>CM048826.1:3225940-3585940 GCA_026586065.1 Dioscorea zingiberensis
TCAACAAAAATATGGTCAACCTTATTGTGGACCATGATAAAGTGATGAGCGACTACTTCGCAGGTCTTAGTTTCCAACGTAAATTACTTTCTTTGTTAGTATGTGTTTATTATTTCCACGTGTCGTGTATTACAAACACGTTGGACTTTACGACTTTCTTAAAGTCTTTAGTATTGATCTTATCTCTTTATTATAGACTCAAACTCTTTAATATTATGCTTTATCCCTTTAGTATCTTCTCGTAAGTGTTTAAAATCCGACTTATCCTGCTTTGGTAATCCGTTCTTACATTTAGTATTGTCTCACTTAGAGTCTCTTATCAATCAGCGAGGGATCCTCTAGCCGAGGCATGCGCCCTTAAACATTGAGGGTTCTTCTCAAACTCCGCGAGATTGAAGTGCGCCGATTAATAGACCAGCGATTTGAAAGTGGAACACTTCGGGGAATGCGCTCCGTGACCTTGCTATCAAAAGGAAGTTTGATTTTACTTTCATAAAAATGGCAGAGAAAGGGTGGCGGCCGGATGTGTCAAAGCGCGGCTGCAATTGGAGGGTTCATGCTTCTCGAGAGGAAATATGCATACCTTTGGAATAAAGACATTGACATACGCACTAATATGTGTGGTGGGTAGTATCGGAGACAGTTCTCACCCGAAGCATCAAAAAATGGGTTTGCAATCGTGTGATCCGTAAGCTCAAGGATCGTCCCCTTGTATTGGGATGTGGACATTCAGCGGGATATTTTGGCGAGAGCACATAAAAATTATTTTTGTTTCCATGCTTGTGTTGTGGCTTCAAGTTGGGTTGCGGGCGCTATTGTTCATTGATGGAACACATTTGCTTGGGAAATACGGGTGGCATCTTGTTGGGAAGCTGACGAGCAAAGGCGACAATGTGGTGGTATCTTGAGTTTGCTTGCTGCGGTATTTACGCAAAAACACTAGCCACAAGCCGGAGGGACTTACGCGATAATAATGCCGTGATTAATGAATAGTTGGTTGTTGAATGCAAATATACGATTGATGAATAGTTGGGTGTTGAATGTAAATATCGTGATTCTAACCATTTTGACAATACAAAATGTGATATATATATTTATAAAATGTTCACATGAATAATAGTAAACACACAGTCAAAATAGCAAGCACTCAAAATCTTAAAGGGTTTGTCCCGGATAATAAACACTTGGACAAGATACTAAAGCCTTAGGCGAGACGGGGACACAAAGGAGAGGGAAGAGGAGAAGTCGATCGAGAGGGCATTTCGTCATTTCACCAAGGGATGTGGTATGCGGGCGTGGAAGAAGCGAACAACTCATTTACTCCCAGACAGGGCAACATCGTCTTTTAGCCCCATTTTAAACACCCGTTTGAATGCTGTTTGGACTAAAAAGTAAGTCCCTTGATAAAGGAGGGACTAAATAGGAATACTCAAACTTACAGGGATTTTTTATGGATTTCAGAAGTTTTGGGGGACTTTTCATTACTTTCCTCTTAATTTTTTAACTGATGGAGGAGTAAGGAACCAGTTTCCTAGTAACCTCTGGAGATTGCCCTGCCCGATGAAGATTAAACTGTTTGCATGGTTGGCAATGGACAACAAAATACTAACTTTAGACAACTTAGCAAAGCGAGGCTGGAGGGGGAGACACACTCTGCTACCTCTGCAATGAGCAGGATGAATCCGTGCACCACTTGCTTATCTCTTGCCCAGTCACAGGACAAATCTGTCATCACTATTGCTCAATGTTCAACCAGTGTGTGCCCCTACAATCGACCGGGGATCTATGGGGATACAGCAGTCTCGGAAAAAATCTACACAAAGAGATGCGCAGGGGATGGGATCTTGCAATCATGGCAATATCTTGGGGTACTAGGCATGAATGAAACTATCGATGCTTCCGTAACAAACAACGCGTTTACTAGATCTAGGATTATTCGAGGGGTTGCTTTCTTATTGCTGGCTTGGTTTGAGGCTGCTACTGACACCAAGCAACATAAGCTTTGGCAGATGGAATCCATTTCTCGCAGATCCTTAGCTATCAACTCTGGAGGAACGCCACAAGAACCGAGGAGCGGGGACGACTTTGAAGATGAGTCGACAGGGCAAACCACTCAGGGGTAGTCCGTGGGGATTGTCAACGGGGGTCCTAGAGCCGACTTTGTACCAATCTACTTTTCTTTATTTCCTGACTATTTTCAATAAATAAATGTGGTTTATCCACTTTAACAAAAAAAAAACTGTTTAATTTTTATAAAATTAATATTCTACATTATTTAAAAATGTTAATTTTAAGTATATAATATGAACTTGTATAGATTCTAGAGAATAGATTGAGCAAGTAGGTACCAAAGCATATTTTTAAACACACATTTTTATCAATTTTTTATTAAAATATATAATTCAACATAAAAATAAAATAGAGTTCAATATTTGTTACTACTTTATTCAATTATAGTTTTATAAATTTTAATTAAAATAAAATAAAAACTATTACATAACCATAGATAAATGTCAATAAATTCATAAATTAAGATTATTATTTTTTTTTTGGTAATAAGAGCTGTTAAAACAACTAATACAGAGTACTTCTAATACTTGCTATTTGACTTTTCAGCCAATCTGGAATGTTTTCCTCCTCTCTTACTTCCCATTGATGTTCACTATGTCTCGCCAGCCAATCTGGTCCTTCAAGTAGCCCTCTATCAATCTTCTCCAATGTGCACTTGTTCAAGCTGCTCATCTTTCTTTTGTATCTATTTATCAAGTCATCTGCTTCATTATCTGTTCTGCTCCTCTGATCTTGTAATGTCCACACAGCTTCTTGGCAATCTGTATATACATGAGCTTCTGAGCCTCCGATCAGTTGTAGAGCCTCAATGCTACCTGTGATTGCATCTAAATCTGCCTCCAGTGCAGATTGTGCTTGGCTGCTTCTATTTCCTGCAATTATGAAATTCCATGTGTTAGTTAGGATTATATATCCAGTCCCTGCCCTCCTTACCTCCTCCCTCCAGGAGCCATCCACACAAACATGGAATAGCTTCAGATTCCTGCTCCATGCATTTGTTGCCATTTCTCCCATCCTTCTTGGTTTCATCTGTTGATTAATGTAGTATTCTTTCGCTGCCAATATAAATTAAGATTATTAATTTATATTCTATTGTGAAGGAATCTCAAGCATATTCCTTATATTCAAGATATATATATATATTCAAGATATATATATATATATATATAGGTTTGATTACATGGTACGTAGGAAATTGTAAATTTCCTCGCTTCTCTGATTCTAGACCTGGAGCATGTTTGAACAATTTTCAACCGTATGGATGGAAAGATCATCGAAAAATAAGTTAGCCTGTCAATTTTCATACAATTTGGGAACTTGTAGGGTCTTCATCTTAACAGATCAAAACTTATAGGAATTTGAACGGTCCAGAATTTCAACCGTTAAGTGGGAGGACCAAACGGTTACCAAATTGTATGAAAATTTACAGGGTAGCTTATTTTTAGCAGATCTTTCCATCCATAAAAAAAAAAAATACTCCAGGGGGCCAAATGGGTGGCCAAATGAATAAATGAGCGATTACAGAGTACATTATCAGCCCTCTATATATATATATATATATATTAGATATAGTATATATAATATAGTGTATTTATGTATATTTTTATTTTTTATTTTTGATATACATATCCAATTTTTAAATTATCTTTCTGATAATACAGTTATATATCTACATATGTTTTTTAAAAATTACATATATATAAGGCATGATAGAATCAGCCGGCGACACGTTACGGCGGGCCTGATTTTATCATGCCTATATATATATAAATGTTACAGTCAAGCATATCCCTAAATCAAGTCTATATATATATATATTGATGTTTTTATTTGTATTTTAGTACCAACATGCCTAAATTTCGTGACTTCTCACCTAAATCAAGTCTTTTTTATTTATAATTTTAATATTATTTTTTAAGAAAAAAAAAATTTGAAGGTTCCTCCTAACACCTAGTTTAAGTATTTATAAGATGAATATTCTACATTATTTGAAAATGTTAATTTTAAGTATATAAATATGAACTTTTATAGGAAGTCATAGAATGAGCAAGTAGGTACCAAAGCATATTCTTAAACACATTTTTATAAAAACAAAAATTTATTACAATATATAATTCAACATAAATATAAAATAGAGTTCAATGTATGTTACTACTTTATTCAATTATATTTGTTATAAAATTTAATTAAATACAATAAAAACTATAATATAACCATAAAAAAATGTCAATAAATTCATAAATTAAGATTATTAATTTATATTCTATTGTGATTCTGTGAATGAATCACAAGCATATCCCTAAATTTCGTGACTTCTCACCTAAATCACATCTTTTTTATTTATAATTTTAATATCATTTAAAAAAATTGAAGGTTCCTCCTAACACCTAACTGTTTAATTTTTTATAAGATTAATATTCTACATTATTTGAAAATGCTAATTTTAAGTATATAAATATGAACTTTTATATATAGGATGGATTGAGCAAGTGGATACCAAAGCATATATTATTAAACACACATTTTTATCAAATTTTTATTGAAATATATAATTTATAATAAATATAAAATAGAGTTCAATGTATGTTACTATTTTACCAACAACCACAATGGCCTATTGGTACCGGGTTCCTTGTTAAGAGATGAGATCCCTATGTTGATGGCTCGGGGTCGTATCTCAAATTGAGGCGGCATTTGTGTGCGCACCCGCACATGAGTTTGGGGCATCCAAGGCAACACAAATCGAACATTTGCACCCCTGCGTGCACGCGTAAGAGAGCCTTTTCACCAACAAGGTCTATTAGTTGGTAGAATGAAACTATATTTAAAGAGAGTGAAAGTTTTATCCATAAGCAATGTGGGACTAAATACTTCCAAGTCTTTGAATATTTGAAACCAATATTTTTAAAAACAAGTCCATAATAAGGCCCAAAATGAGATGGGCTTACAAAAAGTTGTATTTGTATACTTAGTAACTATGATTATATTTTAATTGTGTATTTTAATATTTTTGATTAATTTGTTTTGTATAGCATGTGTTTGCTTTAAGCATGGACTAAATATAAATATCAAATTTAGTTAATCAATCATATTTTTTATTATTATAATTTTGTTTTATATCATATTTCATTATTATTAATTATTATTAATTATTTTTTAATATTTTATTATTGACCCCGGTTCAACCCCGGTTCAACCCTTGACCCCTGACCCTTGGGCTTGGCCGGGTCAATGCCTCGGGCCGGGTCTGACAACCTTGTCTAGATCTATTCCCGCATGAGCTACCGAGCCCGAAAATCCGAGTGTACCGATCTGCCTCCGCGTTGAGCTGTCGAGTCTGTATATGTCCTTGACGTCCTTCAGGGGGCGCTTGTTGTTATTATTTTATTTAATTATATTTTTTTATAAAAATTAATTAAATAAAATAAAAACTATTACATAATTATAGATAAATGCTAATAAATTCACAAGTTAAGTTTATTAAATTAGAAAAAAAAAGTTAATAAATAAACCTCTTCACTTGCCAAACATTCATGGAAATTAAGGCTTCTTGATCTCATCTCCACCACGCCAGCCATTACGCACAGGTTTGACCTCCCCAAGATAACCACAAAAGGAGCAACATGTGTGTCCCTTTTGACCAACAAATTCAAATCCCAAACCCTAAACCTAACCCTAATTCAAAATATCCACCAATAAAAACAAGCCAATTGTATCCTAAACTACACGTGTCAGCCATGCAGATCACTTGGACGAACCCTAAATGTTTGACCTTGTGTGGATGATCTCCACCTGCAGACCTGCTATTCAGGCCTTGTGCGCGGCGCACAGACATGTCCGGGGTCTTGGAAATGCATGTTTTTAATGTCATATTAATTGTTTTGAAGAAAAATTGGGAGGATAAGAATTAAATTTAAAAATACATTAAAATGGAAACAATGACCTAACCCTAACCCTAATCTTTGTATCTTACCTCCTTAAATACTTGGCATCTCACGCACCAAAAACGCACAGCCATACCATCAATACATCCTCAAAACACAAGGAAAGAAGAAGAAGAAGAAGAAGAAGAAGGCATGGCTTCATCTGAGCTTTCTAAGATCCTCCCCAGAGTTCTCATCGTCTCCAGACGCACTGTCAGAAAGAACAAGTTTGTGAATTTCGTAGGTAATAGAGCAAAAGAAGATAAAGCTTTGTTTCCTTCTTTTTTTTTTTTTGAAAAAGGCGACAAGCGTCCCCTCCTCGTGAGGTAAGTCAATATGGACGGGCAGCGCCGCTCTCAGCACGCCCTCACCTTGTGGTCATGGGGCTTTGATCCTGGCTCCCTGCACGCGCACCTTCACCTTGTTTCTTCGTTTTTATTGTTTCATGATTCCTTTTCGTCTCTAAACTTCTTTTCTTTCCATTGTTTTCAATTACTTGTTTTTGTTTATCCATTCAAGCATAAGACAGATTTCTTATGGAAGATCATATCATTTCCATAAAACTTCTCCTTTATATATATATATAGACCCTTAACATGTTTTTGTTTTGTTTATCCATTGAAACATGAGAAAGATTTGTTCAAGAGAAACACATATATACATCATCTTCTCAAATTCTGAAAATCCAATTAAGAAGACAAACATGTTCTTAAATCTCATTGTGTTACATACTTTTTGCAGGAGAATACCATCTTGATCTGATAGTAGGATATGGTGCGGTGCCGGTGATCGTCCCCCGAGTCACCGGAGTCCACATGTTACTAGAAAGCTTTGAACCAATCCATGGTGTGCTTCTCTGTGAAGGAGAGGACATTGATCCCTCACTGTATGAGACCGATATCTCAGGCCTCTCCAGCGATGAGCTTGAAGAGATACGTCGTCTCCACACCAGTGACACGGCAATTGATCGCGAGAAGGACTCGATTGAGCTCCAGTTAGCTAAACTCTGCCTTGAGAGGAACATTCCTTATCTCGGTATTTGCCGAGGTTCTCAAGTCCTCAATGTTGCTTGTGGAGGCACATTGTATCAAGATGTCGAGAAAGAATTCTCGAGGAGTGGTAGAAATGATGTCGTCGTTCACATGGACTATGAGAACTACGACGGGCACCGGCATTCGGTTAAAGTGGTGGAGGGTACACCATTGAGTTCTTGGTTTGAGGAGTCTTTGGAGAAGGAGAAGATGGAGATAGAGGTGAATAGTTATCATCATCAGGGAGTGAAGAGGCTGGCAGAGAGGTTTGTTCCAATGGCTTTTGCAAAAGATGGATTGATTGAAGGGTTTTATGATCCTGATGCTTATAATCCTGAAGAGGGGAAGTTCATCATGGGCTTGCAGTTTCATCCTGAGAGGATGAGAAGACCTGGTTCTGATGAATTTGATTATCCTGGATGCCCCAAAGCTTATCAGGTATATATGCATGACATTTTTTATTATTATTATTATTATTATTATTATTATTATTATTATTATTATTATCTATCGAATTGAAAGGGAGTTCGGATGAAACGGTAAAATTGTCGCCATGTGACCTAGAGGTCATGGATTTGAGTCATGAAAACATTCTCTTGCAAAATAAAAGTCTAATCTTTCCCCGGACCTGTGCATAGTGGGAGCTTTACAGCACCTGATTGCCTTTTTCATTTTTTTTACTGATCCGATCAAGCTCATGTGAGAAATTATTTGACAGGAGTTTGTGAAAGCAGTGGTGGCTTATCAAAAAAAGGTTAATGGATCGATGAAGCTGAAGAATGGGTTGAAGATGGATCAAGAGTTGGAGAAGAAGAGGAGGATTATAGTGAGGAGCTTTTCCATGGCTAAGAACATGTATGATGATGGTAGGCATCAGGATGCATCTGCAGAAGAGCTTGAAGCAGGTGCAGAATTTCTTCAGGTATATACTGAAAAACATCTCTAATTAAATACCTCCAACTAAACATTTTGAAATTAGTTAAAGAGCAGTGATATATTTAACGACAAAGTATCGCGAAAACAGTTTCCGAAACTATTGATAGTGCATCGGGATCATCAACGCACATCTCGGAGCGCCATCAATGGTTTCGGGAGCCGTTTCGGGATATTTCGTTGGTAAGTATATATTTTCTCTTAGTTAAAGGAGTGAATTATATTGTTGTGTTGTTTGTGGTTTGTAGTCAAACACTGCATTGAGTATGCAACAAGAGAAGAGATTGAAGCAGATGGGGGCAACAGTGAGGAATGCATCATCTTATATTGAGAGGTTGAAGATGAATGAAGAAAGGGAGATGGTGACCAGGAGTGTAATGGGGAAGATGTCTATTGAACAGTTGTCTGAGTTGCTCTCATTTTATCATTTGATGGGGCAGATATGCTCAGAGGTATTGGAGAGGAAACTCATGTCCAATTAATCCAACTTAAAATTGCCTTTTATTTTCTTCTCTCTTGTTGTTTGTTTCACTTTGTTGTTAAAAATGTTGTAGATTTTGTGTTAATGAGAAAATCAATGTTTCATCTCTGTATTTTAAGTTGATTGTTCTATAGATGTAATTTTCTTTTTTCATTTTTTAAGGAATACATATACACATCAATAGCAGCAGTTGAATTCTAAATTTCTAATTGGAGCAGTAAATTCAGTAAAACTATTTGTTATTTTGTTAAAAAAAATTATTTACTTTCTCTATTATAAAACATATAACATATTCAGAGGGCACTGTCTTTTTGATCATCTGAAACTGAGGATGTACTTAAAACAGCAATGACTGAGTGATAAGATCACAAGGATGAAGATTGAGGACAAACTTGTGCTAATAACACTGTATTTATTATATAACACCACTGCTAGAGATCTACAAGCTGAGACACTAAGACATACAACAAGAACATGGAAGAATGTTGGATTTGAGACATAGAAATCACTGGTTCATCAGGACATTTTGGAAAAAAAGCTATGTCCATTGAGATAAATTTGGGGCAGAAAGGGAAGTTAGAAACTCACTCCCTGATGCGATTCAGAGTTAATGTATTCTCCCATCTGAAGTAGACCAGCTCCTGCAAGACAATACCATTTTCTTGGCCCTTTTCTTTATTTTCTATCTAGTTCCAATTTCTCATTCCGATCAGTAGGGATTATTTACCGTTCTTTTTTGGTTCTTTAGTTTTGCTTAATATCACTATGGACTTTGATGGTCAGAAGGAACATGATGCAGAGGGCAACCTAAAGAAGCCTGGGGCAGCCAGTTGTGAGACTGATATTGAATTCGTAGGTTGAGATATCTAACTTCATCTGCGGATTGCACCATGTGAGGCAAAGAACTGGTAATCCGGGTGATTAACTTGTAGATGTTGTAACCAATTATCGGCAGTTTGCAACAGGGAGTTTGAAAGTTGCCTCTCATTTCCACCATTAGCGGTCCATATGGATCCTTTGCACTTGTAGGAGGATAGACCAAAAGTACAAAGAGAAATCTTTGGGGCACTGCCTGGCCCTTGAGGATAGAACACACTTGGTCCACTAGCATTGCCAACACCTGAATGGAAGGTCAAAAGCTTTTAGATCCTGCATTTGTAAAATATACATACATGCACTTGATTTTCACTTGCCAAAACCAAACCCTTCAAGTGACTATGAAGTCAAAACATAAGACTAAGTTTCCATCATTTGATATACAGGTGGATATAAATGGGGGTTTGGTGAAGTGAACCTTTCATTGATATAAACAACCAGGCAGAAATAATCCGAAACAAGAGCTGATGGATCTTATTAGTAACAAGAGAATTGGAATTTTCGAGTGCAGAACAAGTATGTGATCCTTTGACTACTACTTCTATACAAGGATGTTCCTAATTATTGCATTCATAAAACTGAACAAGCATCTAACATTTGGGTTATGAATTTAAAACTTTTCACTAATATGGACAGGAAGGGTCATGAAATAAAATTAACCAGGCTTTCCATGAAAAAGATGAGAATTGATAGGCATCAAGATCCAAAACAACTCAAGCTTAAATCTAATAAAAAAAATGTGAAAAAATGGGACCTTCTGAGAGTTCATAAATGAGAAACCGATTCAACATTTTAAGCTATATCGAGTTGTCCACAAGATGATGGCTCTTAAACAATCATCTGCACTAATTCCAGAATTCATGGTAATAGAGCAAAAAGGTGCCAACTATGCAAATCTCCTTGAATGGCTACTCAAGTAATATGCCAGTTAATCGTTCTAGTGTTCATTTTGACAACTTCTAACATCACCAACAACCATAATTCCATACCATTTTCTTAACACATCAAGGCTAAAAAAGGCCAAACAAGCCAACAATTCCCTAGGATGGTAGCCAATAAATTCTCCTAAAGATTAGTGGAGCATCTGAACACTAGCAGAAAAATGGGAGTTCACTAGGAAATCATGTGAAAGCACCTAAAATAGCAGAGTTATAAATGACATGTAAAACAATGTTCCACAAAAAGGACACTGTTGAGTTTGCTATCCATTGGATCAGATAAGCAAAGACCCTAATGATATCCTAAGATGAAATAATCTATGTGAGACTCACAATATACACATCTCATATGATATAGTCATGGAGAGAAACAAACACTCGAAGCACAAGATGCAAGTCTCTGGCACAGTCAAAACCATGGGATGCTAGAAAGTGTAAAAGCATCAAGTTAAAAAACATGCATTACCTTTCACTTGTGTGGACAAAAGATGGAAAGTGAGAAAACAAGCATCCAAATCCCGGAGTGTAGGCCCAGTTGGTATACGGTAAATCGGGTACCTGCAAGATGCAATATCATGATTTATACAAGTACATATCAAGCAAAAATAAATAATCTATACTTCAAAAACCATAAATATTCTAACCATGCAACTGACATCCAGCTGGATGGCCAAAGATCACAACTTCTAAGGGTCTTCAATTCAGGTACACGGGATGCAAGATCAGAAATCTGTGAAGGCCGTGTCAGAGGCAATTATTTGGTTGAGTAACCAAGAAAATCAACTTTCTATCGAGTCTTATGAATTATGATAAAAAAATTACCTTATCAGCTAAAGGTTCACGACTATACGGAGGATTATGTTCCAGGTACTCAAAAAGAAGATGACCCTGAGAACTTCCAGCCTCCCCATCATCACTAGAAAACTCTTCTATATGGTTGTTTCTGAGGGACAACCTTTCCACTCGGCGTATGGAGGCACCTCCAAAATGATTTTGATCCAAGTTCCTTGTATATTTCAAGCATCTTTCACGTTCACAATCACTGCTCCCTTCACTGCTAGAATCCCTACAAGAGCCCCCATCACTTTCCTCACCCTGCAGCCTGTTTGTGTAAATCCAGACATAAAAAAATACAGCAAAACAAAGACACAAATACCAGAAACTAAGTGGGAAAAATACAGACAGCACAACTAAACAAGGCCAACAGAATATTTCAATGCATGGTTCACAGACAAATGCCCTATAATTTCTGAGATAATAATGAGGTAAATAATGCTCTCTGTTTCACAATGAAATTCGCAAGTAATTTAAGTCCATCAAGTAAACTGCTCACAATGTGAAGCATATCCATGGTTGATAGACCAAGTACGCAAGAAAAAAAAAGAGAGGTAATCTATATATTTTCCTGCACTGCAATTGTGGCAAGTTAACAAGTTGTTTAGCCATATGAAAAATATTTTCCCTTAAAAATAATATCCTCAATCAGGATCTTCTTCTTTGATGGTAAACATCTTTATACATATTGACACAAATAAATCAATGTTCCCATGCCTCATAGTCTAGATTAGTTCCTGAACCTGCAGGCTGTGTTTCATTGAGTATTATTGAGCATTAGCTGTAGGTATTAAACAATGCATTAAGGGTGGAGGACTAGACTAATTGGACCAATTAATTGGAGCATTAAAATGAGTTTTAATTCTTTGGCTGTTTTGGATGGGCGCATAAGATTACATTCAGAGATAAAATTTCATTGTTTGGATGAATAGTCGTCGCCATGTGCCCTTGAGATCACGGGTTTGAGTCATGGAAACAACTCTAGGGTAAGATTGCGTACAATAGACCCCGACCCTTTCCCAGACCCCGCGCATAATGGGAGCTTTGTAGCACCAGGCTGTCCTTTTTTATCTTTCAAATTATGTAAACAATAGATATAATCAAACCCTTCCTTTTTGAGGATATGAACTGTATAAAGTGATTAACAAATTTTATCATTGTATCATGCTTGTACATATAATCCAACACTTGTTAAAGGAGGTCATTGCTTTAATGTGAGGTAAAATGGTACTCTCCACCAAGTTAGTTTAACATGTAACATAATGCTAAACACAAAACAAATGGAGAAGGTAATAGCTAATACCAAGGTTAACACAACTTAATCCCCACAACTAGGGTTAATCATTGTGTGGAGTTGGTCTAATCTCTCTCTCTCTCTCTCTCTCTCTCTCTCTCTTTTTTTGTGCTATCCGGTTGTTAGCCTGGGATGAACAACACCTTAATGTTGACTTAATACCCAACCAAATACACCCACAAGATTAAGGAATGCCATATCATTAGTCGAAAAAATCTCCATACTTTCCCATTTTCAGGAATCAACCCCAACAAGTATCACTCCAAAAAAATAAGATGCGTATGTTCTAACCTAGGGCTATGTCCAAATAAAAAGGGGCCACAAGGATTTGGAAAACTTAAGGTGGCTAGAATCCAAAAGCAGGAACTATTATACTATAAAAACAGGGCTGCTCCAAGCACTCAGCAAAACTAACAAAGAGACATCAAGGTGCTCAAAATCCAAAGTCTAATTTATGTTGACTGAGATACATCCATATTCAAAAAAGACCATTAGACAAAAGCTAGTGTAAGAAAAGGGGAATCTGCTCGATTAAAAAACCAAATAAACCCAGTACACTACTCAAGGAAATCAATATCTAAAAGGTGTTTGAACTGCTCACCTAAGAAATAATTGCAAATAGCTCTATTCCCAAATGGAAATTCAGCATTTGAGCTAACAAAATATGAAGTGTCTAACAACAAAAAATTAGTTATCAAGGAAATGATTTACATAAATTAGAACCTTCCCTAATATTCCATTATTCTGAAAATATATAACCATGATCTAGTCTGACTTGTTCTTTTTGTGAAGCAATTTATGACACATTTTTACAAAAATATCATCACCATATTCAACTTCTATGACAACTGTAAATTATCCAAACACTAAAGATATCAATTTTCTGGCAGTGGGTGATCATCAATGCAGAAAGAAATGTCCTAGGATGTCTATTTTCCAACATTCAAAAACAATGAACTTACAAAGAAAGAAATCAATTTTCAAATTAAAAAAAATACAATAAATGTGTTAATATGCAGGATGAAGTTTTTGCACAAAATAAATAAACAAATTAATAAAAATCACAGTTTTGTAACGATTCACCAAACAAGAAATGTATTTCCTTATAACCATTACAAAGAATTTTTTTTTTTTTTCAAAAAAAAGGCATCATCTTTCATATAAGAAATTGAAGAATCTACATCTGATATCTCACATGAAAGTGAGGATCATACAATGCATGCAACAAACAGAGCATAAATCGCATGGCTGAATAGAATAAAAAGGCAACAAATCCATATTGCAGAAAAGTTTCATTCACAAAACAGTGTAATTTCATGCAAAAAATTTGAACATCCAAATGGAAAAATTCAATACCTAGAGCTGTCAGGTTGCCTATTCGACTCAACATATAGCTGTATGCCGGATAAGTATGGCACATAATATTGAACAACGGAGTCACACCCATTCAAGACCAGCGGAACGCCAGCACCATAAGCACTCCACTCTTGGAAGGACTCCCAAAGATCCTCCAATCCAAAGTACGGCCGGCACTCCACGTCGTTCGTTCTCCACCCTCTCATCTTCGTCTGCCAATCCAACCAAAAATCAAAACAAATCAAACAAAAACCCCAAATAAAACCTAAGAATCCACAGAAAACCAGCAAGAAAGGCAGGGATTGAGAGACCTTGGAGAGATACTGAGCGGGAACGGAAGGAGTGGTGGAGATGAGGAACCGAACAAGATTGCAGGGTGGAGGGACCTCCGGCTCCGAGGAAGACGACGACACAGACGCGGTCTTGCACGGAGGATCGGATCCAGTGCGATTCTCTGGCTCACGGCCATCCGATACCACGGTCTTGCCCTTCACAACAGCCACCGTAGCCAAGGACGCGCCACCGCCGGAGGCGGCATGGTCCACCCCGACGGACGCCGACGCCGAACTCCGCGGCCTGAACGAGTTCTGATGAGGGTTCCGGCGTGCCTTGGCGGCGTTGTAGAACCGGTCCTCGCCATGGCCACGGCCGAACTGCAGGCCAGCACCCAGCATTCTCGAATTGAATCCCTACCAAGAAAGAACCCTAATTCGGATCGAGAATCGAGACCCGATCGAGATCAAACCCTAGAAAATCACGACGACGACGACAACGAGAAGATTGAAACAAGGGGCCGATGAGGGGCTTCTCTTAGCTCAACGGGAGCGCATTAATATTACTATATATAATTATATAAATGAGAGGCGGAGAAGGGGAGGAGCTGGTGGGTTTGTGATCCGCTGTTCATTCCCAAACAGCGTTGGCATATCTCCATCCATCTCAACCGTTAAAACACCCTCAAGATCAACACCCAAAGTTAATTTACGGCTGCGATGACAAACTTGTGTGTACAAGCTGGTAGCCTCAGTGAGGGGTTAGACTCCAGGGATTGACTGCGTAACCCCTTTAAGGGTTAAGATGCTGACACGTGTAATTATTGCCACGTGTGCTTCGTTGATTGTGCGGGACAGAATGGTCGGGATCGCCACTCTGGATTAGCGCGTCCCCCCATGCAATAGATCGGCGATGAAATGCCGTTCCGGAGTTCCGCCTCCGAGCGCGCGGATATCTTCTCCTCGCCAGAATCGTGACCGATTAATTGCAAACATTGTTCTTAGAATTCCCCACTTTACTTGACGTGTGGCGTGTATTATTTTTTCAGCTTTAAAAAATCATTTAAATAATTTATATTATTTGATATAATTAATTAAATAATATATACATATAGTTTGTGATTAATTGCAAACATTATTCTTAGAATTCCCCACTTTGCTTGACGTGTGGAGTGTATTATTTTTTATGCTTTAAATAATAATTAAAAAATTACATTATTTGATATAATTAATTAAATAATAGATTAGAAACACATATAGTTTGTGATTAATTAACGTTGATTAGAGGGAACTAGTTAATTACGTCTGATTAACGTTGATGAAACGAAGTGGTTGCCTCAACGTAACGTTGGAGTAGTGCCATGAGATATGTTTTGTTATTAATTAAGTGTCACTAATGAGTGAGTGCTTTGTCTAGTCAGAGTGATTATAGAGTAGAGATGAAGGGACCCATCTCTCATTTAACAATATATTAACATCCACTTCAATGGATTGGAAACAAGCACGGCTGATTTGATTTTACACCTGAATTCAGAGACATTGATGTGGATTGACAAATGTATTAATTATCTTGTGAGTGAGGAGCAATCTCTTTATGTTTATGATATATGAGCGGTAAGCGGTTAAGAAGGTAAGGATGTGCACAATCCTCATCAGATTATGCATGCAAAGTCATTCATCTGTTTGGTATTAATAGATTTGCCATGTAAAGTAATGTTTATTTCCAATTTTACCCTTGATTACTTTATTAATAAAATTGGGTTTTATATTAGAACTTTTTACTTAACATCCTTTGAAAAATAGCAAAATCACTTGTCACCTCTTCGTTTTTCAAAACCCCATATTTTAAATCGTCCCTCAACTTTCGTGAAATTTCACTTTTGTCCCTCAACTTTATTTTGTAACAAAATCATCCCCCAACTTTGAAAAAATAACAAAATCGTCCCTCCAGTAGGTTCTTGGGTTATATATGGCTGACATTGGCGGTCACTGTGACTCGGCATGCCACCGGGATCGGCGTGGCAGCAAATAGTGAACTTTTCGTCCGAAAGTGTGATGTTTTTCACGGAAGGTCCCTCAACTTTACTAAATTTCACGAATGGTCCCCCAACTTTATGTTATTGCATGAAAGGTCCCTCACTCCGCCAACTTTGCTGACTCACCACCTGCCTTTTCCCCTTTTCCCACCTTAAATTGTTCCTCGAGAACTCGCGCAGCGTTGGTTCAACGTTGAAAACTCTCGAGCTTCTCACCTTGATGGAGCCTCACTCACCGCCTCGCCATTCTTGTCTCTTCGCATCGTGCTTCACTTCACTCCGTCTGGTTCACTGCCGCCTCGCCTCGGCTCGCCGCCTTGCTTCGTTGTGCTGCCTTGCTCGCTGTGTTTCTACCGGTTTAGGGTTTTCCGATGACGATGAAGAAGGATAAATGCTCAACATTAAAGACAAAGGAAGGGAAAACACCAATAGGTTTGTTATTTATGCCCCTCGGGTCCCTCGAGTTCCTTCAATTCTTCATGATTCCCAAACTTCAGGGACCTGCGATGCAATCTACGACCCAAACTTCAATTCTTGCATGTGGATATCGATCCATGGAATCCTCTTCCTCTTCGTCTTCTTCAGAGATGATCATGTCCTCTCTCCTAAACCTAAGCTCCGTCCACTTCTCCCATCTCACTCACTCCTTATCCTCCAACCTCCATCTCCATCACCAACGTCTCCTCCTCCTCTCCCCATCCCTCTTCTCCCAAACCCTAGCCCACCTCCACTCCCTCTCCCTTCCTCTCCCTCCCTCACAAGACCCTCCTCGTCGCCCGCCTCCTTCTCCGCTCCCTCCACCTCCTCCTCTCCTCCTGATCCGGGATGGTCATCCTACAAGAGGGTCTTGGGAAATGATTTACATTATGTTTTATTTACAGTTATCTGCTTACACTTGGAGCTGGCTACTAGAGACTTCGTCACACGCTAGAGGTGATCGTGGTGCAAAGTCAAATCCCCTACATGTGATGGTGGTGCAAAGTCAAAGTACCTGCATGTGTGGCTATTGAGTGATGAGTGAAGCATTATTCTCCATACATGTATGAGTCTCGGACCATTATGCATGTGTGGCTGATTAGTGGAGCATTACTCTCCATGCATGCATGAGTCTTGAGCCATTACTTCCATGCTTGCCTTAAGAATCAGACCATCACAAGTTAGTGCAACTAGTTACACAAGTTAGTTGAGAGTGGAGAGTGGAGTGTAGCAACACTCTCCTAGAGAACCGGACCATCACATGTTAGTGGGAGTCCTTTTATCACTCTTTCGGTTATCATGTTCTTTTATGATAAGTATATGTCATAGTCAACAGGAGTCTTTAGGTATGGTTTTTGTATTACTTGTTGCTCATTTGTAATAGAGGTTATTCTTTCCACTAAAACAGTGTATTGTTTTAAGTGTGCTCTTGCTTCTTCTTTTCCATTCGGATCACCTCCCCCTCCTCCCCAATCCTCTACCACCTCCGTCTCCACGACCTCGACGTCGTCATTCTCCTCTTCACCATGTGCCAAGTCTACAACCCAAACGATCACAACAACACTACTACTAGTTCATATAACTGCCATGCAAGAATATCACAACACATACTCAAGTCCACGTTGAGCCTCTCTGGTCTGGGCTTGCATGGCGTTGTCTCGAGGTACGTGGACATGGCCGTGAAGGGCCGGAGATTGCTTGAAGTGGTGAATGGAGGACAGAAGAGTGAATGTGAAGTTGGAGCTTCAGTGAGGGTGGTGGTGGGGTTGCCTTCGGTGGAGTGTGAGAAGGGGAGGAGTGTGTGGTTTGTAAGGAGGAGATGGAGGTTGGGAGGGACTTGTGTAGGATGCCTTGTGACCATGTCTTTCACTGGATGTGTATACTTCCATGCATGGCTGACGATCGAGGAGGAACACTTGTCCTTGTTACAGGATGGAGCTTGAGACTGATGATGTCTTCTTTGAGATTGACAGGATTTGGAGAAGGGTCATGGAATGTCCGCCGGGGATGTAGATCACAGTGTTTGAGATGGAATCTTCATGGATGCATTTGTGTGGAAGAGATAGTGTGATGGAGACTCTCGTTTATGTATTTTCCTTCTGATCTTTATTTTGATTGGATTATTTGTTTGTTTAGTTTCTATATATAATGAATAGATATCAATAAGGTGTGCAGAGAAGAGACCGCGCTTTTCAAGGTCCCTGAGTGGGTAAGATGGGAAGTTTAGGAGAGAGGACATGATCATCTCTGAAGAAGACGAAGAGGAAGAGGATTCCATGGATCGATATCCACATGCAAGAATTGAAGTTTAGGTCGTAGATTGCATCACAGGTCCCTGAAGTTTGGGAATCATGAAGAATTGAAGGAACTCGAGGGACCTGAGGGGCATAAATAACAAACCTATTGGCGTTTTTCCTTCCTTTGTCTTTAATGTTGAGCATTTATCCTTCTTCATCGTCATCGGAAAACCCTAAACCGGTAGAAACACAAATGAGCAAGGCAAAGCGAAGCAAGGCCAGCCGAGGCGAAGCGGCGATGAACCGCATCGGAGTGAAGTGAAGCAAGCGATCACGAAGAGACAAGAATGGCGAGGCGGTGAGTGAGGCTCCATCAAGGTGAGAAGCTCGAGAGTTTTCAACGTTGAACCAACGCTGCGCGCGTTCTCGAGGAACAATTTTAGGGGGGAAAAGGGGAAAAGGCAGGTGGTGAGTCAGCAAAGTTGGCGGAGTGAGGGACCTTTCATGCAATAACATAAAGTTGGGGGACCATTCGTGAAATTTAGTAAAGTTGAGGGACCTTCCGTGAAAAACATCACACTTTCGGACGAAAAGTTCACTATTTGCTGCCACGTCAGCGATCCTGGGTGGCATGCTGAGTCAGCAGGTGACCGCCACGTCAGGCCATGTATAACCGGCAACCGGCTGGAGGGACGATTTTGTTATTTTTTCAAAGTTGGGGGACGATTTTGTTACAAAATAAAGTTGAGGGACGAAAGTGAAATTTCACGAAAGTTGAGGGACGATTTAAGTAATTAACCCATCTTTTCTTTTGGTGCGTGTTGACCGGGGTGTCTTGTCTTTAAGTATTGCTAAGATACATTTGGATGTTAAAATATATTTAAATAATGATTTAATTATGAGAATATTCTAGAACATATCTTTGGAATATTCTAGAGCATATCTCATCATATTTTTGTATAAATACTACTAATTCTATGATTGAAAACAAATGAATGTTGTTATTCATTCATCTCATGTTTCCAAGGCAGTCAGATCCGGCTCGGGGCATTGACTCGACCAAATCCAGAGGTTAGGGTCATGGGTTGAACCGAGGTCAATAATAAAATATTAAAAAATAATTTATAATAATTAATAATTGTGAAATATGATATAAAATAATAATAATAATAATAATAATAAATATGATTGATTAACTAAATTTGATATTTATATTTAGTCCATGCTCAAAACAAACACATACTAAACAAAATAAATTAGTCAAAAATATTAAAATAAATAATTAAAATGTAATCACAGTTATTCATATATACAAATACAACTTTTTGGAAGCTTATCTCATTTTGGGTCTTATTATGGGCTTGTTTTTAAAAGAATTAATTTCAAATATTCAAAGACTTTAAAGTATTTAGTCCCACATTGTTTTTGGATAAAACTTTCACCCTCTTTAAATATGGTTTCATTCTACCAACCAATAGGCCTTGTTGGTGAGAAAGCTCTCTCACATGCGCGCATAGGGGATGCAAATGTCATATTCGGATTGATTTGGACGTCCAAAACTCATGTGCGAACACGTGGTGCGCACACTTCTGCACCCAAAAACACACACTCTCAAAACACTATAATAGTTAATTATTACTAAAATATATCTTAGTTAATAACAATTCCTACTTTAAAGTTATCCCAAATTATCTTCCAACTGGTTGGGATAATGTTGGTGGATATGCTTATGGTTTAGCAGGAAACTTCACCGTAGAAAATGTCACCAACTTGACTAAGAACTTCATGCATGACTCTTGAGTTCTTAAAGAAACTTGTTCCAATTAAACTTGACTAACTTTTAGAAAATTAAAGAAAAATCCAAGAAAATGTCAAAAGTCAAATCTCAAGTTAGGCATAGAATTTTATTTGTATATGAGTGAATGACCGGATATAAGACATCAAAGGGTCTTTATCTAATGGTTAGAATTAGATAGACTCCAATGCCAAACTAATTCAAAGTGACAATCTGCTTATCCATTCATGGTAAGAAAATGATGTTTAGGGTTTGTGGGAATTAGTCACCCATTTAATGTAATTAGGGTTACAATACATCGCATAGCTTCTTCTAAGTTCTATGATTTAATCTTAAGATTCATATTTCGATAAACTATAAAGAATAAACCAAAATTTTACAATATAATCTGTACAGGTATCCATGATGGGAGATTTTTTTGTTTTTTTTTTGACGAAGGCAACAAGCACTAACCCGTTAAGTGCGGATAACATGACGAATGCACGTGCCCTCACCTTACAGTTGTAGAGTGTTGAATGCAGGATTTCTACCAACCAACAACACTCTATATAATAGACCCAATAGCAATAGACCAAGAGGTTGTTGGTTCCAGGATGGGATATTTGTGACAGTGAAACGCTTTCACGAAGATGTCCACGGACAAGTCAAGTGGTTCATGAATGATATTAGTATTCTCTCTAACCTCCGCCATTGCAACCTTTGTTTCTCTATACCGCTGCACTACTTCTCACCACGACCGCAAGCTCCTCCTTGTCTATGAGTACATCTCTAATGGCACACTCACTGACCACCTCCATGGCCACCGCCGTAAATACCATGGACAGCTTCTATGGCCTCTCCGAATGAGCATTGCTATAGAGACTGCCAGTGCACTTACTTATCTCCATGCTGTTGATATCATTCACCGAGATGTTAAGACGAACAACATCCTCCTCGACCATTACTTCCGAGTAAAAGTAGCAGATTTTGGTCTTTCAAGACTCTTTCCAACCGATGCAACTCATGTTTCAACTCCTCCTAGACGAACTCCTGGATACGTTGATTTAAGTACGGTTTGTTCAATAGGCTTACTAGCAAGAGTGATGTTTATAGCTTCGGGGTGGTTCTAATGGAGCTTATAACTGCAAAGCCTGCAATGGAGATCAAGACTCACTCTGCTGAGATTTTTTTAGCTGAGATTGCAAGGGATAAGATTGAAGATGGAGAGTTCGATCAATTCATTGATAATGAACTTTGGAGTCAGTCAGATGCGGAGACAAGAATGATGATCACATCAGTGCTGAATTGGCATTGAAGTGTCTGCAGAATGTGGGAGACCATGGACCTTCAATGCAAGAGGTATTGAAGTTCTTGCTTGAGATTCAGGGAAGTGTTCAAGTTTCTGAATTGTAAACATTTCTGCAGATATTGGAGGATTAATTTG
Organism: Dioscorea zingiberensis; assembly: GCA_026586065.1. Lineage (NCBI taxonomy): Eukaryota > Viridiplantae > Streptophyta > Magnoliopsida > Dioscoreales > Dioscoreaceae > Dioscorea > Dioscorea zingiberensis. The sequence goes on from CM048826.1 coordinate 3,247,416, forward strand.
TTATATTAATCCTTGTCTGATGAAGGAACATACTGTATTGGATGAAATTCTTAAGATTAATAGCTTGAACAGTATAATTTCTTGCATTGATAAATTAAACTTAATTTTTTTGATTGCTGTAGAGCAAGATTTGGATGAGTGCTAAACATTTGTACAAATATTGGAGGTATAATTTATCATTTCTGTTTCTGATATAATGGTCACACTACAATAATGGATGTAATGTTTGAGATTAATAGTTCAAACAACATGATTTTTTGCATTGATAAATTAAGCAGGAATTTTTTTACTGTTGTGGCACCAGATTTGAATGGATGGAGGCAGTTCAATGCAAGTCACTTCAAATTGATATGATCATTGATAACTAGTAGTTAGTAGTTAAACTTCAACTCTGCAACTACAAACAACTAAATTGTGTTGGAAAAAACTTAATAATATTAGAGTAATTAATGTTGGAGATTATGGTAGATGAAGAGTCTCATCACATAGGGGTTATGGAGTTACAAGTTTGGAGTTATTTTAGGGGGTGTTTATTTTGCGGGATTTGAGTGGATTTGGATTTTTAAATCCAATAACTTTTCAAATCATGTGTTTGTTTCACTGCATTTCAAAGTCCATTGTATTTCAAAATACAATTCATAGGGATTTGGTTTTACGGACAAATCCACCGCTTTCAAATCCCTCCCTCACGTGCCCACGTGAGGGATTCACTTCACGGAATTCGTGGGGGACGCAATTTTAACATAATATTAATTTTTTTTTATATATATCATTGTGTAAATATAGTTGTGTCCTATTTGACTATTTGGAGAGTGTTTTAAAGATTTTCAACCGTATGGATGGAAAGTTTATTAAAAAATAAATTTGTATGTCGATTTTTATATAATTTGGTGAGGTAATGATCCTCCCACTTAATGGTTGAAATTTTGGACCGTTCAGATTTCTATAAAATAAGAACCGTTAAGTGGGAGAACCAAACAGTTACCAAATTGTATGAAAATGGACATGCTAGCTTATTTTTCGATGATCTTTCCATCCGTACGGTTGGAAATTCTTCAAACATGCTCGAGGGGCCAAACGGGAAGCGAGTGGGAATATACAGTAATCCTCACACGTCTATATATATATATATAATTTTTTTTAATAAAATAATCTTTTAAATTTATTTACAATAATATAAATTATTCATATAATAAAAAATACATCCATAATTATTAAAAATCAATATTATGTTAAATACATTCATAATAATCAAGTATTATAATGGGTAAATATTATTATAATTATTTTTTTTAAAAAAATTATATTATATATATATAATAATATAAATTTTTTTAAGAAAATAATTATTAAAAATAATTATATATATATATATATATATATATATATATATATATTAATTAAGAAAATTTTAGGAAGCTTTCATTATTAATAAAATCTACTAATATTCTACGGTGGGGGTAACCTCACCATGAGTAACCATATACAAGGATTCTATAATCCAACACTCTAAATTTACATATCCTTCTAACCAAACACTGGATTTGACTATCCTGTATTTTCAAATCCATGGATTTACAACTACAATGTAACTCAAAATCTATGGATTAAATCCATGGATTTGAAACTACCTCCAACCAAACGCCACCTTAAGGTAGCGTTTGGTTGGATGTAATCCCTAATACATGAATTTGTAGTTACAATGTATTGTAAATACCTGATTTTCAAAATACAACACATGCAAATCTGATGTTTGGTTAGATGTAACTGGAAATCCAAATAATAAATTTTTTTTGTTTGGTTGAAAGGACTTGAAAATCTAGATTTGAAACAATAGAGAGTAAATCCAAATTTTGGATTTCAGATTATGTCAGTGAGAGTAAATCCAAACCCTAGATTTCGGATTACGCCCGATTTGGGCATAATTCGAGATTCTCTATCTGAAGTATTTTCAAATAATTGAGTTTTGAAATCCCTTCAACCAAACATTAGTTTTTTTTTAAAAAAAATCGGTATTTAAAATTACATCTAACCCAAAATCTCCCCCAACCAAACACTACCTAAGAGTTATTTGCATTTTTCTTAGAAGTTATATTAGCCTCTATTATCATGTTTTAGAATGTGAAGGGTTATAGTTACATTTTGTAAGTCCTATATAATGGCATGACAACAAAAATATTAGATTTTATTCCTGATGTGCGAAAGGTGTATAAAAAATAGATCAAACATTGGAGTTTTAATTTATCATATATGTTTCTACTACAATGGTTTAATCCTCTCCAATTGAAGGAGAACACTGCATTAATGGATGAAATGTTTGAGATTAATAGCTCAAACATCACGACACTTTGGATTGATAAACAAATCACTAACCTTTTACTGCTGTGGCACAATATTTGAATGAATGGAGGTAATTCAATGCAATTCACTTCAAATCGATATGATTATGGAAAAGAAGTAGCATCCCCCACATTCACAGCACCTCTACCAACTCTTCATCCCCTGAAGAAGATATTAAAACAGACCCCTCTAATCTTTAGGTACTCCTGCATAGAACTCTAAGAAGCCACTAACTACTTCCAATTCCTCATTCTTAAGCTAATCTTTTACATTTTTTGAAAATCTTTTTGAACTCCGTGTCAACTCCTCTACTGTTCCCTGTTATATAGATAACTTGATTTCTAAATTAGGAAGAAGATTTGGTCATCTTAACCGAAAAAGATTTGCTCATTCTGTATGGGTAGCGAGTTCCCTGTAACACTCAACGTGCCATCCAATGCAACATCCATCCCTTGTGTTTGCTGCCAGGAGAATTAGCCTCTCCATATTTCTACTAGTGATTGACCTCATGTTCTTTCCTCCATTGTTTGTAGGAAAAAGAAAACACTACTCTCATGGAGTTAAGGAAATCCTAGAGTAGATGTCAGTTTTTCCTTTTTCACCCGCCCCTCATGTTCCATGTAATAATCTTCATCATATGATATAAATTGGTTCCCTAAACCTATCTGTCTCTTGGGAGGGTTAGACTGCCTGGTTGCGATCTCCCCTTTTTCGTCTCCCGTCAGCTTCCTTTCCTCGCATATGTGACAGATATGTCTCTATATCTTCCTCGAAGTGCCCCAGTTCCACACCCACACGTAAGGTTGCCGATATTAACTCCTTGTCAGGCCAATCAGATAAGGTAAGGGGAACAGTAGCGGGGTAGGAGTCAGTACGTTGGGGGTCACTGGCTTTTGTTTGTCTCTTTAGGGTCGATACATGTTGCGTCCCTGCTGAATGGTTGGGTCCGGGCTTTTGTTCTTCTTTGGCTTGCCTCTAGGTCTTGGTGTTGTTGTAGCAGGGGTTGCTTTCACCGGTGGATGGGGGATGCCTTGTGCTTTTTGTGTTCCAGTAGTGCCTTCTCCTTGCTTCTCTTTTAAGAGTGCCCATGCCTCATCCGACATTAGGTTCTAGGAACCCCTAATATATCTCCAAGACATGTTATTAAGGTTAATGTTTTGGCCTTGTAACCAACTTGGAGCCACTTCCCCCTTAGCCTGCACATTTGGCCCATTTACTTGTCTATCTGATCCATCCCATTGGAAAGAAGCTTTTAATGGGCCTTCCAACTACTTGGCTAAAATGCCTGTTTTTGTAATAGAAAGCCCTTCCGAGCCATTTGGGTTGCTCGGGGTTGACCCACTCGCGAGCCCACTACACTCCTGTAACGAGTAAGGTCCAGATGTTACCCCCTGGTTTACGGGTGCCTGTAAGCTGGCTGAGTCATCCGCACGCGGGTAACTTTGAGGGATGTCACCCCTCTGTACAGATGGTGCGGGCTGATTGGTCTTCTCTGAGTCTTTGCCGACCCTGCTACTGATCGCCAACTTACCCCCGTGGTCAGCTAAGCTCGGCCTCTCCCCACGAGAAACATGGCGTTAATGGTCAACATCGGTCTTTGATTTCTCCGATACAGCCTCTGACAACACCGCATTAGTGTCAGAGCAGAGCTATGTTTCCCTTATTGGATACATGACCTCTGACCTTCGATCCAAGCGGTGTCAAGGACCGCTAGAGCAGTCTTCGCCCCTCCTCTCCGTTCTTCGATTTGAATACCTTTGGTTACCTCCAATGTGATCTCTGACGATCTCCTTCCTCGCTGGTAATGGCTCCTTCGGCTGTGTTTATGTCTAAAAAAATAATAAATAAATAAATTAATTAAATGAAGCTAATCTTAACTAATTAGGATTTAAAAAAAATCAGCAATTAAATTTAATTTGGATGAAAGATTAGTCAAATCAAAATTTGAACCAAATTCAAATAAAAAAATAGTATTCAAATCAATCAAGCCAATTAAGATTCAAATCAAATCAAGAGATAAAGGAATAAATCAATCCAACAAACCAAATTAAAATCAATCAATCAAACAAAATCATAATTCGAATTCAAATAAATAAATAAATCAATGAAAGGAAACAAATCAATCAGTCAAGCCAAATTGGAATCAATCAATCATGTCCAAATCACAACCAAAATTTAAATTCAAATTCAAATTCAAATAAATGAATAAATAAATAAAATAATAATAATAATAATAATACCAAATAAAACAAAATAAAATAACGAAATTTTAATAAAAATAAATAATAATAAATGAAATGAAACAAAAAAAATAATAATAAGAAAAAATAAAAAATAAATAAAAAAAATAATAATTAAAAAAAAGAATTAAAAAATATATAATAAAATAAAATAATAATAATAATAACAAAAAAAAAAAAAGATATAATAATCAATGGAAAGTTGGCTGGAAGATGGGAGGTGAATGGAAGAGAAATTAAAGGAAGTGAAGGCTATATAGGGGGAAAAATCAGTGGAAAAGGGAGAGGAGATCAGAGAAATTGAAAGAGGAAGCGGAGAGAGAGAAATCAAGAAAAAAAAAGAAAGAAGGAGAAGCACAAAAGAGCAAGGTATACTCTCCTCATCTTCACCCTCTCGATGAAATCCTAAACACCCCTTAGTTGCCTCACTTGGCAGTGGATGCCGAGAAAGCCACAATGAACTAGTCTGGCCAAATGCCATTCTTGAGCAAGCCGCCCAACACCTCTCCGCCAAGCCCACGTAGGCTGTGGAGAAAGAAGAGTTCTCCGTCGCTCAACCTCGGCCAAGAATGCGGGCCCAGCGACCCTATATCCGATGGCCTTGCTGAAGGATATAGGCTCGGGTCCGAGCATAGGCTGCAACACTACATGAGAACGAGTTCGTCGGGCCACTGAAAACTCTGGCCAGTCACCACCCAAGCCACCGGAGAAGCCCACTGTTCCTGCCGCCACCGCTGCCCCCATGGAGGTCGAAAGCTTCACCGCCTACCCCTTCCTGCTGTTGTGCCGCTTAGGCCACTTTGTCTGTGCATTTGTGCTTTGTTATGTTGCCAATTTGCTATATAGATGCTTTCCACGAAGCTTTATGTGGAAACCCTCCCACTTTGGACAAAGAATCTCGGTGAGAGGAGATGAGTGATACATTTGCATTTCTAGTTCTGGAGCTCAATTTGTGATAATGATACTCAAATCCAAGAAGGATGCGAAAGACTTGAAGCCGCGAGCCCTGGATCTCTTCACTCCCATTTTGTAAAAAAAAAAAAAGACATTTCCTGTACTATCAAGAGGAGAATCAAAATCAAAATGCTGAAACTTGGAATCTGTCCATGGTCGGGAGAACTAGTCTTGGTCTTGCAATCATCCCCCTTATGATGCCATTTTGTGGAGGTGTCCCCCATCACAGTGCACTATCTGATGGTCTTCTTCTGCCTTGTGGATGCCCAAGTTCTCGGTGAGTTGCTTGATAAAAAAAATGCAACTTCTCATGCTGCTGCAGCCTGATGATGTTGTTGTGGAAGCAAGGAAGGATCAAGATTAAGATAATGAAATTTGGAATTTGGTTGATGAAGGTACATACATTTCGTTAAAGGATTGCTTGAGATGTGAGGAATGAAGCATCCCCATCTCCAACTCCCAAAAATAAATAAATAATAAAATAAATAAACATGGCATTAGAGCAGTTTGGATCTCATTTCTTGTTGAAGATTGATGCATTATCTGATTTGTTTGAGGAAATGCTCAAGAGAGTTAGCTTTGTGAGTTATGCAAGCACTCAAAGGTTATGAGCCATGGTCCTGTTCCATGGGATGTCTTTAAGAGAATTGGGATCAAAAGACATGCAACCACCATGGCTCTTGACAGAAATGAAGCAAAGAGAAGATGGTTTCGCTGCCAAACAATAAGAATATATGGTTGTAAATTTTAATAAAAATACACCTTAAAGGAGTGCCAAATATTCAGTTATGAAAACATGCCCCTCAAATGCTTGATGAAATGTTTAAAAGAAGTCATGTGGCCTTAAATCAATAAGATTGTACCATGGTAGCAATGAAGACCTTGCAGCTTCTAATGATTATGACATGCAGCATAGACAGTTCTCCATCAAGCGGCTTCAGGCTTCTGACATAGATGCTCTTGATGCAAAGAAATTCAAGTGTTGGCCCTTGCTATGGAATGTGGGAGGAGTCTACAGCAAACTATGCACCAGTATTGGAGTTGAAACAACCCTGCAAGGTCGTGCTAGAAGGCTTCTGTTGATCCTATAATTCCAATCAACACCTCCAGGATATGATCTCCAAGTCATGGCAAAGTCAACAAGATGATAGATATTGAAGAGAAAAAGAATGTAATTAAAGACTGTGAGGTGTTTGTACCGCAAGAATTGTTTGAGGGCATCTCTTCAACTCTGACTTGTGGGTTTTGCATGGGAAGCTTAATGAAACTTATACTATACCAAAGGAGCACCCCACTGTTGCAAGAAATCAACTCAAAAGCCTTTTAGAGGTTGTCCCAACTAAAGAAGAAATAGCCATATGGATTCCAATTTGAATGTTGAGACACTCTTAACTTTAAAGGCAATCACTGGAATGGAGAATGATTTGACCCACCAAATCTGAATTTTTCCATGATGATGATGAAATAAAATAAATAAATAGATAAATGAAGACAAAGATTGGTGAAAATTCCATACATTCCAATATTGGATCCAAACAGATTAATCTCCAAAAAACAAATGGTAAAAGGGGCCCACATTTAGCAAATCAAAATGTTGAAAGTCAAAGGACCAAACAATTGAGAGCTTGGATAAAGAAATAATAGAAAGGGAAGTAAGAAGGAGGCAGTTGGAAGATTTAATATTATTGATGCTAATGGTATATTGATGGATTTATTGGAGAGGGAGGAATAGATAAAAAGGGATGTGCATGGAGACAGTGACGTGTAACAGAGGTCAGAATTTATGATATTGAAATAATACGCAAAAGCGGCAAATCTCGATGCGTAAATCTCGGGGTAGCGGATAAAGTGGTACAACTATCAAGACAGTGAGGAAACATTCATTTTGAGACGGTTGATAAAACATAAATCCTAAAGTGGTACAAGTCTTAAAGAAGGCGGCAAACAAGCATCTCGAGGGTCGACACAAACATAAATATTAAAACAATGCGGATCTCAAAGCGGCAAAACAAGCATCATGAGGCGACCAATAAAATATACAAATATATAAATAAATGATATACATGTATATTACAAATATGTGTAATAAAATTATGATTTGAAAATAAATGAAATTTTTCCTTGCCTTTACTTGTACTTTTGCCCTTAATCGGAGGTTCCTTAATCTTCTTGGGTAATTAATAATAGAGGCTTGCCTCTATTAGGAATGGAAGAACCCACAAACTAAAAAATACATGATATTTGTGATTCGATGTGTCTCACCGGTGTCTCTTCACGAGACACGACGCCAGGTATTTTCGATCCCACAAATTACAGCGCCCGGTGGGGACCCTATACCTCCTCCCAACTTTGAGGCAAAAGTACAAGTAGAGGCATTGTTCCTATATCCCGTGAAAGAAAACTAACATTCTTGATTTTTCTTGTTGCGCATTTAAATGGCATTCAAGAGCTCAAGCTGCGCTTTTGGAAGCCCTAAGCTCACAATCTTCCTCGGAGAAGGAACTGAGGTGCAGCTGCCTAATTGCACCTTCAACACTGGAGCCGCTGGAGCTGAATTGAGGTTTGGCTCGATTTACGAAGTGCAATGCGGTTCGTGAGGAGGCCTTCTTCCTCGAAGGGAGAACACCTCGACGGTCCAGCGCCTTCCATCCAGGGGCGTCGCTGAGCGTGATTGTTCCAAAGACCAAAGAAGACATCATTCTTGAGGAACCATCAAGGGTATCTGTTTTCAAAGGCTATCCCACCCTAAGAGGGTAGTCTATATGAATGATGAAGACGATGAACCCACTTTTACCATTACAAAGAAAGGGACGAAAAAGTGGAATATTTCAATCGATGAGGATACACCGAAAAGAAGAGTGTGTTCTCAAGGCTTGCACCAAGGAAGATGAAGGTTCCAAGAGAAAAATTTGGACTTTGTATCATTCCAAGAACACAAACACGGCGGCCGGATGGGCACTTTCAACAACTCATTTGAGCCAATGAAGTTGGTGAAAAAGAACTCAACAACTAGAGTTGCGTTCCCAACCAAATGAAAACAAGGGTGGTAGACCCCTAAAACCCATCACAAGGACTCTTTTAGCAAGAACCTTTACAAGACTTATACAACATCAAAGAAGTGCAATCGTAAAAAGATAACGCCAAGAGAGTTCTACCAAAAAGAAGAAGCAATTAGTATCAAATGCACGGAAGGCGGTGTTTGATCGAATAACTTCAAGCAAAAACTCAAGCTACGACCTTCCGCTCCTAAATTTCAATGGAGGAGAAAAGCGGAAGATGAAGAAATGTCTGATGTGAATGCGTATACATACCGCTCGAATGGTCAGTTTGAAGCTCGAGGAGACCCGGCACACGAACAAGAACAACCGGGGCCCGTCGCAAGATCTACGTAGAAGGCGGTGGACTCTCAAGCTTTGTTTGGAGAAGAAAGTTCAAGCCACATGCCATATGAGGGGCGGGGGTAGGGATTGGCCTCCCACCACCTCACATACCAAGAAGGCAGAGGAAATAGACCCTCTAAATGAAGATGATGGGGAAGAACACCTTTTACCCTACATGAAAATGATAATCGAGATGTTGAATACAAAAGACTTAATGAAAACATGGCGGTGATGATGGAGTCAATGCTAGAAATGCACGTGACAAATTGCTACCTTAATGGCAAATCGATCACGAACAAACACAAAGATCCGAAAAGCCCGATTCCTCAACCAAGAGAGACCCTTAGGCCAATAGAGCAAAGGGAACCTCCACAAATGGTCAGAATGACTGGGAGGAGATACAACAAATAGTGGCCTTGAGGCTGAGACAGGCCAAGGGAGGTGAGATAAGAGTTGACGGAGACAAGCCTTATCCCGGCTACCATGACTTGGTGCCTTATCCTAAAGGGTACAATGTTCCTAAGTTCAAGCAATTTAATGGAATTGGTAATCCTGATCAACACTTGGCTCACTTTGTAACAGCCTGTGGAGACACTAGTGCCAATCCTTCCCTTCTCCTCAGACAATTTTTTGCAAGTCTCACGGGAGTAGCATTTGAGTGGTATGCAAGCTTGCAACCCGAATCAATTCAATCCTGGCAACAACTAAAAGATACCTTTCGAAAGTAATCGCTCGGGGTGTAGCGACAAAATCCACGATCGTGATCTCATGACTACTCGTCAAACCAAAGATGAAAAGGTGGTGGACTATATTATGAGGTGGAGAAACCTGAGCATTAAATGTGAACAACCCCTTGATCAACAACAGGCAGTGGGTTTATTGCTCGGGAACATCGATAGCTGGATGGCACCCTTTTTGAGTACATCTGGCATCACCACATTTCAAGAACTAATATCACAAGCTAAGAAATTGGAGAGGACTAGCCCAAAGGTGTTGTCCAGTTTCCAGACCTCAAGAAATGATAAAGAAAAAACCAAAAAGGCAGAAGGCGTCAAGTACACTGCTACAGCCTTCAACATTGATAAAGGAAAAGGCATCATGGAGTCTCATAAACCGGAACAAGTCAAGCCACCCAGCTTAGGTGCTGCCGGTAGTGAATCAAGGCCTCTTCCTTCTCTAAAAGAAAGGATGAATAAAAAGTACTCTTTTAGAAGAGATAAAGTACCTAAGATTTTTAAAGATGCTGTGAAAGAGGGTCTGCAACTCCCTGAATGCAAAAGACCAGAGGAACAAAACAAGAAAGACCATCCCAACTATTGCCCATACCACAGAGTCTTGGGACACACAATCGAAGATTGCTATGTTTTCAAAGATTGGCTTGAAAGGCAATATCAAGAGGGCAAAATTACACTTTCTAAAAATGTTTTGTTGGAGCAACAAGCTGAGCATACCCGTTATGTGACTACCCTAGACCATGAAGGATCATCCCAAAGGGAGGTCACAGTAGTGGGCAATAAAGTCATACTCATTTGGAAAATGATGATAAACCTCCTACTGCATTTCCCGAGGAAGAATTGTGGGAAATATTTATATCCAAAAGTCAAAGAAGATGTTGAAGAAGTTGGTGAGCTCCAGGAATCACATGGAGATGTTCCCAAGAACCTCCCAAAGGGCTCCCAATAAAAGCAGACAAGAAGAAGAACAAAAGAGGAAGCGAGCGTGAGCAGTGAGCGCAAGAAGTCCATTATAGAAGAATACATTGAGTCCCTTGACGAGTATGAGCAGAAGGAAAGGGTCTTGATCACTCTCAAGGACTATTTTCCCGAGGAAGTTGAAGAATTACTTGGAGAGTTGGTTGAAGAAGATAGCGAAAGTACACAAGTAGAAACTTGTAGGGCTATTTCTGGAGGAGAATACCCTTTATATAACCTAGATGATTATGATGATGACAGCTTCTCTGAGCCAGAAGAGTCATATGACCGTCATGGCAGGCCCTATATTAGCAAGAAGCAGAAGGAAAAGATGGCATTCAGGGAAAGAGTGAAGAAGGCGAACGCCAGACTCTTTGAACCACGCCAACCAGAAAGCCCAAAGAAGCCATACTACACCCCGAAGACTCCAAAATATAAGATTTTGAGGAAGGCTATGCCTGCTGGAGAGATCCCTGCTTTCATTCAGAGGGTGACGGAGGAATCAAAGAACAGTGCTACTGTAATCGCATATTGAAGATCTTGAGTGGGATGAGTGCAGAAGATACCCTCCTGGAGGCATCGGGACAAAATTTTGTTTGAGGAGGTGCATTGGAGTCTTAGCCTCCAACAAAAGCAACCAATGATAAAGGGAAGTCACGTCCTCCAAAGCATCAAGATTAAGAAGAGTAAGAGGAGAGAACTTTTTGATCAAGCCATGGAAATGGGACTGGAATTACCTAACCCTAAAAGGCCGTGCTTGATGCATCTTGTGATCAACCAAATTCATCCATATCACCGACTTCGTGGGACATACCATAGGAATGCCGAAATTTCCAAAAGTTGCTACAAAAACAAGTCTTGATGGGGAATTTGACAATAACAAAATACTACTTTGAGGAAAAGGGTGTGTGTCAAGCTATGACTTGTCAAGAAGATTCTGATAATGAGTTGAATTTCCCAGATGAGGAAGACGATCATGAAGATGAGGTATTATACCATGTATATCAGATGCAACTGTAAGCGGGAAAATACTTGATCGAGACAGTTTGCCGACTCAATGACAAAAATAAAGTTAAAATGGTGGAAGATGGGAATATCTCGCCAAAGAAAACCATCAAAGAAGCAGATTATAATATCTTGGCACACCAAGAAAGTCCCGACTCTTCTCAAGCATGTATGATGCATTGATGATGTCTACTGAAGTCGTGAGTCTTTAATACATGCCTTACGTAATCACGAAGAGTATCGGGCCTATTTTCTTTGAAATCAACATGAAAGAGTCTCTATACACATTTCATACACCTTGATTATCTTTCACAAATGAAGACTTGTTACTTGGAACAATGAGAACACAACAGGCCACTATATGTGACGGGGTCTTGTGACGGGATGAAAATCAACCGAATTTTGATCGACCCAGGGTCCTCTGTGAACCTAATGACCCTCAACACTCTCCGAGCGCTGGCTCTTGAAATATGTCACTTATCTTCAGAGAAAATTGTCATCCAGGGCTTTAATCAGCATAGCCAAAAGGCATTGGGGTCCATCACCCTCCCAATTAAATTTGGAAAGATGACATCTGATGTGAAGTTCCATGTGATCGATGCTGATGCTTCATAAAAAGCCTTGCTGGGAAGGCCATGGATCCATGAAAACCAAATGGTCCCTTCAACACTTCATCAGTGTATGAAGTATATGGTGGATGGAGAAGAATTTAGAATTGATGGAGAAATCCAACCCTTCGCTATTCACGAAGTACATTATGAAGATGCAAGGTATTATCTTAGTGCATCCAAAAGGGGCAAGTCTCCAAGTCAAAAGAAAGAATTTTCGGCAAAGACATCCAAGCCTGCTCCGGTACCTAAAATGAAGGAGTCACCATTGCCTCACTTTGGTAGCGACACTGAGTCCTCAGAAGATGAGAAAGATGCAGAGGCCTTCCAATGTAAGGGTCAAGATAAAGGGTCTACCCAAGAGAGCAGCTTACACATCACAAGGATTCCGGATGGTCTCTATAAGTCCCTGCATGACTTAAGTGTTAATACAGTCGAATATTTGAAGACATTCTATGTGCCGGCTCGACATGAGAAGGAGAGAGGCATCCTTTTCTACAAAGCCAAAAGTAATAAAATTGCAGATGATGACATTATAAACATTGAAGACGAAGAGGATAATGAAATCCAGTCTATAGACTTCCCCAACTATTACCCTGAACAGCTCAAAACAATGGTTGAAAGGTTTGGGGGCAAGATGAAATGGACAAAGAAAGTACATCAAAGCTTTCATCAACTATGGAATCCTCCACATGCAGACAAGAGAGGAATCGGTTACTCTGAACCTTCCAGGCATTCTTGTTATATGACAGCATCTACTGAAGATGATGGCATTAAAGTGAAGACTGCACCGCCTGAGTTGGAAGACGGGGGGCAAGCAACAACTGATGAGCTAGTTGAAGTCAACTTAGGAAGTGATGAAGACCCGAGACCAACCTTTCTAAGTGCACAACTATCAGAAGAGGAAAGGACATCTTTCAAAGACCTTTTGAAGGAGCACATTGATTGCTTTGCCTGGAATTACAATGAGATGCCCGGGCTGGATAATGAAGTGGCTGTTCACAGGTTAGCTATTGACCCCAAGGCTACTCCTGTCAAGCAAGCTCCAAGAAGGATGAAGTTTGACCTAGAGGAGAAAGTGGTGGAAGAAACAAAGAAATTGATTGAAGCAAATTTTATTAGGGAAGAGAAGTACCCTGATTGGGTAGCCAGTATAGTCCCTGTGAAGAAGAAGAATGGGCAAATACGGATATGTGTTGATTTCAGAGATTTGAACAAGGCATGTCCCAAAGATGATTTTCCCCTACCCGTCATGGAAATCATGATCGACAATACTTCAGGGTATGAGATGTTCTCCTTCATGGATGGATATTCTGGGTACAACCAAATTAAAATGCATCCAGATGATGAGAAGCATACTGCTTTCCGAACACCTATGGGCATATACTGCTATAGAGTAATGCCATTTGGTTTGAAAAATGCGGGAGCAACATATCAAAGGGCAATGACCAGAATCTTCGATGATCTAATTCACAAAGTTGTCGAATGCTATGTGGATGATCTTGTGGTCAAGACAAATTCTAGAGACAAACATCTGGAGGATCTGAGGACAGTCTTCACACGCCTCAGAGAATACAAATTGAAAATGAATCCCATGAAATGCGCCTTTGGAGTTCTATCTGGGAAGTTCTTGGGCTTCATTGTAAGGCATCGAGGGATAGAAATAGATCCCTCCAAGATAAAAGCAATTTTGGAAATGCCACCTCCACAGACATTGAAACAGCTGCGATCCTTTCAAGGGCGCCTAGCATACATCAGAAGGTTCATCTCTAACTTGTCTGGAAGATGCAAGCCGTTCTCCAAATTAGTCAAGAAAAATACGCCTTTCAAATGGGATGATGAATGCCAAAAGGCTTTTGAAAATATTAAACAATATTTGTTGAATCCACCAGTGTTGGCGATGCCCAATTCCCTCGAAAACCGCCGATTTTGTACAACTGCTTTGCATTGGAAGGGTCATTAGGAGCTATCTTTGGCCGCCCGTAATAATAAAGAAGGCAAGGAAAATGCACTATATTATCTCACCGGATCTTGATAGAGTGAGAGCAAATATACACCAATTGAAAAGCATTGTCTAGCTTTAGTGTTAGCGGTCAAGAAACTAAGACACTACTTGCTAGCACATAAAGTCATTCTCATATCAAAAATTGACCCTCTCAAATATCTTATGACAAGGCCGCGCTACGGGAAGACTTGCAAAATGGCGCTGATTTTGATGGAGTTTGACATAACATACACTCCACGAAGGCTATTAAAGGGCGGCGTTAGCGAATTTCCTAGCAAAGACATCCTCTCTCACGATGATTCACCCCTTAATTATGATCTCCCGATGAAGAGACACTAGCAATGAAAAGAAGCAGAATGGAGACTATACTTTGACGGAGCATCGTCTATAAAACCGGCACTCCGGTCTCAAATTCCACAAATTAAAGCTGGAGTAGGACTTGTGTTCGTCACACCAGAAGGAGGGATTCTAAGATATGCTCTCTCCCTTACAGAGCCATGCACCAACAATGAAGCAGAATATGAAGCTCTCATAGCTGGTTTGGAACTGGCGATCAAGATGGGAATCCAACATATACACATCTTTGGAGACTCACAACTCATCATCAAGCAAGTCGAAGGAGATTATAAAGTATACAAACCTGAACTTCTTAAATACTGTGAGAGGGTCAAAGATCTGATGAAGAAAATCCCCCAAGTACAGTTGAGGAGGGTTTTAAGATCAGAAAACGGAGAAGCTGATTCTTTGGCAAGAGTAGCTAAGGAGATGGCAAATCCAAACTATGAAGAAATTCATATTATTATAAGAAATAGAAGACCCATAGGTACAATCCTGGATGATGTTAAAGAGGAAAGTACTGGGGGCAAAGTGGAAGTCTTCACCCTCGAAATACCAGAGGAAGATTAGAGGCAGCCATTCATAGAATATCTAAAGTATGATAAACTCCCAGAGGGCAAGTCAGAAGGCCTTCAGATAAAGCGAAGGGCCCTAAGATTCACCCTCATAAATGATACATTGTACCGCAGGTCGCATTTATCAACTACTCTTGCGATGCCTTTCATATGAGGAAGCAAATGAAGTTATGCATGATGTACACTCTGGAATATGTGGTGCACACCAATCTGGACCCAAGATGCGACTTAAGATTAAGCGTATGGGGTATTATTGGCCAACTATGGTCAGAGATTGCATCGATTATGCTAGAAGATGCCATCTATGCCAAATACATGGAGATTTTATTCATCAACACCCAAATCCTCTACACCCCACAGTCTCTTCATGGCCCTTCGAGATATGGGAGCAGAGATATAGTCGGTCCCATTGAACCTCCATCATCTTTGGGACATCGATTCATATTGGTACACCTTGAGACTACTTCTCAGGTGAAGCGTAAGCTATCCCGCTAAAAGAAGTAAAAGCGAAAATGTCATGAAGTTCTTGGGGAGAACATCTTATATAGATTTGGGACTCCAAGGAGAATTATCTCGAGATAATGGCCACCGCTTTAAGTTTTAAAATAGGGAGATTTGCGCAGCATCATAAAATAGACTGGAGATATACCTCTATTTACAATACTAGAGCAAATGGGTTGGCAGAAGCATTCAACAAAACCCTCTCAAAGCTATTGAAAAAGGCTGTGTCAAAGAATAAAAGGGATTGGCATGAGAGACTCCCTGAGATGCTATGGGCCTATCGTACCACTTATAGAACTCCAACACGGTCGCACACCATACTCCTTAGTGTTTGGAGCGAAGCGGTTCTTCCCTTGAAATTCAAATACCTTCATTAAGGATGGCGATTACAAAATGAGATATCAAATGAAGATAGTATTAGGCTTCGCCTAGATGAGCTGGACTCCCTTGATGAGAAGAGGATCGAAGCACAACAGAATCTTGAAGTCTACAAAGCAAAGATGTCTCAAGCCTACAATAAACTGGCTCGATTCCGGACTTTTACAAAAGGAGAGATGGTTCTTGTCCTCAGAAGACCTATCATCACCAATAAACGGACCGGGGGCAAGTTTAAAGCGAACTGGGAAGGTCCGTACGTCGTTGAGATCGTCTATGAAGGAGGTGCATACCAACTTATTGATGCCAATGGAGAAAGGCCAATGCCGCCTATTAATGGTCACTTTTAAAAAAATATTATGCATAATGTAAAATGTTTGCCTATGGCCGGAGCGTTTGGTCCCTCATAGGGGTAGACTAGTCATGTGCGATTACACGCACTTCACGAGGCAAAACATTACATTTCATGTATTTTTTTTTTGAATCTATTGATTGAAATAAAGAGGCGTGTGTTTGTCTACGATGGAGCGTCCGGCTCCTAGTTAGGGGCGGTAACGGTCATGCACAATTAAATGTGCTTCTTGAGGCAAACACATTGACCCCTATTCAACTTCCAAAAAAAAAAAATCAAAAAAAATCAAATCAAAAAAAAATCATGATTTTTTCTCCGTGTGTTCCACCTATCCATTTTACAAAAAGACAAAAAGGGGAGAAAGAAAAAAAGAACTAAAATTTATTCAAATCTAGTGTTCATAATGAATGTCTCAAAGTCAACTACGAGCATAAATAAACTAAGAAATCAAATTAAAGAAAAAGAAGGAAAGAGGCCCTTTTAATGCCCAAAGAAATTTCAAAGCAATGATTCTTTTGCTTCCTCCAATTCATCGAGCCATCTCGTGAAAACATCAATGAGATAGGTATTTAAGCGATCCCCTTGATCCTCGGCAAAGTCGTGTGCACTGGGCCTCATCCAACTCAACTTGAAGACTTGCTTATGCGTGTGCTCGGAAGCTTCAAGAAGTTTGTTGAAGTTGCTATCTTCTCACCCAAAGTCTTCATCGCGAGATCTCACAAAGTTGATTACGTAGTTGATGATGCCTCTCGGCAAGCCTCTCGATACTCCCTCTTTATCTCAGTATTTATGGCATTAGCCCAGTCCACCCTTCGTTTGTTGAGACGTTCAAGTGCTAAAGTTTTCTCATGCACACATGCCTTGGCTTGTTGACTGCGGATATGAACTTGGATGCTGGGATCCTCTGAAGCTTCTTTAGCACGAGTTGCACGTAACTATTTTTCTAGGAAAGGCTCATAACTAGTCAAATCAATGCCGAGGGCTTCAAAAAGTGAACTTGACTCCTTCACCTTGTTGATAATGTTTTGATAGTTGTGGTAGTTGAGGGACTTGATGTTGCTCATTATTTCATCCCGCCAGGCTAACACCACATTTGGTATGTTCCTCGGACCTATAAAGAAGATATGCAAATAAAATCCAAAACTCAAAATTTTTAAAAAACAAAAAACAAAAAAAAACAAAGAAAAAAAAAAAAAACCTTGGTCTTGCTTTGGTCCGCCATCGGCATCAACACTATCACCTTTCAACCTTTCCACAGGGACAGGAGTATCCTCAACAATTTCCTTTGAAGGAATTTGTCTCGAAGACAAAGGACCGTCACCTGTTTGGGCAACTAAGTTTCAAAAAAAAAAAAAAAAAAAATCAAAATAAAAATAAAAATCAAAATCAAAATCACCAACCTTGGTCTTGTTTTGGTGAAGTTGCAAGTCCGGTGTCAATGTTAATGTCATTACCTTCCAATTCCGCCACAAGGGAGGGGGCATCTTTAATAATTTCTCCTGAAACAGCTTGTCTCGAAGATGAAGAAATATTGTCTTTGTGGGCAACTACATTTCGAAGAAAGTTGTCAATATTCATTATCTCTCTCTAAAAAAAATATATATATAAAAAAAAAAAAACCTTTGTCTTGCTTGGGCAAATTTGCAATTTCGACATCAGCATTGGAGCCATCACTTTCCAATTCTTCAGTGGGGGTATGAGCATCTTTGATAATTTATTGGGTAATCAAAATAAAATGGGGGTTTGTCAATAATCATGCCTTTTAAAAAAAAAAGGAAGAAGAAGAAGTAGAAACCTTCTTTTTGCCTTGTCGCAGAAGCACTTTCTGCATGAGTATTGGCACCATCGCTCTCCAATTCTTCCATATCACTGGGGGCATCCCTTATAAAGTTTGCAGAAGGAATTTGCCCAAAAGATGAAGTGCTATCATCATCTTCAGCACCTAAAAAAAATAATGATAATAAAAAAAGGAGAGAGGGTAATTTTGCAAAAAAAAAAAAAAAAAAAAAAAACCTTCTTGAACCATTGGCAAGTTGTGTGGTAGTCCACCCTCCAAAGCAATTGGCATATCCCCTATAGCGAAGTTGAAAACAAATAAGGTATATACATATATATACACATAAAAAAAAGGAGGGCATACCTTGCACAGGATTGGAATCAACTTCTCCAACTACAATATCAATATTTGGCGGGTTCATTGGACCTGAAATTAGAATTTTAGTTGACCCCTTGAAGAAATGTACACAATTAGTTCAAAGATGCCTTTCCTTACCGGTCGGAGAATCTTGAGGCATCCCCAAATTTGATGGAAGAATATCGTCAATCTTTGGACCTGTTTCAAGTTTAAACCCTAAACTCAACTACCAAAAAAATAAAAAAAATAATAAAAATAATAAAAATAAAACTTGCATACCAGTAGGGGGATCTTGGACAACCCTCGCATTTTCTAATAGAGTATCATTGATTCGTATGCCTGCACAAAAAGGGGGTCTCATCATCAAAAAGAAATATTTCCTATAAAAAAAAAATAATAAAGGGGTTGATTGATGACTTAAACGAACAAGTTCATTATGTTGGACAAATTTATGAAAAAGTCCTGCAAAAAGGAAAATATTAAAATCTTCAAAAAAAAAAAAAAAAAAAAAATCCAAAAGAAAAAGGTTGGTTGACGGCCATTAATGGAGAAATTATCATATGAGAGGGAACATTTCAAAAAAAATAATAAATAAAAAATAAATAAAAAAATATATAAACAAAAAACAAAAAAAAAAAAGAAAAGGAGACGGCCTGAATAAGTGAAAATGAAAAGGAAGCTATTTCAAAAAAAAAGGGGGCTTGAATAAATGAATTTTCAGAAAAGTCCTCTCAAAACATGAAATTGAAGATGAATAAATAAATAGATTACCTTGGGTTCGCTGTCTCTTCGTTGAATCAAATGAATCAAGAAAATGAGGCTTCTTTGAAGATGAGCCTCGCTCCCAATCTCTTATAGTGACTCTTTTGTCCTTGAGGTCATCCTGAATCAATAATGAATAGTCTTGATGGAAGAAGGCCTCCACGTTCCTGAACCACTTTTGTGCATAAAGCAATATGAGTCTCCCGCTTCTGTCGTGTTCAGGAATATAGAATAGACTGGAAGTCTTCTTGCGGGAAAAGTGAAGCCAGTAACCCGCGAGAACCCTGACAGAAGAAGCCCTTCTAGGAATGTCAATATAAGCCGGAGTGTACTGATCATACCCAAACTGACGCCCAAATCGGTGTGGATTATAGGGTTCTGTAAATAAATCTCCCAAGACAATCAAGGGGAAGAATTCCACAACGGAGACACATCACATACTCCATAGTATGAGAATCCAATACTTGGGCCCATGGGATATCACGGAGTCTACGCCTTTGTCTACGCCACCATGATGCATGAATAAGAAAGGACGCCATATAAAATTCGTCTCAAACCTGATGAATTTTCTCACACATATAGGATTGTTAAATGGAGTTGGGGAAGCGTTCATGTAAAGAAGCATCTTTGGTACTCTTAATAGTCCCGGGATGCTCAAAGTGTTATTCTCTATCTTCCTTTCAAGAAGCACCCTCCTGAAATGACAGCCAGCCCATGCATATAAGAAGTGAACGGGGAAAACTGTGGTAGAAAACCCGGGTCCTTTCCTATGGTTGACCATAGCATTTAATCCCATGTATAAACTTGCCAACACCGCGGGGGCAAAAGCTACTTTCCTCCCATATGCAATGTTGCATGCCATCATGAAAACTCCAGGCCTGATCACCTTGCGGTGGCTTGGCATAATAAAAAGGCAAATCCAAAGAGCCACGAAAGCGGCCAGATCAGGTTAAAAGCAGGGCTTTGGAGGAGGATCAGATGTCGAACCATATCGAGAACCAAATCTGTGCTTCCTAAAAAAGTCCACCCAATCCTCAAAAAATACTTCCTGATCAGCACTTCGCCTTGCGAGCCATTGAAAGATGTCGAAAAGATTCCTCAAAACAAAAGATTTAGAACCACCCCGTCGGCAAATTATTTCATTGTGAGGCACAACTTCATCGTACATATCACCGATAATCGGAAGCCCTCCAAGTTGATTGATTTCCCATAATGAAATTCCTACTTCCCCGTACAAAAAATGGAAAGTATTAGTTTCCGGACACCATAGTTCTACTAATGCTTTGTAAAAATTCACGTCGATATCATAACGCCCAATTGAAGCCACAATCCCGCCAACTAGCTCTACTCGGGATAGTTCTTTAGAATATCTGTTGACTATGTCTTTGGCCCAGTCAGCATAATATGGGAGATCAATCAAATTATTCATAACGGGCTCTTTACCCCTCCACCCCGGACGGTGATTGATGATCTTATGTCCAAGGGTTTGGAACATCCTCAAATCTCCCACGTCTCCCTCGGGTTTCAGATAAACCACATCAGAATAACCATCTTCACAGCAGTGATTCGTGCTCAAGTGAGCAATGGCTAAACGATTTGGAGGGCGTTTCACCCATTCTGAATGCTCCTCTCCTTCATACCTAATCGCGGGCTCCGATCCGAAGTCAAAGACAGGGCTGTGGCGAATGAAGACATGACCTTGAGGAAGCTCGCTGAAATCTTGAGCCACGTCCCAAAAGGGTTGAGAAATATTAGCCATGGCAAGAAAAGTGAACTTGGAGATTCCTACTTCTCTCACTCAAACCTCACAAAGTAAATTCGTGAGAGAAGTATGAAGGGGGCATTTGTTTATGTCTAAAAAAATAATAAATAAATAAATTAATTAAATGAAGCTAATCTTAACTAATTAGGATTTAAAAAAAATCAGCAATTAAATTAAAATTTGGATGAAAGATTAGTCAAATCAAAATTTGAACCAAATTCAAATAAAAAAATAGTATTCAAATCAATCAAGCCAATTAAGATTCAAATCAAATCAAGAGATAAAGGAATAAATCAATCCAACAAACCAAATTAAAATCAATCAATCAAACAAAATCATAATTCGAATTCAAATAAATAAATAAATCAATGAAAGGAAACAAATCAATCAGTCAAGCCAAATTGGAATCAATCAATCATGTCCAAATCACAGCCAAAATTTAAATTCAAATTCAAATTCAAATAAATGAATAAATAAATAAAATAATAATAATAATAATAATACCAAATAAAACAAAATAAAATAACAAAACGTTAATAAAAATAAATAATAATAATAAAAATAATAATAAATGAAATGAAACAAAAAATAATAATAATAAGAAAAAATAAAAAAATAATAAAAAAATAATAATTAAAAAAAAGAATTAAAAAAATTATAATAAAATAAAATAATAATAATAATAACAAATAACAAAAAAAAAAGAAGATATAATAATCAATGGAAAGTTGGCTGGAAGATGGGAGGTGAATGGAAGAGAAATTAAAGGAAGTGAAGGCTATATAGGGGAAAAAAAATCAGTGAAAAAGGGAGAGGAGATCAGAGAAATTGAAAGAGGAAGCGGAGAGAGAGAAATCAAGAAAAAAAAAGAAAGAAGGAGAAGCACAAAAGAGCAAGGTATACTCTCCTCATCTTCACCCTCTCGATGAAATCCTAAACACCCCTTAGTTGCCTCACGCCGTGAATCTTGCCGGCCACAACTAGTCTGCGCCAAAGCGCCATTCTTTGAGCAAGCCCGCCGCCAACACATCTCCGCCAAGCCCTTATAGCTGTGGAGAAAGAAAAGTTCTCCGTCGCTCAACCTCGGCCAAGCACGGACGTGACCCTATATCTGATGGCCTTGCCGAAGGATATAGGCTCTGGTCCGAGCATAGGCTGCAACACTACATGAGAACGAGTGCGTCGGGCAACTGAAAACTCTGGCCTGTCACCACCCAAGCCACCGGAGAAGCCCATCGCTCCTCGCCACTTCTTTGCTCCCATGGAGGTCGAAAGCTTCACCGCCTACCCCTTCCTTCTTCTTTGTGCCACTTAGGTCATTGTCATTTGTGCTTTGTTATGTTGCCAATTTGCTATATAGATGCTTTCCCTGAAGCTTTATGTGGAAACCCTCCCCACTTTGACAGCAAATCCTGTGAGAGGAGATGAGTGATCTGTTGCATTTCAAGTGCTGGAGCTCAATTTGTGATAAAGAAACTCAAATCCAAGAAGGATGCGAAAGACTTGAAGCCGCGAGCCCTGGATCTCTTCACTCCCATTTTGTAAAAAAAAAAAAAGACATTTCCTGTACTATCAAGAGGAGAATCAAAATCAAAATGCTGAAACTTGGAATCTGTCCATGGTCGGGAGAACTAGTCTTGGTCTTGCAATCATCCCCCTTATGATGCCATTTTGTGGAGGTGTCCCCCATCACAGTGCACTATCTGATGGTCTTCTTCTGCCTTGTGGATGCCCAAGTTCTCGGTGAGTTGCTTGATAAAAAAAATGCAACTTCTCATGCTGCTGCAGCCTGATGATGTTGTTGTGGAAGCAAGGAAGGATCAAGATTAAGATAATGAAATTTGGAATTTGGTTGATGAAGGTACATACATTTCGTTAAAGGATTGCTTGAGATGTGAGGAATGAAGCATCCCCATCTCCAACTCCCAAAAATAAATAAATAATTAAATAAATAAACATGGCATTAGACAGTTTGGATCTCATTTCTTGTTGAAGATTGATGCGTATACGATTTGTTTGAGGAAATGCTCAAGAGAGTTAGCTTTGTGAGTTATGCAAGCACTCAAAGGTTATGAGCCATGGTCCTGTTCCATGGGATGTCTTTAAGAGAATTGGGATCAAAAGACATGCAACCACCATGGCTCTTGACAGAAATGAAGCAAAGAGAAGATGGTTTTATTTGCCAAACAATAAGAATATATGGTTGTAAATTTTAATAAAAATACACCTTAAAGGAGTGCCAAATATTCAGTTATGAAAACATGCCCCTCAAATGCTTGATGAAATGTTTAAAAGAAGTCATGTGGCCTTAAATCAATAAGATTGTACCATGGTAGCAATGAAGACCTTGCAGCTTCTAATGATTATGACATGCAAAGCATAGGCGGTTCTCCATCAAGCGGCTTCAGGCTTTTGACATAGATGCTCTTGATGCAAAGAAATTCAAGTGTTGGCCCTTGCTATGGAATGTGGGAGGAGTCCACAGCAAACTATGTACCAGTATTGGAGTTGAAACAATGCTGCAAGGTCGTGCTAGAAGGCTTCTGTTGATCCTATAATTCCAATCAACACCTACAGGATATGATCTCCAAGTCATGGCAAAGTCAACAAGATGATAGATATTGAAGAGAAAAAGAATGTAATTAAAGACTGTGAGGTGTTTGTACCGCAAGAATTGTTTGAGGGCATCTCTTCAACTCTGACTTGTGGGTTTTGCATGGGAAGCTTAATGAAACTTATACTATACCAAAGGAGCACCCCACTGTTGCAAGAAATCAACTCAAAAGCCTTTTAGAGGTTGTCCCAACTAAAGAAGAAATAGCCATATGGATTCCAATTTGAATGTTGAGACACTCTTAACTTTAAAGGCAATCACTTTGGAATGGAGAATGATTTGACCCACCAAATCTGAATTTTTCCATGATGATGATGAAATAAAATAAATAAATAGATAAATGAAGACAAAGATTGGTGAAAATTCCATACATTCCAATATTGGATCCAAACAGTTAATCTCAAAAACAAATGGTAAAAGGGGCCCACATTTAGCAAATCAAAATGTTGAAAGTCAAAGGACCAAACAATTGAGAGCTTGGATAAAGAAATAATAGAAAGGGAAGTAAGAAGGAGGCAGTTGGAAGATTTAATATTATTGATGCTAATGGTATATTGATGGATTTATTGGAGAGGGAGGAATAGATAAAAAGGGATGTGCATGGAGACAGTGACGTGTAACAGAGGTCAGAATTTATGATATTGAAATAATACGCAAAAGCGGCAAATCTTGATGCGTAAATCTCGGGGTAGCAGATAAAGTGGTACAACTGTCAAGACAGTGAGAAAACATTCATTTTGAGATGGTTAATAAAACATAAATCCTAAAGTGGTACAAGTCTTAAGGCGGCGGCAAACAAGCATCTCGAGGGTCGACACAAACATAAATATTAAAACAATGCGGATCTCAAAGCGGCGGCAAAACAAGCATCATGAGGCAGCCAATAAAATATACAAATATATAAATAAATGATATACATGTATATTACAAATATGTGTAATAAAATTATGATTTCGAAAATAAATGAAATTTTTCCTTGCCTTTACTTGTACTTTTGCCCTTAATCGGAGGTTCCCGCAATCTTCTTCGGGGTAATTAATAATAGAGGCTTGCCTCTATTAGGAATGGAAGAACCCACAAACTAAAAAAAATACATGATATTTGTGATTCGATGTGTCTCCTGGTGTCTCTTCACAGACACGACGCCGGGCGGGTATTTTCGATCCCACAAATTCTGGCACGCCCGGTGGGGACCCTATTCCTCCTCCCATCTTTGAGGCAAAAAGTACAAGTAGAGGCATTGTTCCTATATCCTGTGAAAGAAAACTAACATTCTTGATTTTCTTGTTGCAGACGAAATGGCATTCAAGAGCTCAACTGCACCTGGAAGCCCTAAGCTCACAATCTTCCTCGGAGAAGGAACTGAGGTGCAGCTGCCTAATTGCACCTTCAACACTGGAGCCGCTGGAGCTGAATTGAGGTTTGGCACGATTTCTGAGTCTGTGCAGTTCGTGAGGAGGCCTTCTTCCTCAGAGGAGAACCTGACGGTCCCGCGCCTTCCATCCAGGGGGCGTCGCCCGAACGTGATTGTTCCAAAGACCAAAGAAGACACTGTTACTGAGGAACCATCAAGGGTATCTGTTTTCAAAAGGCTATCCCACCCTAAGAGGGTAGTCTATATGAATGATGAAGACGATGAACCCACTTTTACCATTACAGCAAAGGGACGAAAAAGTGGAATATTTCAATCTGATGAGGATACACCTGAAAAGAAGAGTGTGTTCTCAAGGCTTGCACCAAGGAAGATGAAGGTTCCAAGAGAAAAGCTGGACTTTGTATCATTCCAAGAACACAAACACGGCCAGATGGGCACTTTCAACAACTCATTTGAGCCACTGAAGTTGGTGAAAAAGAACTCAACAACGGCAGAGTTGCGTTCCCAACCAAATGAAAACAAGGGTGGTAGACCCCCTAAAACCCATCACAAGGACTCTTTTAGCAAGAACCTTTACAAGACTTATACAACATCAAAGAAGCTGCAATCAGAAAAGATAACGCCAAGAGAGTTCTACCAAAAGAAGAAGCAATTAGTATCAAATGCACGGAAGACGGTGTTTGATCGAATAACTTCTGCAAAAACTCAAGCTACGACCTTCCGCTCTAAATTTCAATGGAGGAGAAAAACGGAAGATGAAGAAATGTCTGATGTGAATGCAGAAGTACATACTGTTCGAATGGTCACTGAAGCTCGAGGAGACCCAGCACCTGAACAAGAACAACCAGGGCCCGTCACAAGATCTCGTAGAAGGGCAGTGGACTCTCAAGCTTTGTTTGGAGAAGAAAGTTCAAGCCACATGCCATATGAGGGACAGGGGGTAGGGATTGGCCTCCCACCACCTCACATACCAAGAAGGCAGAGGGAAATAGACCCTCTAAATGAAGATGATGGGGAAGAACCTGCTTTTACCCTACATGAAAATGATAATCGAGATGTTGAATACAAAAGACTTAATGAAAACATGACAGTGATGATGGAGTCAATGCTAGAAATGCAGCGGCAAATTGCTACCTTAATGGCAAATCGATCTGAACAAACACAAAGATCGAAAAGCCCGATTCCTCAACCAAGAGAGACCCTTAGGCCAATAGAGCAAAGGGGAACCTCACAGTCGGCTGCAATGACTCGGGAGGAGATACAACAAATAGTGGCCGCAGAACTGAGACAGGCCAAGGGAAGTGAGATAAGAGTTGATGGAGACAAGCCTTATCCCAGCTACCATGACTTGGTGCCCTATCCTAAAGGGTATAATGTTCCTAAGTTCAAGCAATTTAATGGAATTGGTAATCCTGATCAACACTTGGCTCACTTTGTAACAGCCTGTGGGGACACTAGTGCCAATCCTTCCCTTCTCCTCAGACAATTTTCTGCAAGTCTCACTGGAGTAGCCTGTGGGGACACTAGTGCCAATCTTTCCCAGTGAGATTCGAATCACTGCCCACATGTCATCGGTGAAGCTAATTCCCCATTCGTCTACATACACTAGTTCGCTTATTGTCTTCACCACGCACGCAACTATATCCCGATGCCAACAAAACAATAGGAGCTTGTGAAGAATGACCCAGTGTTGTTTCCCTTCTGCAGGCTTCGGCAACTATAGTTTCGCCGTCCATCATTCACACCTTATAGAGAATTGGGGAAAGTGAAGCTCACCGATTGCTTCAATTTCTCTGGCCTATTCCGGCGACGGACATGCTATGATGAATCGTCGATCGTGGAATGACTCCGTCCTCTAATGTCAGTCCGAGTTCAGGGATGACCGGAGCATGTCGAAAATCTTTGGGGCATCCACAACCCCTTCTCGGACTTTTATGATTATCGCCATGTAGAAGGGCTTCAAAGCTTCTTTCCCACGTCAAGGACAGTTAGATGTAGTGGTTCCTACTCCTATGTTTTCCAGCGAATTGCGTTTCTTGACCTCGGGTGGCCGCTGCTTGGACGCAGCGGCTCGTCTGAGCATCGAGTCAACTTCAGCATCACTCCGTGCAACTTTCCGGCTAGTTTGCGATCACTCCGGACGCTCCAAACCTCGTGATCGACATGCTCCCTTGCAAGCATTCCCTCAATGTAAAACCCGGGGTTTTTTTTTTTAGAGAATAAATTTTTCTCTAGTTATTTTCAGGAATAATTTGGTTAATGAATAAAAGTCCCCAAGGTTGGGTATAATTGAAAATAAAAGTCTTCTATTTCCCCTTTAAATTGTCTCTCATAGCTAGAATGAAGGAAATGGATTTAATTAGCTTAATTCCTTAATTGGAATTATTTGAAATCACCAGGGGCATTTTAGTAATTATGGGTAATTTGGGAATTTGAGAAGAATGAACAAATTTCATGGAATGAAATTTATTTGAATACAAGATAAATGACTTAGTTATGGAGGTTCCCAAAGTTTGGAAATAAATGATCATTGATTGAACTTAATTTGGAAAAAATTCTCTAAATGTTATTAATTGATTGATTTAATTAATTCGGAAATATCCTAAGTTGGAAATGACTTGGTTTAATTAGAAAGGAAAGGGGAGAAAATGATTTAAATTACAAATAAAATTTAAATTATTGAATTTTGGATGCCAAGGAGCCATGGGTGATTATGGGAACTTCAAGGGTTAAAGGAAAGTTTTGCTTCTCTCTAGGAGAAGGACCTAATCCTAATAATAAAAGTAACAAGGACTTGAGAGAAATTTTGGTGTTCTCTCACAGTGTTAGGACCCTGTAACAAATTGGGAAAAACTGGGGCTTTGCGCAAAACGCCGGAGGGGCTGTGTGAAGAGGTAGATGGACGGCTCGGATTAAACGAATCTGGTGACTCAATCCCGAGGTGTCCACTGTTCCCTTCTCCAGCCAGCGCGCCACCGTGATCGGATCTCCGCGCCACCGCCATCAACGAATCTGCAAACATGGAAAGGAAAGAATTTTTATTTTTTTTTGCATGGATTGATTTAGCATGATTCTCCTCGGGAGCTCCTATAAAGGACAGAGGTGCTCCAAGATCCAACCACACAACCCCTGCTGAGTCACAGCGAGTCAACCACCGCCGGTGAAAGGGATCTTCCAGGGCTGTGACGATGACTTCTCTGTGAAGGGGGAGGACCGAGGTAGCTGAGCGCTGAAAAGGGAGGGGGACTTCCACCCGATCGTCTGGAGAGGGGCGAACACCTACAGAGAGCTCAGGCGACGGACAAAGGTACTCCGGTGAGTGCTTAGCCGCTGTCTTTTCATTTTCCCCGTCATGCATACATGTATAGTTTGACGCCGAGAGAGAAAGGGAGAGAATTCCTTTGAGTTTCCAGTGGGGCATCGTACAGCGTCAAGGTGGAGTCCGACCGACAAGGGTCGAGGTGGAAGATGAAGCCAAACCGCAGTTGTTGAAGGTCTGGAGGCGGAGGGCGTGGTCATCCTCAGGTTCTCTGACAGCCAGGCGGGGGCGCGTTACCCTCTCGGCGGAGCACTGTTAGAAGAAAGAGAGAGAGAGAGAGAGAGAGAGAGAGAGAGAGAGTAACGGATATATATATATATATATATATATATATATATATATATATATATATATATATATATATATATATATATATATATATATTATTAATTAAATCTTATCTATTTTAATTGAATTATTAGATAAGATTAAAAAGGGTGGACCGGTTTTAAAAGAGTGGATAAAGTTAGTTAAGTTAATTAGTGATTAATTAAATCAAAGTTTAATTAATCCTGGATTAGTTAAAGTTGGTTGAGCGAAACCGGTTTGAGAGTCGGGTTTGGGATTGGGCCAAGCTTAGTTAAGAAAATGGATTAGATTTGATTGGTTTAATCAAAACGATTACCCACTGAGTTAATTTAATCAAGTTTGATTCAATTGATTAATCAAGTGGATCGGGTTAACAAATTAGCAAAATTGGGTTTGATTGGGCTCTTTGGGTCTAGGCTGATCAATGAAAACCATGTGGTCAGGTTCAAACAATTAGAAATGATCAAGTGATAAACTTGGGGGATCTGATTGATTAGCAAGCATGGCTAGGATTAATCAATTAGGAAATCAAAGGTTTAAATGGTTAGATGCAACCAAGTGGGTGCTTTCGGGTTGAGCCCAAATAATTGTAACCAGATCCAAAATACAGAGATCAATCAATGAGGATTGGGGATGGGCTTAATTAAATTAATTGAGCTAGCTTAATCAAGTTAAAAGGAATAAAATGAGTAAAAAAAAAGTACAAGGGAGGGGATTTGAACTCAACACCACCCACTTAGCATAGATGGGCATTAACCACCAGGCCATCATAAGTTATTTATGGAAATAAATAGGGATAGTCATTTAAGGTAAAATGACATGGGAACGCAAGAGAGGGCTCGTTAGTAGAACTTGGGCCAATAGAGCATGCATAGTAGATGTAATAATCATAGACAAGTACTTTATTGAGATGAGATATGTTTCTATCAGATTGTGTCGTTGATGCGTCGGGACATCCCTTGGGATACTAGACTTCGAGATTTCTGTAAGTACTTCGGCCTAGTACCTTTACTCTTTGATGAGCATTCTTGATCTTGTTATTGCATCTTCCTTGTAAGTATTCTTGCCTAGTGCCCTTACTTATTGGCTTGTGTTCTTGATTTTGCTTCGCTACTTTAAGTACTTAATGACTTTGATGTTATAATGTTTGGCATCCTATTTTCTTGATTTTGCATACACATGATTGTTCTCCCACGTTGATTGAAACTCAGTGTCGTGTATGCGTATTGATGTGTTGACATGTTTTTGTACGCTGAACATGCCTTCTCGTTGATCGGTACACGGCCGTGGTAACACGTGAGCCGGTACTCCGTCCGGGTCGGTATTTCAGCATTTCTTGTGTTGAAGATTCTCCCGCTCAGTGCAGATTATGATAAGTTGTGGGCGTTCCAGAACACTCTGGACGTCACCCGTCAGTGGGACGCTACGCTGGCCGTGTACGTACATGTGGGAGCTCCACCAGACTCGAGGGTTTGGTTTATAAGATATAAGATCGGCTTAGGTCGATGGCTGCCAGGGAGATGACAAGTTTGATATTCAAGTTTGATTTGATTTCGTGCTTAAAGCCTATGCTTTATGATAGTGATCTCCTTATGTTTGAGCTTGGTCTCTTCCTATTATGTTACTGTGTGTGTGGATCACTATTTTATGAATGTGTTCCTGACCTCTTCGTATTCCTTGCGGGAGTACTTACTGAGCTTTCCTTTCGAAAGCTCATCCCACTTGTCTTCTTCTCTTTTCAGGATTTAAAGTTTAGGTGATTACAACCAGGAGCTGCGCGTAGAGGTTCGAGAATTTCAGCCTTCTTTACATGAGACTTTATATTTTGTAGGACCCTTGTAGGGCCAATATTTGTTTTACTAAGTGTTAAGTTCCGCTGTAAAATAACTCTGAAAATATTTGTTGGTCATTTTGGTTATCTGCTCATGTATCATTCAGGCCTTGTATTCGAGTGGGGCCCGTCTCCACTCGGGTACGGCCGGTCTGTGAACGTGCCCGAGGTCCCGGGATCCGGGTCGGGGCGTTACACTCAATGTCCTATTCCGCCACAATTCCAATAGGTTACCGCCCTCCAGCATTCATTGACTCGATGGCCGAGTTGAAGGCATTGCCCGCAAACATTTACAAGGCCTTTGGGGGTGTTTACGGTCGGTAGGGTCCGTTTTCGGCGTTTCGGCCGACGGTCCCAAACCCCATCCTCCCTACTCGGCCTCTTCCGATGCTTGAAGTGCACCTTCATCCACGGTTCATCCTCTGAGGAGTCCTCAATTACTCCGATCGGGGTTGTGAGTGTTGCCATTATAAAGTTTCCTATATCGTCACCGCTCACCGCTCACCGCGTTAGCATAGGTTAGTACCTTCTGCCATGGGCTATTAAGGGGCGACCGAGGTGGTTTGCCGGTACCTGAGGAGTTCGGGATGTCCTTGACGTCAATTCCCTGCCCCTTAGGCGTCGCCGGTCTTCTCCATACCTTCGCCATCATGCTGCTCACCGGGAGAAGCTCAACGCCGCCATTCGTCGGAGAATATATATAAAAAAAAAGAACATTCATTCATGTTAACCCATGTAAGTTGTATGTCTACTTCTTGAGTGTGTTATCTATGTTAATGCTTGGTTGTTTCCTGATAGACAAGTTGCTCAATTGTTGGACCTACCCTCCTCTTTATCTCAACTTTTCGTTATCCCATTTCTGAACTCTAGACTTAGAGCTTGATGCCAAATTACTCATTCTCAGTTCAATCCTTTTATTCCTTCCTCATGGATGGGGATTACATTCCTCATTTATGTTTAATTCCTTCAAACTAATTTGTCAAATAATACGGATTTTTTATTTTTTGAATTGATAAATTAAACAAATTATTTCAAAAAGATGAAGTTGCTCTTGAATTTTTTTATTAAAAACTCAAGAAATAGTGAAATTGTTAGAAAACAAAACAATAGTAGAAGGAGCCATTAAAAAGACCAAAGAAGACCAACGACCAAGTGGCTTATTGGTATCTCAATCCCTGTAAGAAGTCCAACGACCAAGAGGTCTCAAATTCGATTCATGGGTGATGGCATATTTCTGGAAGTGTGAACAATGGTTATGATTGGTGGTTCCAGCTCCTACATGTGCGCGGGCCCCACCCTCATGTCTGCTCAGCCGAGGTTTGTGCACACCCTTGATTTCTTAACAGCTTGCCGTTTATATTACCCAAAAAAACAAAAAACAAAAAAACCAAAGAAGAAGACAGAAAAAATTTTGAGCTTTGGCAATTGACTATTCTTCAGTGTATCATCTAGAACTCCACTATATGATAGACATGTGTGACTTCTAACAAAACTCTAATTCACATACACAATGAAACAAAAATAAATAAGTTAATCAATAACTAAAAAAATAATTACATTATAAAATTGATCCAATATTAGATTTTGTACTATTGAGTGTGGCCTTTGAGCCCCACCAAAGCTTTGTTCTTGGAGCAGGGTAAACAGAGAGTAGAATTGCCATAAGGGAAGATCCCCACAATTGTAATGCAACCATAAAAATTAGACTCCACGTCCATAAAAAAAAAATTATTTATTTATTTTTCCAAAATTTTTGGCTTGAATTTTATTGAATATAGTGTTTTTTTTTAAATGAAGGTAACTTCTTTAGAAGAAAATAAGAGGGAACAACCCACAAAAGTTGACATTCCATATTTCATTTTGTTTACCGACATATGGCCACTAGAGCAAAGTAAACAAAGAAGTCAACAGAGCAAAAGTAAAGAAAGGGGTATCTAGAAACAAAGTTACCTAACAATTAGGATGAAATTTTGGTCTATTTTTCTTCCTATTTTCTTTTAAGAATTTAAATAAAATATAAAATAAGAAAATAGTAAGTATAAAAAATTAAAAAAACAAAAAAATATGATCCACAATTTTTTTTGATTCTTTTTTTTGAAAATAGGCAACAAGCGCCATCATGAGGGATTTCAAGGACGTACACAGTTACACAGAACACCCGAAGGCTTACATGCTGTGTGGAACACCCGTAGGCTCACGCGCGTTGTGCCCTCACCCTGCGCGGAGGGGGATTCGAACGCGGGATTGTCCCCGAACTAACCCTACCTCTTAGCAGGGGACCTATAGGTGCTATCTTGTGTGAGTGGAGGCTCGAATATAATCCACAAAATAGTGAGAATAAAAAAAACATAAAGAAGGGTTGTTACATTATTAGTTATTGTTATATGACTAATGTGAATATTACAACATAACAAGCTATGTTCTTCCATGTAATAACCAACTTTGTCATGGTCCTCATCAATTTGCCTGAACGTGTGTTGGAGGATTGTTCGTGGGGGCCTTGTCGCCCTCTTCACTGCTCCCTCGAGGATGATCTATTATGTGGAAGTCAATGCTCCTCCTTATCTAGTCTTTCGCCACCTCTAGTCGTAGACGCTTCAACCTATTCACTGCATCAAACTAAGATTATATTAGGAAATCAATGTCATGGAGTAGTTTTAACAAAACGTGGCATTTGTCTTGAAAACATCATCTGTTCCTCTCAATCAAGATGTTCCATGTGATTGCAAATGAGGCCATATCTCATTCCCATCGCAGGGTTTTGACCATCTCTAGTGAAAGTGATGTGGCCCTCCAGATATGTTGGGTAGTTTAGGGTGATATAGGGAGCTCGAAGAGATCTTTATAGTGCGTCCAAATGGTTGAGGCTAGGGGCAAGAGAAGAGTAGGTGGCTGGCTGTTTCATGTTCCGTTTCACAAATGTAGCATGTTGTCCATATATGTGCCATTCTAGTATCTCCTGTTTAGGTTGTCCAAGGTAAGGATTTTGTTATCCTTTTTGAACCACACAAAGAGCTTGAGTTTAAGGAGACACCGATATTTCTAGTTGCTACAGATGTCTCCGTCTACCTTGAATTTGTAGCATAACTTTACTGTGAAGCCCTAGGAGGTCATGAGTTTCCAAGTTCTTTTGTCCATACCCTTCTCGCAGAGTTGGAGGAGATGATGGCCTAGTTGTCGTAGTCACTCCTAATCCTGTGTGGTTAGTGGCCCTAGCATGAGGATGGTGGCCCCTCTTTGGAGGGACATTCTGTGAAACCCATAATTTTTAAGGAATTATGTTTTCATTATTAGGTTCTAGTTTATTATTATTTTGGAATTTTGTTAAAGAATAAGGGAGAGTCTCCCAAGGGTGCTATTTAAATTTTTATTTGGAATAAAGATTCTAGTTAATTCTTTTATTTGAATAAGAATAGAGTTTCAAATCTTAAGATCAGAAGAATTTATAATTTTAATCATCTTACTCATAATTAAAGATAAAGTTAAAAAAATTGTGTCGATCTAATCTAGAGGCTACACCTTAATTGATGAGATAAGATAAGAACATGATTAAATTCTTATATATGTCAAATAATTTGGATAATAGTTTGACAGTGGGAGGAATTATTAATTAAAATGAAGGATTAAATAATTAAGACCTTAATCTGATTAATTGGGGCTCCCAAGGGACTAGATGGTAAGTACGAAAAGTACAAGGACTAGAGCGTAACATGTCTCTCTCAGAGCAAGGGACCTGATTATAATTTTGAACAGTTATGGGACTTTAAAAGAATTTACACCTCTCTCAAAGGAGAACACGTGCATAAATATTCAATAACCCAGGGACACAATCGCAAGATAACGCGAGATTTGCACAAGATAGCATATTAGTTTGGACCAACGGACAGGATTATAGTATCCGAAATAGTGCCGATCGCGAGATGAGGATCCGATCGCTCATCGTTACTGACGAACAGAAGTGAGGACGCACCTACCATGCGGGCAAATCCCGAACACACATTCTTGATCCTTGCCTAAGATCGAGGCAGAGAATGGAGATCCGTCCCTTCACTAACTGGGCAATCCTCACCGTCGATCCGGAAGAAACGTGGATGCAAGGCATACGAAATAATCTCGCCCGTCCAAACGGCGCGAACCGGCGCTGTCATCTCCACGCCGTGGCTCCGCCGCGTACGCCGCCGAGCTTCTAGAAAACGAAATCAAGATAAGCTGGAATTTAAGATTATAGATAAACCTTATCTAGTATAATTCAAATTGGAATCAAACGTGATCGCGAGCATCTATAAATAGGAAGTTCTCAGTGAACTCTAGAAACGTTTGAGATTGGTTGAAGAACGGCGGCGGGGTTCCGGGGAAACAGAGTGATAGAGAGACAAGGAAGAAGGGGGGAGGCGTCGAGATCGACGAGCGGGGATCACCTCCAGGCCAGCGCGAAGAAGACAGAGGGGTTGCAACGCGAGGACACCGACGAGCGACCACCTCCGGTGAGCTTCTCCACCTTGGCTATACATTCATAGTTGTTTAGAGTTTTTAATGCATGCATGAGGATAAAACGAAAGAGAGAGAGAAAGAGGAAGTAAGAGTGAGGTCTCCCTCACCGCCTGTAGAGGGTTCGCGCACTGGGGAGCGATGTTCCGGCGAGAGGAGGCCGTGAGGCACCCGGGCTTTGCTCAGAGAGAACTCACGGCCTACCGTCCACTCTCAGATGGTGAAGACCCGTCACCGGCCGCCGCCCCTTACAGGCGTTCATTGCAGTGGTCGGAGCACCGCCTCATACGGTGAAGCTCCGATAGGGAGGGATGCTCTCCGTCTGGAGCTTGAAGAAGAATTAGTGTTTTAAATTAATTTGATTAATTAGATTAACAAGTTTTAATTATTATTAACAGAATTAAGTTAGATGTTGAAACTGAATTGGTTGGACTAGTCAATTGGGTTTGAGTCTAATTAAAACAAAGCGGGATTGATCAGTTATTGAATCGAGTCAAGTTCAATTGAGTGGTTGAGTCAATCGAGTTGAGCAAATTAGGTGATTGGGTTTGGATCAATTAGTTGTGCCCAGATAAACCAGGTCAGGGTTGATTTGGGTTGAACCAAGTATAAGAGATTGGGTCTGATTTGATTTTGATTAAAAGGTTGATAGGGCCAAGTCTAGTGGATCTAAGTTCATCTAAAAATAAAACCAATTGGGTCTGGTCCACTTGATGGGCTTATTGGTGGGCCAGAATAGTGGGAGAAAATAAATAAAAGAAATAAAACATGTAGGGGTTGGGAGTGGAACCCATGACCACTCCATTGTAATTGAAAGCCCCTAACCATCAAGCTATCTTGATCTTTTAATAGAACCAAATGTCCCTATCAAGATAAGATGGAATTTGAGACTAAAAACTAGGAACACTAATATGACCGGGGCCCATTGGGCTCGCACATGGACCAACAATGAACTATTCATTTGCATTTAGAAATTTAAATAAGTATTATCGCTTA
Source organism: Dioscorea zingiberensis (assembly GCA_026586065.1). Taxonomy (NCBI): domain Eukaryota; kingdom Viridiplantae; phylum Streptophyta; class Magnoliopsida; order Dioscoreales; family Dioscoreaceae; genus Dioscorea; species Dioscorea zingiberensis. The sequence continues at coordinate 3,283,368 of CM048826.1, forward strand.
TATTAGGTTTATTACCAGGAGTGACGTGGATGCAAGGGAAGTCGATTCCTTGGAACACCAAACTACGTGACTTCGGTAAGTGTACCTGCCTAGTACCCACCCAGTTTTGGGTTTTCTTGACTATATGCTTTTGTTTCAGCTTCCTTGCTTGATTATTTGTTGATTTCGATATTGTTGATTATCTTTGAGCTATTGCCTCATTGTTTATTGGCCTTGATATCAGTATGCTTGATCTGATTTGGATTGCTTACATATGTCCGTTTCTATTGCTCCCTTTTCTTGTAAAGATGTATGTGATAAGTTTTGTTTGTAATCGCCGGACATGTCTACCTGTTGACCGGCACATGGTCGTGGAAACGCGTGAGCCTATGCTAAGTCCGGGTAGACTTGCGTCAGTACTCTCGTGTGAAGATTCTCCCATTTAGTGCAGATTGTGTGTGCGGTATTCAGGGGGAGGACACTCTGAACGTCTTGTAGTCCTACCAGGGAGAGGGAACTCTGGATGTCCACCCGTCAATGGGATGATACGCTGGCCGTGTACGTACATGTTGGAGCGCTCTCAGACTCTAGGGTCTGACTTAACAAGATAAGATAAGATAAGATGGCTGCCTGGGAGATGACAAGAAGTTCTTTGGACTCCGTGTTGCGTGCTTTTAGGATAGTGATCCTTGTGTGTTTGACTTGATCTTGTTTTCTATGATATGTTATGTTCGAGTGGATCACTATTTCTTGATATCTGTGTTGAGTTCATTGCCTCCCTTGCAGGTATACTTACTGAGCTTTCCTTTCGAAAGCTCATTCCTTTCTTTTCCCCTCTTTCAGGTTTGAGGATTAGCTGACTCATGTTCAGAAACGTACGAGGGGACGGGATACTTTGCTGAGGTTCGGGGACCTCGAGATTTTTGTATGTGTATGTGAGGTTTTTATTTGACCCTGTGTAGATCCTTGTAGGGTATTTTGAAACATGTATTTGTAGTTCCGCTGTAAAACTCAACGATTATATTGTAGATATTTTGTTAAGTATGTTATCTGCTCTTGATCTATTAGGCCTTGTATCCAAGTGGGGCCCGTCTCCACTTGGGTACGGCCGGTCTGTGAACGTGCCCGAGGTCCCAGGATCTGGGTCGGGGCGTTACACATTCACTACGTGAGCTGAAATAATTTTTTGTATGCAAGGAGGTGCAGCAAAGACCATAGGTTCTCTCCAAGCATGCATATCTCGACCAAAGCCGGGAGGTGAGGATGCTAGGGAGGACCACTGCGCATTCTTGGCATATTCCTTTTCAGAATAATACTTTGGTTCTTGGGGGTATGAAGAGTCCTCTTCAGGAGTAGAGGGCCTTTAAGATTTTCCCACATATCCCATTGTGTCCTATGAGGATCCTCTACAACCTTTTGGCTAATAAGACCCTATTAATGTGTCGGAGGTACAATATCCCTCAACCTCCCTACTCCTATGGCATGAAGATCCTCTCCCAGCTGATCAGTCGGTATATATTGGAGGAGTCTGCTCATTTCCAAAGGAAGTCCGTTTTGATTCTGTTAATTTTCTTAAGGACCCATTCCGGGAGTCGTTAGATGGACATCCAGTGTGTTGTGATAGAGGAAAGTACAGAGTTGATCACGACAACGCGGTCTCCGAGCGCAATTAGTTTCCCTTTCTAAGTGGAGAGTCTCTTTTGTATCTTGTCTATAAGGCCTTGCCAATCTTCTCTTCTTGGTTTTCCTCTTGAGATCGAAACTTCAGTTTTTTATTGGTAGCGTTGAGGGTGGGCAATTGATTGTTTGAGAGAGCACCTCAGGGGGCTAAGTGTTCGCTGTTATGGGTATGATTATGCTTTTGTTGGAATTGATTTGTAAGCACGACAACCCCTTGAACAAGCAGAAAATTAGTTTAAGGATTCTGAATTGTTCCACTCTCCATGTACAAAAAAATGAGTTCTTCTGCATATTACAGGGTACTAATTTCCTCTTCCCTGTTGGGTGATATCCTTATTCCATTGTATATGTTTTCCAGGACGACCTCCCTGAACATCTTTGATAGCATGTCCATAGCTAGTATAAATAACAACAGCCAAATGGGGTCTCCTTGTCTGAGTCCTCTCATGTGTCTTACGTATCCTCTTGGGGCTCCATTTATAAGAAGGCCTTGGATGTTTGGAGGAGTTTTTTTAATCTGAGACACCCATTTAAGACCAAATGTCATCTTGCTTGTAAAATTTCCAATAAAAACTCTTAGTCGATCATATCAAAAGCTTTCTCAAAGTCCACTTTGATCAAGGTCCCCACTGTGTTATTTGTCTTCATCATGTGTATTAGTTCCTCTGCCGCAACTTGTGGATAAGTCATCCTTTGATAAAGGCTATTTGCGAGGTGTCAATTAGATCATCAATCACTGTCCTTAATCTATTGGCTAGGACCTTATACACTATTTAAATGTTGCAGTTAAGGAGATTGATTGGTATGTAGTCCCCAACCCTGGTGGGTGTGTTGTTCTTTGGGATGAGTAATATATGTGCCCAGTTTATCATTTCAAGGTTTGTGTTCCCTTGGTGTAAGCCTTCGAAGAGCGTCATGATGTCTCCTTTCACTGTCTCCCACCCTTGTTGGTAGGTGGTTATTGGGAGGCCATCTAGGCCAAGAGCCTTGTTTGCCCCTAGTTCAAAGATTACTCTTTTGATCTTATCTTCCTCGAAGAGGCTATCTAGCCTTAATAGGTTTAGTGTGGATTTGTGGGCGAATAGTCTTCCCCAAGAGGTCTTGAATCTTGTTTCTCTTCTTGTTCTAAAGAGACTTTGGAAATAGGCAAAGATTCCTGGCCAATCCCCTCGATTATGTGTTGATTGTTGTTGCCCTAGAGTTCCTTAATCCAATTTTCACTCCTTCTCTAGCTTGTGATGGCGTGAAAGTACTTAGTGTTCTTATCCCCTAGTTGCAACCAAGTTGTTCTTGTTCTTTGTCTCTAGTGAGATTCTTCTTCTCTAATTAGTTGTTCATATTGAAGCTGTTTTTCTAGCACTGCCTTTTTTTTTCCTCTGGTAGGAGTGGTATGTTTTCCTTTATTACATCCCATTCTTAAATGTCTTCGAGCAGTTTTTCTTTGTTGTTATTGTTTGCCCTAAAGGTTTCTTTTTGACAACTCCCGAGCTTTGATCTTTCAAGAGCCAATTTCTTGGCGAGTATGAAGCCTCCATCTCTGTTGAAAGCCCCATTTCCCACCATAATTTAACCATCTCCCATAAACCGAACTTTGTGGCCAAGTTTCTGTTGAACCTAAAGATATAGGGTAGAGGACTATGTATTCCATAGTCGAGGCATAAAGGGGAATGATCTTATCTTACTATAGGTAAAGTTGTCTATAATATGTTTGGAAAGCTTGTGGACTAATCGGTTGAGTGTAGGAATCAGTCAAGAGTAGGAATTTGTCGAGTCTTGCAAATGATGGGCTTGTGCGTCCTTTGGTCCAGGTATATTTTCTGCCCTAAAAAGAGAGGAGAGAGGGGTGGGGAGGGGGTTCAATTAGCTGTAGGTCATGTATGAGCCAATTGAAGTTCTCCCGTTCTCCATTGTTGTGGGAGGGGGTGTTTCTTTCTTCTTGGAACCTTGTGGTATTAAAATCACCACACAGGAGCCATGGTTTTTGTCCTTGGGCACTTACCCATCTTATTTTGTCCCAACATACACCCTTTTGGCTTTTATCACACGAGGCATAAACTGTGGTGCACCTCCAAAACTTGTTTTCAGTTTTGTCTTTTAGGATGGCGATTGTCAAGAACATGTCTATGTGGCTTCTCGTGAGCTGGCGTTTTGTGTTGTTCCATTTTATATCGGCACCTCCAAACCTTGTTTTCAGTTTTGTCTTTTAGAAGGACAATCCATGAGTCGAATGTGTCAGGCCAATGAACCTTCATATCTGGTTAGTAATGGATGATAGTTTTGTTTCTTCTAGACAGAAAATATCAGCCTTTTGCATGTTAATGAAGTCCCTCACCAGGAAGTGTTTCTTCCTTTTCCCTAGCCCTCTCACATTCAAGGAGATGAGTCCCATGTGTTTACTAGTATTTAGCCCTTTAAATGGATCCTTCATCATGTTAGCTTAGTCGTTGGTTTCCCATGACATCTTGCTCTTAGCTTTTGTGGTATGCATGTGTGTGAAATAGTCTAGATGGGCTTCACCTGGTCTATTCCAATGCGAAGGGTGGCAACGAGGATCTCCTCATTTGGCCAATCACCAAGGTTTAGTGGAATAGTAGTGAGGTTGAGGCATGACGTCATACATAATTTGAGTGCAGTAGTAGGGACCCTCTTCTTTTTGAAGTTATGTAGGGCGATAAAATCTTCATTCTCTATCCTGGAATGCAAGGCCCCGTTTAGGTTGGCTTATGATAAAAGTGTTTTTTTTTCAGTTTGATAGAAGGACATTTGGAAAAAGGACTTTTCGGTGTAATTTAAGGGCTTCTGTATATTTTGTGTTTGGATATATGTTAATTCAGAAGTACTTTTATAGTTGGGAAGTTTTGATAATTGTATGATCATAAGGGTGTTTGGTAATTGTATGATCCCAAAACCCTAAACCCTTGTCTTTCTTTGTTTTCATTAAGGCGTTTTGGTAATTGTATGATCCTAACACAGCTTCGGAAAAACAACCTTTTTCATAAGCTTCAAACAACCAGCTTCTCAAAAAAGCCATTTTCAACTTTTTTTTACAGCTTCTGCTTCTCCAAAAAAGCTAATACAAATGATTTTTTTGTTCCCAAAAATGCTTACCTTATAAAAAAAGTGCTTCTGGGCTTTCCAGAAGCTGATCCAAATGGGGCCTAAGTCTTCTTTATTCTTTCACTGCACCTGGTAGGATCCTTAGGGTACTATGATTTTCTAGGGCATATCCCTTCCCTTTTTGTTCCTATCTCCTCCCGGGCAATTGCATTTGTGTGCTTCCTTGGATTATCTTGTGTTCCTGAAGCGTATCCTTCAGCAGGGATTTTATTGGCCTTGATCTTCTCCCAAGCGACATTTGAGATGAGATTCCATGAGCTATGGAAGAATCGAAGGGATACCTTGGATAGCTCCAGTTGAAAATTCCAAGGATGATAGCCTTGGAATTTTTATTGGGGAAAATGGGGCCGGATGGATGGGCTTGAAATGCTCTTGCTAAGCCCTTGTACCCCAAATAGCCATTTCCTTCCTTATTAGCTGAGAAAAGGGAAGAAATGGTCCGCATTAATGGGCCCAACTTTGTAATGCAACCCATTTCTCTCTAAAATTCGACCTATGAGGGGGGTGTATGGTGGGCTTGGTGGGCTCTGGCCTCGACCCGGGCCCATGCTTATGCCCATCTTCCTCTTTGTTAGTTCTCTGTTAACGTCTGTGAGACTTGGGATAGCTATCGTCCTCTCATTGAGCACTCTTTGAAGCGCTGGTGGCTTGCTCTCTCCTGTGCCCTCGTTATGAATCCCCTACCACATGGCAGATTGTAAGTAGGGCACATCGACCCCTTCACCCAAGTCAGTTTCCATGACATCAACCACAACACTCACGCCATCCACATGTTAGCTATGTCCTTGGCAATGTTATTGCCAATAGGTGACATGTCAACTGCCACATCATCATATATAGGAGACACATCAGCAGTCATGTCATTACAATTTGCCTCTTCAACACTAAATCTACATCATCATCCACGTGGATGGATCTCATTGTGTTATCGAGCACATTTGTTGCAGTGTCTGCCATATTAGCGATGTCAGCTACCACCTTGTATGAATTGTTAGTATCCATATCATTAGTGTGTGGCACGTCAGCTGCCAAGTAGTGAGCTACATTGCCTGCCATGATCTTCCCTGGTGGCACATCAGTAGATGTAGCACTCTTGGCAGCCACTATGTGCTGAAATGCCCTATCATCCTCCACGTCAGCCGAGTATAGTAGCTCATCATCCAAGTCATCGTACGCCTTGTCCTAGTCATCCTCCATGTTAGCCTCCAGTGCTAGCTCCTTACTGGCAGTAGGAAAAGGGAATGTTGATGCGTCTTCATGGTGGGTCCCACCATCGCCCACCTCAACGCGCAACATGGCACTGGTCTTTGCTCCACCTCATCAGACATCCCAGTCGCACGCTCCACGGTGGTGCTCTTGTTGGCATCTTCCATAAAGTCCACATGGAGTCTCCTCTTTGGCACCAGGTCATCTAGGTCCCCTACCACCTCAGCTCTTTTCCCTATGCCTCGTTGTTCGGCCCTGTCAACTCCCCCAAGTGCGATCCCTGGCCTCACGGGGCTTGTCATATGGCAGAAGACCACATCGTTTGTGTACTATGATGCATCCCCTCTTATGGCATGATGTGTGGTGTTCTCTTGGTGGGTCGTTGCTCGATATGCAGATTTGTGATGTCATAAGCTGGTTCAACACATCTACGCCTAATGTTCTCTCCTTGCTCGATACATCAGAGGGCTTGTCCCTCTCACATGACGAGCTGTAGTCGTTTGGCAATCATGCAACCGCTGCACCCTAAAGTGGCTAGCCGTGCACGGTAAGCCTCCCACTGCAACTTTCGGTAGCTAACGGCTTGCCGGAGTTTTCTGGTTCATTCCTGAGTTATCGTGTAGTCTGATCCTCCCCACAGGTCCCCCAATTTCCCCTTTCCTCCTATGGCCCTCTCTGGTGAAATTTACCTTCTTCTCTCTAGCTTCTAGTTGCTCAGTCATCCATAGCAAGGTCTTTTGCCCTCTTTTCAGCTCCACTTTCAAAATGTGGCGGCAACTTCCAATATTGCATTTAACTATGCAAGGGAGCCATTGTCCTCATCAGATCCAGAAGACCGCCCTGAAGTTGTCTATATAGTGTCCTCCCCAACCGTCAAGGTGCACGAGGTCGTCAACAGGCTTGAGCATTATATCCACTGTATCTCAGTGCCAACAGAAGAGCGGGATGCCTCGTCCGTTTATCTGCCTGTGGTCATCGTCCACCCTCTCTGATTTGCCCACGTTTGGTGACCACAGCCGGAAACAGACCATGAATCTCAAGTGGGGTAAATTTCTTGGGTGGGTACCATACTTTGCTCTTATTTCAAATTTAGCATCAAATTTAAATTTGCATCAAAATAGTTACTAAACTTTAATTTGATTACACTAGCGGGTACCTGGGGTATTCCAGTGAGAATTCGATGACATGGAAGCCGGCGGTCCATGTCATCAGTAACACATCAACGTCTTATACACGTGGCATTTACCATGTGAGCACTTCTTCTCCCCCTTCTTCTCCTTCGCCCCGGCCCTCCACTGCCACCTTGCCTCCAGCCATACCACCTAAGTGATTTGCTTGACGTTCTTGTTCTGGCCGACCTTAGCTGCTACCGCAGCCCCGAGGTCTACGTCATCGTCGGAGTCCGACGGGGAGGCGATCTCCACAATGTCCCAGTTAGGTTTCTCCATCTTCACCACCACGAGAGTACCTCGTTGCGCCTCCTTTTCCCACCAATCAAACGACTACACCATTAAAGCCAAGCTTTGAGCTTTTCCTCAATCAAGATGAAGGTTTTCCACACAAACAAAGATTTCTCTTCAAAATGCAGGCATTTACACTAAGATTGAAAATGAATCAAGACACCAGCTTTCCTCCCAAACTCAATTAAAATCCAAGTATTCCACTACTGAGATTAAAATTGAAACTTGAAAAACTAAAAAGAAAAGTCCTATGGAAACAAATTAAGACAAAAGCTTTAATCAAGATGACGACAGCTTTCCGGCGAGAATGAGGTGTGGGATTGGAGTAAGCTTTCCTCAAAGCCCATCGCGCCGTCTGCTGCCTCACCTCCCTCGCTTCCATCTTCTTCTCCCTCGCCTCCGCCGTTTAGTAACCATTTTGATACAAATTAAAATTTGATGCTCCATTTGAAAAAGAGCAAAGTACGGTATCCACCCAAAAAATTTAAACATCTCAAGAGCCTAAACCCTCCATTTCTTCCAAATTGCCGAAGGAAGCTCTACTGCCAGAAGAACCTTCTGTTACGCAAGGGCTTCGCCGACCATCTCCCCGTGGGAGGGAACCTCTCCGCCATTGCCACCATTATAGTTTTCCAATAAGCTAATCCTTCTATAGTCTTAACCACTGTAAGTTCCACCATAACTGTTGTGTGGTGTAGTTATGACTTTAGTTACAACTCTTTTTCACAGAAGCTCTTTCTCACACACACACACCCAATCAAAATAATGCAAACCAAGAAGAAAGGAGACAAGAGAGTTGGTAACTCAGTTCGGCTATCAAACCTACGACTGGGGGGCCAAACCTAGAGAAAAACAATTCACTAACAAGGAGAGAAAAACATGACTACAATCAATTGTTACTCATACACTGACTATAATATCAACACCTTCTTCCCATTCTCTGAACCCCACTCTCACCTAATTCTCAAGGTTTTCTCCATTGGTCAATCATCAATCTCATAGAGCAGGGTCTTTTATCGATGTTGTACCAGCCACCGCTGTCACTTTCCTTGTTTAGAATCTCCATAGTCTCCGCGGCTGCTAATTTGTACGCCTTCCAAATTTAGCCATTGCAACTCCTGTTGCAACCGAGCTTGCAATATGGCCCAACTGATATTGACTTAGGTTGCAGCTTGCGTTGCTTCACGACCTTGAGACACCTCCAACCCTCTTGGTTGAGTTTTAAGTGGAATAGGTCGGATCCTCCTGATCCCGACCACCACAACTAGCTGGACGGCTCTCCATCACATCCGCAGTCCATCATTGTAGCACCTCACCAAGCCGCGTGTTTATCTCCAAAACTTGATCTCCTCAATCAACGTTTTGGCTGGACAATCTTCCCAGATTGTCATCATTGAATTCCCTCCAAGTGTGTTCTTCAATCACATCTTCAATCAAGCGTGGTTTGCATGTAACCATCTTCAATCAAGTGTAATTTGCATGTAATCTCCAATCACAAATTCAGCTCTCAATCAATGCATTAATTTACTAAATCAGACTCCCAGTTCGAGCCTTACTTTGACCTTGTATGCCACATCAGCATTGTGTCAAATGATGCCAACAAGGTACTTCAACACTAACAACCACAGTTACGATGGAGTAGGTCTTCATCTGCTTCTTCCCCTTGAGCATGTGCATGTTGAGGGCCAGAAACACCTAAGCTCCGGCGAGCTCCGACGATGGAGGTTCTTCTCTGATTATGACAGGCATCCTGCAAAGTGTGTTCCATGGAGTACGTAAGCCATTGTGATTCAATCCCTCTTTTCTGGTCCTCTTCATAGCACTTCCCACGAGTGCATAGTAGTCAACACACTTGCATCATATGCGCCCAACTTTTTATAGGTCCATTTCTCTCACACTTGCATAGTATTCAAAGACAATTCCAATATGTAGTCCTCTGAAAATCAGCATTATTAATAATGCCTCATAAATGTTCGATAAAATGTCCGAAAGAAGTTATGAGACTTGAACCTGATTGAATTGCACTCTTAATATTGGTATTCCAGATTCTTTATTTTATCAAGTAGCTTGCAGAAGGAATTGAGAATTTAAAATTGTACAAACAATACTTGTTGCCATTGTGGTATGCTCTATGAGAGTCTATACTGTTTCAGCTTTTAGTGAGAAACAAATACAGCATCTCCTGTAAATATAGAGGCGGGCCAAATGTTTGTGAGAACGAGCATATTGAGAGGAGTCCACATCACTGTTTCTCAACAAGAAGAGTTAACAAGCTATGAACAATGAATAGTATAATTGAAGCCACAAAAGAATTCAAAACTGGAATTCAAACCTGGGCATGAACTCCATGATGTAGGCTATTGGACACAATGGCTCTGTCTAATTTGAGGTTACAATTGAAAAGCTCATTCTTGAGCATGAGAGGAGAATTCAAAGGTGCTGCAACTCCTCAAAGTGGAAACTTCAAAAAAAATCTAGATCTTTGTTTGAGCATTTTAAGCTATTTGAAATGGACAAACTCATGAAAAGCATGGGATTTTGTTTAAAAGATATTTACATAAGTCTTCAAATGACAATGCATGATTTCTTTTGTTTAATGAAAACTTGGTGAATCAAGAGTTAAAGTCTCCAGAGAAAGTTGTGAGCAGCCCGTCAATGATGTGAATGTGGGATGCATGATGAGCTTATCAACAGCCACGATCTTCAAAGGATATGTGATATTTATTTTATTTAACTGTGGGCTGCAAAAGTCACAGGATGATAAAATTTAGCATGTACTCTATATGAAATAACACATATTTTATGATGCTGAAGATTGTAAGAGATAGTGGAGAAGGAGGGGAAGAGGGAGAGAGGGAGGAGATAGTGAGGAAAAAGGAGGAGAGGAGAGGAAGGAGATGAAGTTTGGATAATAATTGCCTGCCTTCTCTATGGCATTCTCATTGTACTATATAGATGAAATCGTAACAAACCCTCTAACCAACAGCAGGACTGTGCTGTGGTCCCTCTTAGGCAATGTAACAAACACCTTGAGGGCACTACTGACACTCTAACAGAAAAGATACCTTTCTATGATATTGGTATCCTTAATTACATCATAGACACAGAATTCATTAATCATCCATTAAAAAGTAATAAAATCATCATATTTCTTGGGCTTCACGATTCCTTTCCCCACGCGCTCACTTCTACGCGTGTGTATCTCCGTGGCTGATTCGGACATGCCTGCAACATTACCGCCGCCTCCGGAAATAACCTTGTCCTCAAGGTTAAAGTTGGGAAAATCCTTGACGAAGTCCCGTAATAGCTCCCAAGTGGCATCAGTTGGCTGCTGTCCCTCCCAGTGAACCAGTACCTGCTTTACCGGGGTGTTTTGAATTATGATATCGCGTGATTGTAAAATAGAGAGAGGGCACAAGATGGGTCGTTGGTCAACGAATTCTTCTGGTAGTGCGCACTGAGGTGCTGATGGGCCCCCTTTACATAATTTCAATTTGGACACATGAAAGACCGTGTGCACCTTGGCGTTGACCGGCAAGTCCAAGCGGTAAGCAACTTGGCCAATACGCTCGAGAATCTGGTAGGGACCGTAGAACCTCCGTGAAAGCTTGGAGTGGCGACGGTGAAGTAGGGTTGTTTGTCGATAGGGTTGCAGCTTGAGGTATACCCAATCACCAACAGTGAAGGAAGCGTCCGTCCGCCTGGAGTCAGCTTGAGTGCGCATCCTTGTTTGAGCGCGAGCTAAGTTATCACGCAGAGTAGCCATGATGGAGGAGCGCGCAACCAAGAGCTTGTCAATGGATTCCACCGGAGATGTGCCAGCGATGTAGTCGAGTAGAGACGGAGGGGGGCGACCAAAAACAGCCTCGAAGGGAGTCATCTGGATCGACGAGTGCCACGCCGTATTATAATGCCATTCAGCCCAGTGGAGGTACTGTAGCCAGTGATGAGGGTGGTCGGCGACGAAGCAACGCAAGTAATCCTCGAGGTAGCGGTTCAAGACCTCTGTCTGGCCATCCGTCTGGGGGTGGTAGGCACTACTCATGGCTAGTGTGGTGCCGTGGAGCTTGAAGAGTTCTTGCCAGAAGGTGCTGATGAAGACGGGGTCGCGATCGGAAATTATGTTCGCCGGAATGCCATGAAGGCGGATGACCTCCTTAGCAAACAGGGCAGCAACCTGTGGGGCAGAGAAGCTGGGTCCGAGCGCGGCAAAGTGCGCATGCTTGGTGAGTCTGTCGACCACGACCATGATGGTAGTTTTCCCCGCTGAAGGAGGGAGATGAGTGATAAAGTCCATTGTAACCGACTGCCATATTTGACCGGGGATGGGGAGGGGCTGCAGTAGACCTTGGGGGGCTCTGTTAAACGGTTTGATGGAATTACAAACCGAGCACTGAGCAACATATTCTCGGACAGCTTGCCGGAGTTTTGGCCAGAAGAAGGTGGAGGCGATTCGCGCCAGTGTACGTTGCGCTCCGGCATGTCCTCCGGCAGGGGAGTTGTGGAATTCTGATAGAATTATTGGTTGTAATGCTGACCCATCAGGAACAATAGCTCGTCCACGGAAGAAGAGAATGCCCTCGCGGACGCTGTAATCTGGGTGTGCTGCCGGAGTGGAGGTCACCTCTGATATTAGGCTTGTTGTGGCTGTGTCAGTCTGGTGGCTCAAACGTAGGGCAACCCACAGAGATGCCAGTGGAGTTGAGGTGGCCTGTAATGCTTGAAATTCAGCTGCTGGTAAGCGGGAGAGAGCATCAGCAGGTCCATTGAGAGCTCCGGGTTTGTATATGATGTCGAAATCAAATCCCAGAAGCTTCGTGAGCCATTTATGTTGCTCAGGCGTTTGTATGGTCTGGTTGATGAGAGCTCGCAGACTTTGGTGATCTGTTTGGATAATGAATCGACGGCCGAGGAGATACTGGCGCCATTTGCGGACGGCCTCCGTTACTGCGAACATTTCCCGCACGTATGTTGACGACGCTCGTAAGCGCGAGGAGAGCTGTCTGCTGAAATAGGCAATCGGGTGCCCTTGCTACGACAAGACAGCGCCCACTCCTTCGCCGGAAGCATCAGCCTGCACAGTAAAAGTTAGTGTAAAATCTGGAAGCCGGAGAACAGGGGTGTGTGACAGAGCATGCTGAAGTTGCTTGAATGCAGCAGTGGCGGCCGGCGTCCAAATAAACGCGTTCTTCCGCAGCAGCTCCGTCAGGGGTGCGGCCAGCGAGGCATAATGAGCTATAAATCTCCGGTAGTAACCAGTGAGCCCCAAGAATCCGCGTAGTGCCTTCACGGATGTAGGTAGGGGCCAGGATAAAATTGCGTCGATCTTCGACGGATCAACAGAGACGCCCGCGCCGGAGATGCGGTGGCCCAAGTAGTCTATAGTGGTGCAACCTATCTCGCATTTCGACGCCTTGGCGAACAGGTGATGGTGATGGAGCAAGTCAAAGACCGCTTGGAGGTGGTCGAGGTGCGTCTCCCACGATGAGCTGTAGATCAAAATATCGTCGAAGAACACAAGGACATACTTACGCAGCACTTGCCGGAAGACTGAGTTCATCAGGGCTTGGAATGTCGACGGTGCGTTGGAAAGGCCAAAGGGCATAACCATGAACTCGTAATGGCCTTCATGGGTGCGGAAAGCCGTCTTCTCGATGTCCGGTGGATGAATGCGGACCTGATGGTAGCCGGCGCGTAAATCAAGCTTGGAGAAGACTCTAGCACCATGGAGTTCGTCGAGCAGCTCCTCTACCGTCGGAATGGGGAAGCGGTCCTTCACTGTGACAGCATTTAGAGCCCTGTAATCCACGCAAAATCTCCAAGACCCGTCCTTCTTTTTGACGAGCAAGACAGGTGAAGAAAAGGGGCTTGTGCTTGGACGGATGATCCCTTCAGCGAGCATTTCTCCGACGAGGCGTTCAATCTCAGTTTTTTGGAAGTGAGGGAAACGGTAGGGTCGAACGTTGATAGGGGATGATGATGGACAGAGTGGAATGCGGTGATCGAGCTGACGCTGTGGGGGAAGTCCCGACGGAGGAGCAAAGAGGTCTGAATAGCGCCGGCGAAGGCAGTGGAACCCATCGATGAAGAAGGAGGGTGCCTCGGGGTTGGTGTTCGGAACTGAGCACGTGGAGACCTTTTCTACTGAGAGATGGAGATATTGGTGTGCGTCAAGTAGTTGGGCGCGTTTGCAAAGTGACGTGGCTGCGACGTATTGCAAACTTGGTTGGGTTAGCCCATGCAACCGAATTGATTCATCATTCAATTTGATTTCCATCCAAAGCTGGAAGTCAAGCACTACAGGACCCAAGCTGGCGAGCCAGTCAACGCCTAATACGACGTCCGCGCCATATATCGGTAGGAGGATAAGGTTAACCGGAACTGTCACCGGTCCCAAGGATAGTGGGATGTTTCTGCACTCGCCGCCGCATTCCATGGTTGCACCGTTGCCGACAGTCACTTTGAGATGGGGGGACGGGTTGATTGTGAGATTGAGGTATTTGGCGACCCCATTTTGAATGAAGTTGTTGGTGGAACCGGTGTCGATGAGAACCACCACTTCTCGGCCGGCGATGGAACCGGCGATCTTCAGAGTGGAGGGCACCAGTTGGCCAGTGAAAGCCTGGTATGAGATATTGGGAAGGTCGCCGTCTTGGATGGGTTTTGTGACTTCGTCGGAGGTGAGTGAAGGGGGGTCCGGCTCCGGCGGAGGGTCATCTTCTGGGTCAATGAGGAGGCAAAGGAATTGGGGGGGTCGACAGCGATGACCGGGAGTGAACTTTTCCTCACAGTTAAAGCAGAGTCTACGTTCCCTTCTGGCAGCCATCTCAGCCGGTGATAAACGCTTGATAGGAAGAGGAGACGGGCGGGGGGGTGGTGGGACAGCAATAGGTGGTGTGTTCTGTTTGAACAGGAGGGAACGGGAAGGTGGTACAGCCTCTCTGCTTGCGTTGCACTTGTCTTCCACTAGCTTAGCCATACCCATTGCATCATGAAGGGAGTGTGGTCGGAGAAGGTATAGCTCGCGTTGTATGTCCGGACGGAGGCCGGAGAGGAAGCAGTTGAGGAGACTTGAGTGGCTCAGGCCGGCGATGCGGGTTGATAGACTTTCAAACTCAGTGAGGTAAGTATCCACCGTAGAAGACTGCTTGAGCTTGAAGAGTTGGGCTTCGTGATTGATAAATGAGGATGGTCCGAAGCGCAGCTCAATCTGGTGGGTGAAATCGTCCCAAGAGGTGAGCTGGGAGGTAGCATGCATCCAGTGAAACCACTGTAATGTTGGGCCAGTCATATAGAATGCAGCGATGGCGATTTTTTGGTCTGGGGAAACTTGGTGAAAGGCGAAGAAGTGGTCTATTTGGAATAACCACCCAAGGACCTGTTCACCAGTGAACAAAGGAACCTCGATCCGTGGAAGGCGGGTGGGCTGAGAAGAGGGGTAGGCTAGGTGTGGTAAGGGGGTTGCAGATAAGGGAGGGCCTGAAGGTGGTGAGTGATCTGGAGATGGGGGCTGGCTGGGTGTTGGGGTTGGTGGATTTGTTGGTAGGGGAAGCAAAGGTGGAGCAGGGGTGGGTTTATTGAGCTTACCGATATCGAGACGTATTTCAACCATGGAGCGCTGAAGTAGCTCAAGTGAGTCGGCGAGGCGTTGGTCCAAAGCGGCTACTCTGGAATCCTGTCGGCGAACATCTTCAGCCAAGGTAGAAAGTTGGTCGTCGACAGCGCGGGCGCGGGTCACCATTCCGTCTGTCATGACGCGCGTGCGCGCTAATGAAAGCACCAATGATGCTGAAGATTGTAAGAGATAGTGGAGAAGGAGGGGAAGAGGGAGAGAGGGAGGAGATAGTGAGGAGAAAGGAGGAGAGGAGAGGAAGGAGATGAAGTTTGGATAATAATTGCCTGCCTTCTCTATGGCATTCTTATTGTACTATATAGATGAAATCGTAACAAACCCTCTAACCAACAGCAGGACTGTGCTGTGGTCCCTCTTAGGCAATGTAACAAACACCTTGAGGGCACTACTGACACTCTAACAGAAAAGATACCTTTCTATGATATTGGTATCCTTAATTACATCATAGACACAGAATTCATTAATCATCCATTAAAAAGTAATAAAATCATCATATTTCTTGGGCTTCACGATTCCTTTCCCCACGCGCTCACTTCTACGCGTGTGTATCTCCGTGGCTGATTCGGACGCGCCTGCAACATTTTACTTCATGGAAATCAGAATTTTGTACATGGGGATGTGTCAATGGTAAAGATAATATGCACAGCATGTTGAAACCATGAATAAAAGTATGTATTCTCACATTGCCTATAAGCTTTAAAGACTTCCATAATGTGATCAATAGTAGCAACATTGATCAAGTTATTAAAGAAATCTCTTAAACATATTAAAAAATAATAAAGGTGCTGCAGGTGGTGATATGGTGATAAATCATTATGGATAAAATGTATGAGATGTTCCCAGCAATGAGTTCTATGTGAAAGAAATTTGTGGGTTGATGCTCATCCTATGAACAAATGAGATAATGTATGAGGCATGGCCAGAAAGATCCTATACTTCAGTAATTCAAGGTTGGAGCTGTAGAAAGGCTTGATGTCCCATGGTTATGTTTGATAAATAAATAAATAAAAGAAAGAAAGATATGCCAAGGATGAATAATGTATTGGAATGGGTGGATCTTGAAGCAGCAACGAGCATACATCCTAAGATTGCTAATTTATATAAATTTAAAATGATATGCATTCCGGAGCGGAGATGAAGCATTCACTTCGAGGCGGTCGTTAAAATTATAAATCCCAAAATGGTGCAAATATCAAGACGGTGACGAAGCGGGCATTTTGCAGCAGCCGAAGAAACTCAAATCCCAAAGCGGCGAAGCAGACAAGGCGACGCCGGATATATACAAATAAATGATATGTATGCATATGATAATATATCCATATGTAACGAAAATTATGTTCTGCAAATAAATGAAATTATTATTTTTTTATTATTCATTGCCTATCTACTTGTACTTTTGCCCTTAATCGGAGGTTCCCAAGACTCTGTCTGGGGTAATTAATAATAGAGGCTTACCTCTATTACGAATGGAAGAACCCACAAATAAAAAAATATGACATTTGTGATTCGATATGTCGCCTGGTGTCTCTTCACAGACACGATGTCAGGCGGGTATGTTTGATCCCACAATGATGTGGCACTATTGACGTGAACTACCATCGTTTACGTCACCCGATTCTCACCGGAATACCCCAAATACCCTGCAAGTACAATCAAATTAAAGTTTAGTAACCATTTTGATACAAATTAAAATTCGATGCTCCATTTGAAAAAGAGCAAAGTACGGTATCCACCCAAAAAAATTTATCCATCTCAAGAGCCTAAACCCTCCATTTCTTCCAACTGTCGAGCGAGCTCGGCCGTCGGCAAGAACCTTCTGTTGCGCAAGGGCTTCGCCGACCATCTCCCCGTGGAAGCGAACCTCTCCGCCATTGCCACCATTATAGTTTTCCAATAAGCTAATCCTTCTATAGTCTTGACCATTGTAAGTTCCACAAGAACTGTTGTGTGGTGTAGTTATGACTTTAGTTACAACTTTTTCTCACAAAAGCTCTCTCTCACACTCACACACCCAATCAAAATAATGCAAACCAAGAAGAAAGGAGACAAGAGAGTTGGTAACTCAGTTCGCTATCAAACCTACGACTGGGGGGCCAAACCCGGAGAAAAACAATTCACTAACAAGGAGAGAAAAACATGAGTACAATCAATTGTTATGCATACACTCACTACAATTCAACACCTTCTCCCCATTCTCTGATCCCCACTCTCACCTAATTCTCAAGGTTTTCTCCAGTGGTCAATCATCAATCTCACAGAGCAGGGTCTTCTATCGATGTTGTACCAGCCACCGCTGTCACTTTCCTTGTTTGGAATCTCCATAGTCTCCGCGGCTGCTAATTTGTACGCCTTCCAAATTTAGTTGTTGCAACTCTTGTTGCAACCGAGCTTGCAACATGGCCCAACTGATGATTGACTTAGGTGCAGCTTGCGTTGTTTCACGACCATGAGACACCTCCAACCCTATTGGTTGAGTTTTAAGTCGAGTACGTCGGATCCTCCTGATCCCGATTACCACAACTAGCTGGACTGCTCTCCATCACATCCGCAGTCCATCACTGTAGCACCTCACCAAGCCGCGTGTTCATCTCCAAAACTTGATCTCCTCAATCAACGTTTTGGCTGGATAATCTTCCCAGATTGTCATCACTGAATTCCCTCCAAGTGTGTTCTTCAATCACATCTTCAATCAAGCGTGGTTTGCATGTAACCATCTTCAATCAAGTGTAATTTGCATGTAATCTCCAATCACAAATTCAACTCTCAATCAATGCATTAATTTATTAAATCAGACTCCCAGTTCTAGCCTTACTTTGACCTTGTATGCCACATCAGCATTATGTCAAATGATGCCAACAAGGTACTTCAACACTAACAACCACAGTTACGATGGAGTAGGTCTTCATCTGCTTCTTCCCCTTGAGCATGTGCGTGTTGAGGGCCAGAGACACGTAAGCTCCGGCGAGCTCCGACGATGGAGGTTCTTCTCTGATTATGACAGGCATCCTGCAAAGTGTGTTCCATGGAGTACGTAAGCCATTGTGATTCAATCCCTATTTTCTGGTCCTCTTCATAGCACTTCCCACGAGTGCATAGTAGTCAACACTTGCATCATATGCGCCCAACTTTTTATAGGTCCATTTCTCTCACACAGCACAATTTCATCTCCTCTTCTTCTCTCCATCTTGCAAATGACTTCAAACTCATTAATGCAGTGCCCATCTTTTAATAGGGCCATCTCCCTGACACAGCACAATCTCATTTCGTCCTCTTTATCTCTTCATCTCCCAAAATGACTCCAAACTCATTACTGCAGTTCAAAAATCTGTCTCCTTTCTTAATTCTATCTTCTTTAGTTGTATTGATTTCAGCTACCAATCCCATGATGGATAACTGCAAGCCTAAAAGATGTGGTAATCTCCCAAACATAAGCTATCCTTTTTGGCTCACACAGCAGCATCCTTCCTACTGTGGCTATCCAGCTTTTGCAGTTTCTTGTGAAGACAACATACCAGTTCTCCATATGTCTCAGAATTTCCATATCCTCGGTATATTCTACGAGAACCAATCTGTTGTGCTTGTCGATGCCGGGATCTATAAGAATAGTTGCCCACTTCCTCGTTACAATCTCAATTTCGGTCTTTCTATGTTTGAGATTAGCTCTGTTAATAGAGTACTCTCCATCTTCTTCAACTGCTCCCATGTCCCAGTTGATTCTTTTAAAGTCCTCCCTTGTGAGCTGCTTACAAACAGTTCTGTACATCTTAGTGAAGATCACTGGCTTGATAAGCAATGGAATCCTCCACCAAAGCCTTGTCGTATTGTAATAAGGCCTGTTTTGGGGTATCAAGGAGCTAACAGCAGTGATTATGCAACTCTTCTGGGAAGGGGATTTCTGCTGAAATGGGAAGTGGCTGACTGCACTGAGTGTAAACAGAGCAATGGCCAGTGTGGCTATGACAATAAAACGGCGGGTTTCATGTGCATTTGTAACGATGGAACACATCTTCAGAGTTGCGGTGAGTTTCTTCTATTGCTCCCATTTTAATTTCTGTGATTTCAATCTTTACTGCTTTATTTATTTATTTACTTCTGATAAATATGGACAAGCAAAAGATGGTTTACTGTTTTATTTCAATCTCAAAAATATCAGTCTTGTGATTACTGTTTTTTTCTCGGTCAATCAATTCATCATCGTTGAAGGGAAGAATAAGAAATTTTGATTTAATGAAGCTTGCTAGTAAGTAATGAGAGACATTCTATGAAGACTTTGGCCACATGATGACAATTGAGTACATGGTCTATTCCTCCAGACTCCCAGAGTGCCTTGTCAACTGGGCAATCAGTAAGAATTCTTGAGTCTTTTAGTGTTGCAAAAAAGTTGAGAGCCATTGCAGAAAGTGGACCAATCGAGTTTACTGAAGATAACGTGAGAAAAGTGGTACTGTTCTAATGAACAATTGAAGAAAGGCAACCTACAATCGAGGAAATCAAGAGGAATTGTGTGAGTGAAATTGTTTAGGAAATGAAACTTAGCTAGCTCATTTTTTTCACAAGGAGAGGTTGAGGGTTCGAACCATATCTATGACATGCTTCTGGTAGCTTGTCCACATTTATTATAAAAAAAAATTATATAGGAAATGACAGCGGGAATCCTTTAAGTAATTGGTGAGTTCCTTATCTTCTATCATGATGCTATGTTCATTGTAGAGGAATCCTTTCACCACGCTTTCTTTCATGTTGAATTGGATTGGTTTTGAATCAGTGCAGCAAATCTTATAAAACCTTTGCAAGAAGGAACTGTAAAGTTTGTATAGAAAAGTGGTTTGATTTCCATGTCCACATTTCCACAACATAGTAGCTGTGCAGATATGAAGGATTCAAGGATAGGAAGGAAGGAGACGAGGAAAAGGGAGATATTAGCAAGTATAGCAGCCACACAGGATAGAAACTATATGTGCAATGCTTTCTTTATTCAAACTCCATTAATTATACAGCAAATGGATCAAAGAAATTTGGTGAAGGAAAAGACAGTCCACTAATTTGCTTTTAAAAACCCTGAGGTTTTAGTTTTCCATAGGTTTATAGTCTTCTTTAATTTTATACGATGAATAAGACACACAGGAGGAAGGATATCAAATTTATACTTGGTATGAGCCTCCTCATTTATAGTCTTCTATAGGTTTTAGTTTTTCAGTAAACCTCCTCATTTTTTTCCACCTCCCAGTAATCCTTGGTATGAGCCTCCATCTTTCATATTGAAGCTTCGTTACGGAGAACAGGATACTAGTTCTCTATCTCTTCTCTCTTCTGCCTTCTCAACATTCTGGGAGCTCCTTCATCGACGATGAGTCAACTGCCAAGCCATGAAATACAACTGCAACAGTAATAGCCATGTCACAAAGAGATGTTTTTTTAACGGAATACCAACAATTTCTTTTCATAAAGAGAGGTTGAGGGTTAAAACAATACTGCGACATGCATCTAGTGCTTGTTCATATTTATGAAAAAAAAAAAAACAACTTACTAGTGGAATAGATTATTGTAAATGGTACAACATCATGGGTGCACAAAACTTCATTAGTGGTTCAATCCTTTTCTCTTGATAAATGATTCAGAAAAAGACTTGATGCTTGTAGACAGTGTTGTGGAGGACCTTGACCCATGACTAGAATTCCTTTGTTCCCACCTATAATTAGCACAACAGTGGTTAACTCCAAAGTTTGCGTGTCAAACAGAGGATACCCCAAGTCTTTGTCCTCTGATCTTTGTTCTAAATGCTCTTATTCACTGTAGTTGAATTAAATAAACTGAAACTGAAAACCATTCTTGAGGTTTCACATTATACCTTCCAACGCGTTTTGTCTAAGTTTCACTCATTGGGCAATCCTTTAAAGAGCACTTCCCCTTGTCTTCTTCTTTTCTTGTGTATTGCTTGACATGGCTCTTCTCTCCACCAACCTACATTTCCTCTTCTTCCTCTGTTTCTATCTCACTGATCTTTCATTCTCTTGCTCAAATTCTCCCCATGTCTCATGTGGAAATTACAGTACTGATATCCATGCACCTCCATGCCCAAAACCTTTTAATCTCTCCTGCAATTCTTCAACCAACCAAATCATGATCCAAATCAATGGTTCTGGTCCTCTGTTCCTCTTGCAGGAACTCTCACTTCCACAACATACAATTGTTCTTCATGAAATTGTATCTAGTTCCCCTTTCAACAAACAAAACTGCAGTTTCTTCTTCAATTTCACTAAGCCTTACCATGGTTTCAATCTCTCTCACCATTATGATGTTCTTATGTCTGAGCAGAGTTTCTTTGATTGCTCCAAGTTAGAGGATACCTTTGACCATGAGTTCTTTCTTGAGTTAAATAGAACAACTCCTTGCAAAAGCTACAACTTCTATTATACCAGTAGGATGTTAGATAATCCAACACTTGAAGCTCTTCCCCCTTACTGTTCCACCCATTGGGAACCTTCATATGAGTGGAACTTCTCATTCAATGAAGATGGCGTGCTTTCTCTTCTCTCTGTTGGATTTTCTAATCACTTGGAACTCAAGCATGAATGCTTTGATTGTGGAATTATAGGAAGTGGTTGCAGTGTTAATGGTGGTCATAGAACTGTTTGTCAGGGTACACTTAGCTTCCAAATCTCGCCTCATTTACTTTTCATTCAAACATTCTCATCTTTCTCTTTATTCATTTTGCAGAGAAGTTTCAGAAGAAGATGACTAAGCTCATAGTAACAGGTAACTACAAACAAACAAATCAATCTCTCTTTCATGCTCACTGTATAATTAACAAGTGTTTGGATTTTATGTTGTTCATAGGTGTGAGTGTTGGATTTGCCACATTCCTTGCGGCGTGTTGCTTGTTCTTAAGCTACAAGTGTTATAAGAGAAACCAGAGATCTTCAACAATCCTCCTCGGCCGAACCTACTCTTCAGAGTCTTCTTTTTCTAAGCGCGAAGACGCCGAGTGTCAGACCCCCATCTTCTCCTACAGAGAACTCAAAGAAGCCACTGATAACTTCAGCGAGTCTAAAGAGCTCGGCGACGGTGGCTTTGGCACCGTCTACAAAGGTATCGCCAAGCTTCACTTGTGACAGTTGACGCACCATGTGTTTGCTTTGCATTTAACATTGTAAAACATCTAAAGGTGAACTCCGGGACGGGCGGATCGTCGCGGTGAAACGTTTGTACGAGAACAACTACAAACGAGTCGAGCAATTCATGAACGAAGTCGCAATTCTCTCCCGTCTGCGCCACCAAAACCTTGTCACACTCTACGGCTGCACCTCCCGGCACAGCCGTGAGCTCCTTCTAGTCTACGAGTATATTCCTAATGGCACAGTGGCCGATCATCTCCACGGCCGCCGGGCGCATGAAGCCTCACTATCATGGCAAGTTCGACTCAGCATCGCCGTCGAGACCGCCACCGCTCTCGCCTACCTCCACGCCGTCGAGCCGCCGATCATCCACCGTGACGTCAAAACCAATAACATCCTCTTGGACAACAACTTCAATGTGAAAGTTGCAGACTTTGGGCTGTCAAGGCTATTCCCTTTGGATGCCACACATATCTCCACTGCTCCCCAGGGAACACCTGGGTACTTAGATCCTGAATACCATCAATGCTACAGGCTCACTCAAAAGAGTGATGTTTATAGCTTTGGAGTTGTTTTGGTGGAGTTGATATCGTCTAAGCCAGCAGTGGATGTTACCAGGCGTCACCATGAGATCAACCTTGCAAGCATGGCCATTAATAAGATTCAGAACAATGAGTTGGATGAGCTTGTGGATGCAAAGCTCTTCAGTGAATCAGAGGAAGTGAGGAGGATGATCAAAGTGGTGGCTGAATTGGCGTTCAGGTGTTTGCAAGGGGAGAGGGATTTGAGACCGCCGATAAAGGAGGTGCTGGAGGTGCTCAGAGGAGTGCAGAGCTCGGAGGAGGGCTGTTCGGTGAGTAGCGCGCCGCCGGTGTCGCCTGACTCGGTGATGGACCACGTTTGCGTGAGCGAGTCCACCACATCGCGCGCTAGCTTGTAGCCAGGAGACCTTTTTGGTTTTTTTGCCATTAGAATAAGGAAGATGACTGAGCCACGTTAGCGTGCGTCAGTTTGGCTTGGATAGACATACGGAAGTGATGTAAGTAAATCTCATTTTCATGGAAAGAGAGGTATACATTCTATATAAAAATTACAGTTTTGGGTGTTAGGTTGAGGTAGAAAATGAACAATGAAATCATATTTTTATAAAGTTTAGGTGTTTGTTTTGTTAAGTGTTTTTAAATCTGGACCGGACTTACTGATCAGACGGGCAAAATCGCAACCAAATAGCAGTCCGGTCCGGATTTCAATCCGGTTTGAATTGAGAATTTTAAGGGGGATATATATATATATATATATATATATATATATATAGAGAGAGAGAGAGAGAGAGAAGTGATATAATCAAGTCGGCCACAAGTCATATCGCATGATTGTATCACCTATATATATTATAATATATATATTTATATATATTATATATTTTATATTAACTATATATATCCATATCTATCTATGTATATATTTTTTATAATTATTATATATATGTAGATATAGGGGGCTGATATGGTGCGGTCGGCCGCACTTGCGGCTGGTCCACCATATCTCTACATGATCGGGTCGGGCCTCAAGCGGCCCGAGGCACGGCCCGATATCACAAGAGATAGGCGGGCCGGTTGCAAGTGCGGCCGACCGCACCATATCACCCCATATGGATTTGATAGCATCCGGCATTCCAACACCCATACATATGGGTTGGGGTTTATGGGTGTTAGTATGGGCCGGCCGGATACTAACACGACTGTATATATATATATATATATATATATATATATATATATATATATATATGACTGATTACATCCGTGGTAAGTGTATTCTGATTGCTCTCATTTGACCCTACGAGCATGTTTGAAGGATTTTTGAAGGTATGGATGGGAAGATGCTCCAAAATAAAGTCACATCGATTTTCATACAATTTGGTAGCCGTTTGGTCCTCCCACTTAACGTTCAGACCAGATTATAAAATAAGAAGTGGGAGGACCAAACGGTTACCAAATTATATGAAAATTGACAGGCTAGCTTATTTTTTGATGATCTTCCCATCTATACGGTTGGAAATCCTTCAAACATGCTCCAGGGGGTCAAATGGGACTCGACCGTAACTACACAGTGTTGCGGCCTACCAGATGTAATCAATCCTCACTCTCTCTCTCTCTCTCTCTCTCTCTCTCTCTCTCTCTCTCTCTATATATATATATATATATATATATATATATATAATCATGATAAGGTAAGGTCAGTCGGAAACACTGTTTACTTGCGGTCGCCTCCCATTTGGACACCTGGAGCATGTTTAAAAGATTTCCAACCATATGGATGGAAAGAACATCGAAAAATAAGCTAGCATGTCAATTTTCATACAATTTGGGAACTTGTAGGGTCTTCATCTTAACTGGTGAAAATTTATAGAAATCTTACCAGTTCAAAATTTCACCCATTAAGATGAAGACCCTACAAGTTCCCAAATTGTATGAAAATTGACATGCTAGCTTATTTTTCGATGTTCTTTCCATCCATACGGTTGGATTTCCTCAAAACACTGTGCAAGTAGGCCAAAAATAGGCGACCACACTTGCACAGTCATAAGGCCGACCGCACCATATCATGACCCTATATATATATATATATATATATATATATATATATATATATAATGTCATTCGGGTTCGACTGAAATGAGTCATTCAGTTAGACAGACTAACCCGTGACCCATTTATGAGATCGGTTCATTTCCCGGTTCAGTTTTAAAAACATTGGTTTTGTTGACAGTTCCAAGACTTCTAATACTTCATTTGTTTAATTGTTATGGAAGCGGAGATCTCATCACCACTATGTTGGTGGTGTGATTACCTTCATATATCTTGTTTTTTTATTAAAGTGGATAAATCAAAGTTAATACATTGATATTCATAATTGAGCTCCCATTTGGTCCCCGACCAGGGGTTCTTAGGGTTACATGGTGATGTTGGACTACTCTTCTGGGGTTTGTCTTGATGACTCCTCTTCAAAGTCATACACATTCAGTGCTGCTTGTGGTGGATCAACTTAATTAGAGGTTAAGGATCTTCAAACGATGGATGCGCTCGGTCCCAGTTTTTGCTTCTTGGCGGCATTGGTTGCATTAAACCATGATAGCAAAAAGAAAATGATCCCACCAATAATATATCATTATTTGGATTTTAAAACATAGTTTAGTTAACTAGTAATTAATTATAGGTCCTTTGAATAGTGCCCAAATTGTCTATAGGTCCTTGGGGGGTGTAGGGGGTTAATTCTAAGATACCTTGGGGTTGTAGCCCAAGGCAAGTAGCCTTGGGGTGCAACCCCATACAATTATGGGTAGGATTTTGGGGTGTAATGTAGGTGTTGGGTAGGGGCAAGGTAGGTGCCTCATAAAGCATGATAGAAGGCACCGGGTGTAGGGGTGTAGTGAAATAGTGTTTTGGGTGTGTGTGTTTTGGGTGGAGAATAGTGTCAAATAGTGCCAAAGACTAATGGGAAATTTATCTGTTAGTTAATTTAGTCAGTAATTTGAAATATTAACATGTGTTGATTTATAATTTCCCAATATTTATAAGAATATTGCATTTATTTTTTAAAAAATTCCTCTAATGATTTATATATGAAAAATATATTAATTACTTTAATTGAAGTATTTTTTTTACTCTTAAAAACCCCAAAAATTTAAGTTATAAATTTTACTTATTTATCTATTTTTAAAAATCTGTTTAAGATTATTTCGTAAATGAGTCTCTCCAAAATATATAATCCCTATGAATTGATTTTTTTAAAGTCTAGAGTTCATCTATTTTAATAGATCATCTACCCTAATGTAACAAATACAAGTCATTATATGAGAAGTTTCCTAATAATTTTGATATTTCACCTACTATATATTTTTTTTCTTTACTCAAGCCAATTTCCTAGTAATTTTCAGAATTACTTCTCAAATTCAAACAAAGAAATAAAATTACTTTGCATGCCTACCTCGCTATGAAATTCTTAACAAATTTTCATATGGTATAACAAATTGTGGTTATTGTAAAAAATTGCAAATATCTCAGTAGTACCTTGTAAACCTATACGCTAGGTTATGATACATTAGCATAACAAATGTTATCACATATATTTTTCATAGTATAACAAATTGTACATATGTAAAACATGTACATTCCCAAATTTTCCATTGACAATTGAAAACATTCATACATAATATAACTCATATCCAATTACATAAAAAAACATACTACCAGAATACTTGGTAGTCCTTGGTAAAATTAATAGAATAAACATAGTACTCCTCGATAAAATTAAAATACAAATTATATAAATAAAAAAAACTCTGAATGTTTGCACAGCTTCATCTTGTCCCTACAACCTTTATATTACATCCCCGCAATAGATAACTTCTTATGGATCAGGCAATCGAAATTATAAAAGTAAAAAGTCTCATCAACACTACTTGGTGGATATCTATCCTCTATAATAGAAACCAAATAATACCCTTTGCTCAAGTCACACAAATAATTGAGAGGTTCAACCACTTCTAGCTGTGATGGTTGTCAAAAAATGGTCATCCAATCACCTCACCAGTGCAGATGCTAGCCTCGATCAATGACCATGTTATTGTACCAAGGAGATGTAAAAGGTCACATAAAACCAATCTAATAGAAAACATGGATTAAAAGTTTTTCAAACAAAAATTTTCTCACAAAACTCAATGACATGTGGATGAGCACACAAAAATACACACACCCCCACAAAACTGAAGGCAAGAATGGTCTTAAAATCTTGGGGTACACATATGAAAATAAGAAAATGCAAATGAATGAAAACTAGAGAACAAAAACTAATTGAATATGAAAATTGGTTGGACAACATGATCAAGAAAAAAGGCATTAAATTCAAGATGTGCAAAAGTGAAATACAGTTGAAACCTATCCAGTTATAATAAACACAACCTGAATGGGAAACATACATAGATGAATGATTGGCATATGACAAATGAAACATATACAGGATGATAGATACAAGGAAAATGAATGTCATAATCGAAACACACATGCAATCACACACTTCAAATATACAATTATGATAAACACATTACGACAGGCATAAACCATACAAGTAAAAAGAAATTGAAGGATGTGAACAGAGAAAACATAAAAAGAGCATCATGCATGTGAGTGAAAACTAGAGCACATATATGAAATTGTGTAAACCGAAAAATTCAGTTATAATAAACAATGAAAACATACAGTATACAAAAGAATGTAAACATAGAAACATGAAAACATAAAGAGGGGGAAGACAATCACACCACAAACAGGGAAACTACCCTGACTGTGCCTCGGATGTTAAATAGGTTTCATCATAGCCATATATCACTTGTAAAATGTTCAGAAAAAAAACAACATACATGTTAATAATCATATATGATGGGTAATTAAGCAAACAAAGAACATAACTAGTGTCCATCTGTCATGCCCCGTCCCAAAATCCCAGGCCCCGGGCACGCAACAGACTGGCCATACCCGAGTAGAGACGGGCTCTACTCAGGTATGAGGCCTCAATAATCACAAAGCATACATTAGATAAGCAGCAGAATAATAATACATAAATGACAAAATCAGAATCTACAGCGGAATATAAGTCATAAGGGTACAAGTACCCCATAATGTCAATAACATAAAGGCCCTACAAGGGACCTACATAAGTGTGTCCTCACTCACAATAAGATAAGCGGTAGACAACCTCTACAAGAATCCCGCAACCTGCGCACGGCTCTTGAGTCCCGAGTCTGCTACTCCTCAGGATCTGAAAAAGAGAGTCAACAAGTGGATGAGCTTTTGAAAGTAAAGCTCAGTAAGTACCCCCACGGGGAATATAAGGAAGTCATGCCATAAATAGAACAAGATAAGCCAACAGAAAGCAAATCAAATCAATAACATGACCAAGTCAACAAATGTGGAAACCACACCCCATACCATTCAAGTAAATGGAAGTCTCAAACCTACCCTAAAGAAATATATCAATGGTAGGGACTCCAATCCATAATCACAGTCATAAGCTCTAGACGAGCAACCCAAGCAAAGGTCACAAATCATCCCCCGATCAGCCATCAGCATAAGTCGATATCAACCCTCGGTCGAAAGTCTAATAGCGCTACTATCTCATACATGTATACACGGTCAGCGTATCGTCCCACTGACGGGTTGGACGGTCAGAGTATCATCCCCCTAACAGGAAATCAGGCGCCAGGGTGTCCTCAGCCCTGGATGTCCCACAGGAGCCTCGCTCCACCACACCAGGAGGAAGGATTCACAAGAGAATGGAAACAGTTGACGCACACCTACCCGACCAGCGCACAAGCACAACATGTTTTCACGGTCAAGTGCCGGTCAACAGGTAAGTATGCCAAACGAGCACAATCATACATCGAACGGAAGCAAACATCCAACAATCTAATACACATGCACAAGCATGGAATCAATGACGCAATACTCGAACGAGTCAAGTAAGCATGCATGAGCATGGAATCAAGGAAATAATAATCCAAGGCATCAAACAAACATGCATGAGCATGACATCAACAAATCAAGGGCCAATAAGCAATCAGTACTCCCCCCTGACGCGGCTCTATGCCCTACGTCGGTATCTGATAAATAAATCCTTATTCAATATAGGTATAAGTGCATAAAGAATACTCATTCTATATAATGGTTGATTTTTTACTACGGCTCGCTAACCACACTTATCCTTAATTGGGCCGTGAGCCTATTAATTCATTAGTTCTCTACATTACTTCTTCATATAATCTAGCCCATTATTTATGAGGTCTGGCCTCAATTGTGAATGTCTTAGAATCTGACCCATTACATTATACCTCCCAAGTCCCAACCATCTACTGAGTTGGGCCGTGACCCTTTAGCCAATCTTAGCCCATTAGTGGAAATCCGGTCCATGACTAGTTCATTCATTGAATTGGGCCGTGGGCCGCTAGCAATCTCAATCTATCTATGTGACTCTCACTTGATTTCCATCACCCAGGTTATATACATGGCCCATTAAGCCTTCCTTTATATACTACACTTGAAACCTAGCCCATGTCCCACCTTTACTTATTTCAATGATTATTATTTTGGTGTTTTTGCTTGCATACCCCTATAAAACTTGGAAATTGCTTAAATACCCCCGTAAAAATGCTATTTGCTTGCATACCCCCGTAAATCAACTATTTTTGTTTATATGCCCCTATGGTTAAGTTGCCCCTTGATGGTGTTAAATCAATGGATGGAATGGGGGCAAATTACTAAATTGGGTTTGCTTATATACCCCTCTAAATTTTTTTAAAAATTTTATAGATATTATTTATTTTATAGATGAAAAAGTAGGGTTGGAAGTCAAAATTATTAAAAATGAGGGTAATTGTGTCATTTTTCAACCATGGTTAACTTTAAACTATAGTTAACTCTGAAAAAACTAACGGTGACTAACTGTAACTAACGGCGGGGGTATATAAGCCAAAAAAATTAGTTTTAGAGGGGTATGCAAGCAAATTGCATTTTTGTAGGGGTATTTAAGCAAATATATGGTTTTGGAGGGGTATGCAAGTAATTTTCTCTATTATTTTTCATTTTAATCTCCAAGTTCCTTGGTGGGCTTTTGTGGATTCTCAACTCATAGAAGTGGGCCGTGGCCCACTGGTTTCCTCCAATTGGGTTAGTTCATGAAATGAGCCCACTAAACCTTCAAACCTTTTCCGTATCTACTTTAACCCAATTGCAATCTCTCTCTCTCTCTCTAAAGTGGGCCTAGCTTGTTAACGCTCACTATCACACATTCATCAAGCTACGGACTGGGCCTTTCAATAATACGTATGATCATAAGTGATATTAATCCCATACATGAGTCACTTTTGCTCTCAAACCCCTTGGACTAATGTATTTAGACAAGTTATCATGAAACCGTGTCATTTTTGCACTCAACACCCTTCTTTCCAAAACACCTGCATGCAACTCCCTTCCATGTAATTTCTTCACATTAAATCATCATCAACTATGTGCTGGATTAATAGCAACAATGGCATGCTATTAACTTCAAATGCAATTGACATCAAACACCCTTAAATTAACAACAAACAAGGATACATACAAAACGAGCACTACCAGAGATATAAATTAGAAAACAAAGAAAAACTTCACATATCTCCTCAAAAATTGGGGAGATAATTAAATAGTATTACAAAATAAATAAAGAAAAAAAAAACTTAAGAGTACCAAAAGAAGAACATGAATAGTATGAAACAAGAAGATAAAAGATATCAAAGAAGGATACCTGCAGAAAGAGTTGAAGATGCTCGGAGAAGAGGTTTGTCTGTTAGCAATCAACAGTTCGGATAGGAAGAGGCCGATGATAGTTTGGGGACCTAGTAATGGATGATAGATAGGGGATGTCCAATTGAGAACTTGATGCGAGGAAGGCGAAGAGGTAAAACCCTAACCTAGAGTGAAGAAGAGAAAAGGGACGACTGATCGAGAACCGGATTTAAGGAAGAAGGATGTAAAACCATTTTTGAGATAAGAAGAAAATAGGGACGGATGATTGAGAACCATATGTGAGAAAGAAAAAGGGGGTTCGATCTATTGAGAACCCTAATTGGGAGCGAAGACAAGTGAAAAAGGGATAGTTAGAAGGGTGGTGTCATAATAGGAGGTCGTATAGAGGTGGAGGTTGAAGTGAGACTTTGGTCTTTTTTAACTAGTTGACTGAAGTCCCACACTTCATGTTTATTTTTTATTTTTTGAAAGTCAAAAGTCCGAAATGGAACGATTTTGAAGTCTCACTTCCGACTTTGGGCCTCTACTCCACTGAAACAAACTTACCTTTAACCCCAGGAGCATATACCCAATAAAACTATCAACCTGAGAGGTATACATGTAGTTATGATTTTATTTATGGGCATATACATAATTAATTTAATATTTAAAAGCTGCATAAAATTATTTTATGACTCAATTTTGCATATTCTGGAATAAAAATGACCAAGTTTTTTTTTTTTAATTTCATCCATCATTTTTATTTTTATCAAGTAATAAAACTAAGAATAATTTTATCCCATTTTTAGTTGGTGATAAATTCCATTGAATTTATATCAAGTCAAAATATTACTTAATTAAATTTATATTCATACCAATAATTTCAAAATAAAAAAAAAATCAATTTTAATAATTAATTCAAAATCTTATTCATGGATATTAATTAAGTCAAAATTAATTATTATTATTATTATTATTTTGACAAAGGGGATAAACCCCATTATACAAGATAGGACATGCGCACGGAGAAGGACTATCACGGGTTCCACGCTGGAGCGCGGCTTGACCGCCCGCGGGATACACTGAGTGCAAACCGCCCGAAAGCGAGTCAAGCGGGGCTCAGGTTACCGCCCGTGACTACCAAATCCCACACGACGTTAGCCATGTGTGCGTGGGCCACACCCACTGGGCGACCCACACCATACTCATTCACCCCATCTCAGAGGAGATTCGAACTTGAGTTCTAGTACTCGTGAGCGGGGGATCTTGCCGCTCGACCAAGAGGCCTTTGTTATTATTCACCAATTTTTACATCTTGATGGAGCCCAATGGGTTAACCATTCTGGCCCATCTTTAGGCTCACCAGGCCGCATTTCCCAACTTCCCTACCTAATCCCCCAACATACAGAGAGAGAGAGAGAGAGAGAGAGAGAGAGAGAGAGGAAATAGAGAAAGTGAAAGATCCCGATTCCCTCCGTCTCGATCTATCACTCTCTTTATCGGGTCTTCCCGCTTATCCAAAGATTCCGAACCCTCCCCAATGGCCCCGCCAAGCGACCGCGCCACCGACGAACCCTAGAACCAGAGCGCGCCCGCCATTGTTGAGCCGAAGAAGACCTCGGCATGTCCAGAGGTTCTCATGGCCCTACACCCCGTGATCTATTCTGCAACGCCATCGCCGGCGCTTCCGCTGGTTTGCGCTTTAGGGTTTCTCCTTTTGGCTCCGTTTCTTGGAATTAAGAGTGGTTTGTTTCTGATTCCTTGATTTAATTGCTTTTGGTGATGTTTCAGGGGCCATTGCCGCTACATTCGTGTGCCCGCTCGATGTGATCAAGACGCGGTTCCAGGTCCATGGCCTCCGGCATATGCAGCCATCCGCCAGCCACGGTATGGTTTTCATTTTATTTGCTAGATTGTGGAACAAACCCTAGTGTTGTGTTGGCATTTCTATTGTGGAGTTAAAGTTAACAACTTCGTGATTGGCATGTTGTCTCGTCTTGTGAAATATTTGTTATTTTAACTTTTGCATATCTTAATTGTCTGTTCACCAATCCAGAAATAAATTTTATATTAATGTAATGTACAGTTTATGAGAATACAAACATGTTTTTATTTGGGTTTTTTGTGGAATAGTCAAAGTTTACTGAAGAATCTAGTTACACTCATTGTGTTATTAAGATAAAAAATTAATTTGTTTGGAATGTCAATTAAGTGCCATTAAAAGCCTTATGTTGAGTTGTCCAATATTTCCTTTGTTCTGTTCATGTGATTTTTGTAGTTTGAATTTGAAGTCCTTTTCCAATTTAATCAGGGGGTCTCATTCTTTCCAGCCTGGAAAGAATAATAAAAGAGGAAGGCTTCAGAGGATTATATCGTGGCCTTTCTCCAACAATTTTGGCTCTACTTCCAAACTGGGCGGTGAGTTGTTTTTACTGCAGTGTGCATGTGTTTTCTTTTCTTTCATTAGTGTACTTGGAGATAGAAATGAAATCTGTTACTTATTGTGTGATCTCTATAACATCCCAAGTGTAGTTAATTCTAATACAAATTGGATTTGAGGCTACTTGTTCTGTTAAATTAATCTATGAAATTTTGTTAAATATGTAGCTTGTGAATTGCCAATGAAAAGTGGATAGTTCTCTTCATGGAAATAAAAAGAGTAAATTTTTACTGCCTCTTGTTGCAGTTTCATTGTTGGATTATTTTTACAGCCTATAGTTGTGCCACATTTTTTGCCTTTTGTGTGTTCCTTTTGAATCAATCTTTCTGGGTTTGTTTAGCTTGGTAAAATTTGCTTGGATATCATTTTCTGAAAACTTATTTGTCAAAAGAAAAGAACATAGTCATTTTTGAGAAAATCAGCTCTCAGCTAATTCTCCAAATACTCTTTTTGAGTTACTAATGCCCCAATTTAAGCAGTAATCCATGTGGTGACATGATTATACTTCATTGAATTTTCAGCATGCATGATAAAACCTTATGCACATCTTTAGTTTTTAAGTCTTCTTTTGTTCATTACTTGTTTGCTATTTCTTTGGAAGAACATTAGCATGTCATGGTCCAAACACATCTTCAACATCCATCCACCGGAGATAACAGAGACTAGGCATTGTTCCTCATGCATCTTGCCACTACTGATGCATCTGTATAGTCTGGTCATACTATTCATTCTACATACACAGAACTGCCTTTTATGATAGCTGCACCATTTGTAACAATGAAATGGCGAAATTGTGTGCTTAGACTTGCTTAAGAGTGATATGTTTGTCATTCTATTGCCTGTATATTCAATCAATTATAATTTCAGTCTATCAAACAATCTACCTTCAACTAATGATGTTTTTTCATACAACTAAGTATTATGATTTCATTTTCAGGTGTACTTCACTGTTTATGAGAAGCTCAAAGGCCTACTTCACTCACATGGTTGATTGATTTCCAATTTTCCACTTTAGGCATTTGTGCTTCTCCCTACTGTTATGCTCCATTGCATGTCATAAATCTTTGCCAACTTTTTGGAATCAAATATTTGATTTATGAGTACCACAAAGGTCCAACTCTCTCTCAAATTTATGCAGGTGCTGTTGATGGCAACAACCAACTCTCAGTTGGTGCAAATGTTATTGCTGCCTCATGTGCTGGAGCCGCAACATCTACCATAACCAATCCATTGTGGGTCGTTAAGACTAGACTCCAAGTATGTCTTTTCCATCTTTTTTTATTTGTTCCTTTTTGCTGGATTCATGTTTAGTTTAAAACATTAAATGCCACTAAGCTTTTTCATCCTGCAAATCTGTCAAAATACACAAAGCTTTAATTACTTCTCCCTAAATTTATATGCTAAAATTTCAAATGTTCACATCCGCACATTCATGAAAGTTCATCTTTTAATACGAACTTGATATAAAATTCTCATACCTGCTTATTTGAAGGTCTCCTATTTTTATTCTTTTTTTCTTCTCTGTAGACACAAGGATTGAGGCCTGATGTGATTCCTTACACGAGCATATATTCTGCTTTGGTAAGAATTTTACATGAAGAGGGTATTCGAGGATTATACAGGTTAGTATGTCACTTTCATGATCATTTATCTTGCTTATTTCCCCATTGTATATTTTTTTCAACTGTTACATGTTCTTTTTATGTGAAAACAGCGGCCTTCTTCCTGCTTTAGCTGGTGTTAGCCATGTCGCTATTCAGTTTCCAGCATATGAAAGGATCAAGTCTTACTTAGCAAGAGAGGGTAATAAGATTACCAATAGAATTTGAAGGTTATTTCCGATATATATTTTATGCCAGATACTGTCTATATATTCTCAGAAAATACAACTGTGGATAAGCTCAGTGCTAAAGATCTGGCTATCGCTTCAGCTTCGTCGAAGGTACTTGCGTCCACAATGACATATCCTCACGAGGTATTATTTTTCCAATTCATGGTGTGTCTCGTCTTGTATGTAAACGTGGCATATATTTGCAGACCTTTTCTTGCAATAATCTGTATAAAGTTTTCCATACTCAACTTCTACATATTAGAACCAGCATTTAGATTCTAACTGAAAATAGGCGGAATTGATGTAGGGAGAAAGTTCGCTAGTGGAGACAAGTGCAATCATCAACCTGATAGTTTGGGGTGTCACTAAATATTTCTAGATTATTGTAATCTAATGTAGATTATACTTTAGATAAGACCCCTTGGGGTTTTTTAGTGCCAATTAGGGTGTGTTAAAGTACTGCATGTCAACCCAAAATTGCATCTTGAGACTCCACACATAACTGAGTTACTGCACACCAAACATTTGAATTTGGCTCAGATATAGTATTTGGACTTGCATAAGATTTGAATACCTCCTATCAAACACCCCCTTTGATACTCCAACCAAGTGTTTTATGAAAGCATGATAGTATATCTCAAAATCCTCAGGAAGAATGTTTGAAGAAATTTAGCAGCTATTCTTTGCCCAAGCCATTGTGAATTGTTTATGGCTAAATAACACAAGCAATTACATGCCTTAACCTTTGCAAAATACTATAATAGAGGCTAATTCTCTGAGATCACACTCTCAGGCATTCCCAACAGGGGCCTAGCCTCATAGTGTTATAAAGCATGGTTATGGCAGCAAGAGAGGAAGGCACTTGGTTAAAACCTTTCTGTACAATCGTTTATTGAAGCTCACAAAATTGCTTTATTAGGTTGTACGGTCGAGGCTGCAAGAACAAGGTCATGCACGGGATTCTTCAAATCATTATACTGGCGTTGCGGATTG
The DNA here is from genome assembly GCA_026586065.1 of Dioscorea zingiberensis. Classification (NCBI taxonomy): domain Eukaryota; kingdom Viridiplantae; phylum Streptophyta; class Magnoliopsida; order Dioscoreales; family Dioscoreaceae; genus Dioscorea; species Dioscorea zingiberensis. The sequence continues at coordinate 3,319,143 of CM048826.1, forward strand.
CATCAAGAAAGTCTTCCAAAAAGAGGGCTTCCCTGGGTTTTACCGTGGTTGTGCCACAAACTTGTTGAGAACTACTCCTGCTGCTGTTATTACATTCACCAGTTATGAGATGATTCAAAGATTTTTACACCAAGTTCTTCCACCAGAGCATGAGCATTCATGATCACACCCATAATCTGATAAACATATTGAATCCCATAACTCCGAAAGCAGAAGAGGACACAAGTCTCCAGCCATCACAAGACCAATTGACAGACAAAACTTATAGCAAGACACTGACTCTATAGCTCCACCTTCCAAGCTGGGTTATGTTTTTGTTTCTGAATATATATATATAACAAACATGTAGGATTTCTCTGCGGCGGCAAAATGTCTTCGAGATAATAAGCTATTGCCAATTGAGAGTGTGATTTAATTTTTATTTTTTCCTCGTTTTGTTTTGTACTGAGATAGATGTACTAGTCATGCTGGTGTGATTGTGGTGTGGTGAGAATTTCATGTCCATAATCACTGGCTTCTTGATTATTGGGAACTCAGTTTGTGGTTGGATGGAGAATGAAGATTGATTAAATATTTTTATATTTGATTCTTAATTTTAAAAAAAAATCAAAGAGATTTTTTTAAATAATTTTCAGTTTTAAATATACTTTATAAAATATTAGTAAAAAAAGAATAATGAAAATCTCTAGCTTATTAAAAACCATTGATTTAGCAATATCTTGGTTCCTTGCAAGGGTATAATTCATTTGATTCTTGCCTGTTGTATAATTCATTTGATTGAAAGATGCCAGCCTTCGTAAATAAGAAGAGCAGTTTAAGTAATTCATTTTATGTTATCCTCTATGTCCAAAAAAAAAAAAAATCTCTAGCCTATCTAATGTGTTATTTTCGTTATTTTATTAAAATATTGAGGGTTAAAAAATAATTAAAATAAAAATTGGGTTAATTTAATGCAATTTCCCCCAATTCGTTTTAGTCGATTATGATCGGTTAAGTACGTGCTCCAACCCCGAAGCTCAACCTTGAAAAACTCGCAGATCTCTCCTCTTTCTTGGCATTCCAAATCAATACCTTTTCCGCTGATTAGATCTGTCGATCTATATGTCTGCTTGGAAGCTTTGCTTCCAATTTGCATTCAGATAAGCGATCATTTCTCCTCTCTCGTTGGTTAGCATGTTTTTTCACTTGCAATTAGGGATTTGAGATTTGGTTTGTTTCATTGAAGCCCTTTGTTTAGCATTTGATTCTGAAATTCATTGAATTATTGTGTTGATTCCACTGTCTAGGATGTTCAGGGATGAGCAAAGGCCTTGTTGACGGAGTGTTTATCGAACCTTTGCTTGATTGAGGATCGCCGTTTGGAGTTGGGGTCAGGAAGGGGAAGGAGATGTTCTCATTGTTTTATGGGTTGTGGAAGTATTTGTTCAGCAAGACCGAGTTCCATGTCCTCATTCTTGGGATCGACAAGTCTGGGAAGACGGTATATCTCTGCCTGCAATTTGTTTGGTGTTCTAACTTAGCCTTACTTGTTTACTGTATCCAAACTTGTGATTGTTCACGTGAATATGAAGTTAATTTGGATATAAAGTTGAAATTTTGTCCTTTCATGATTCTTGTATTTTTTATTTTTTTATTTTTTTATTTTATTGTTTATCAATGCCATCTGCGAATCCATGTCACATATGTTCATGCCCTAATAAACTCCTAATGATTTGAAACTGGCAGTGTCATACTCCATGGTAGGGAATAGGATTGGCAAAGTACCTCTACAGGTCAAGTATTTTGGTTGTTCATGAGTTGGCATGGAAATGATTGATTCACTCTTAGTTATTTTTAGTTGATTTGATCCTTGTAGCTGGAGTTTTCAAGCTTGGATTTTTCGCATCCGTATTGTCGTGGAAAAATTACGTGAATACATAAGTTCCCTTTGCTCATGTTTAGCTCTGGAGGTTCTATTACATATTGAGCATTTTATTTTATTTTCAAGCAATGAATTTATACTGCATTATATGTTGTTCAATTGACACACTAGTATGCTTATGCTGGTTGATTTCTAACTGAAGCTCTTAGTCAAGATGATTGTTGAGTGTTCTTTTAGTCTTGGTCAATATCGTACATTGGAAATATGTGTTTATCTAACCATTTTTCCTCATGTTTGTAATTCTGATCTTTTAGTTATTAACTAGCTTCATTCTGTTGCAGTTGCTTGAATACAATGATGCTTGATGCATTTTAGACTATTGTCATGCACATATTTGTGAATCTTTTTGTTGACAGAGAGTTTTACGGAAAATACATTTTGTTTTTCTTGTTCACATGCGACCTGATTCCCATCAGAATTGAATATATTACCTTATATAATTGATGGAAACCTTTTATGTGAGGTTTTCCATTGAACATCGCAGTTTTTTTCTGAAGGGAACCTTTTATAACTTTATAACATATCTTTGCTCAGACTTTGTTGGAAAAGCTGAAGTCACTGTACTCAAACCTTGAAGGGCTTCCGCCTGATCGCATTGTTCCAACAGTCGGGCTTAACATTGGTAGACTTGAAGCTGCACAAGCAAAGCTTGTCTTTTGGGATTTAGGAGGTCAGGTATGTGTTAGTTGCTTTGTTTGTTGAAGATAAATGAAATCAATGTATAGTTGTCAGGTAAAATGATCTGTCTGACACTACATTATACTGTTTTAAATTCTTCCATGGTAGAATTTGAGTTTAATTCTAGTATTGCCTAAAGATTAGAAAAAGTTGCTTCGAACATTGCTTACTTTCACCTAGATTTGAATAAACTTGCTTTATATGAATGTTTCCATGGATGGTTTACATTTGCGTCTTAAACTAATTAAGTGGCTTGTAAACACCCTTTTTGACAGATTGGTCTACGCACTATTTGGGAGAAATACTATGAAGAGGCTCATGCCATAATATACGTAATTGATGCTGCTAATCCTTCTAATTTTGAAAGTTCAAAGTCTGCTCTAGGTTAGTATTAATTGTTTTTTATGTAAAATTATATGTTATTATTTTATCTCACAGGTGAATGTTTAATTCGTCATGTAAAAGAAATTCTTTTTAATGGTTCATAATAATTATAACGTAAGGAAATTATTTTTGCACTATGTTTCAGTATGACCTTGACCTTTCTTGCAGAGAAAATACTTCGACATGAGGATTTACGAGGGGCACCACTACTGATTCTGGCAAACAAGCAGGTGAAGCATTAATTTTGTTCCTCTCTTTTTCTGCTGAAATCATCGAAGAACTACATTTATTGCTTATATTTTTTTATTTGGCATCCTGACATTTGTTTCCCCTCATGGATTTATTTGATTGCAATTGACATTCAAAATTGTTGCAATTGCTGTGGTGGCAGGATCTTCCTGGAGCCATTTCAGCAGAGGAACTAGCTAGATATTTGGATCTCAAAGAGTTAGATGAAAGGCTATACATGTTCGAAGCCATCTCTGCATATGATGGGTGAGTAGTGTACAACCTATATGCCCTTCTCTTTTAAAACACCAAGCAATTATGTGCGCTTCTTTTCCCCGTCTACTTTAATCAACTATTTCTGTTTGGAAATCTTTGACGATCGGTTCAACCACAAAAAGTTTTCCGTTATGTTATCTAATCTTCCCTTTCAACTGTAAAAGTGGCTGCCATGATTTACTTTGAAATTTCTCATTCTGACTATCCCATGAACATATAATTGTTTAGTTTTACATATTATAGTACAAAAGTAGTCATGCATTACCAACTGTTTCTACAGAATGGGGATTAAAAACTCAATCGAATGGTTAGTGGAGGTTATGGAGAGAAGCAAACGGACAGAAACATTGAGAATGCGTGCAGGTGCAGCTGGGCAAGTATAACAACCTCTTCGGTCTATATTCAAATCCATCATTCAAAGAACTGGATTCAATACACAGGAAACATTTACCCAACAAATGTAAATCTGCTCTGGCTGAAATCTCAATATTAGTTTCATACACTAGTCATATATGTGTTTGGAATATATTTTGGTCAACAACCTTCTTACCAGGATAGCATCTATAAAATGTTTTGAGTACACAGTGAATTGACGAAGAAATGGTGTCACAAGGTGATTCTATTTTCCCGTTCCCCAGTAATTAGTTTGTCTAGATTAGGAATTTCAAGCTTCTGTATTCTTTTTCACTGCAATAAGTTTACCACCATGCTTTGTTCCTTAATTCATTCATGAACATTTGATCTTTTTCATCTTTTCAAGTGAAACAGACTATTCATTCCTTCAATTAATTTCAGTACATTAAATACAATACTGCAGGTTGAAGGATCACAAGAATTACATGTTTTAAACAGCATATTGCTTGCACTACCATGTTGTTGACTATGCACAGGCACTTCATCTTAATATAGTGCACACACCTTAGTATTTACATAAGACTTCAAAGAATCACTTGCACTAGATACAATTCTAAGCAGGATTCAATACAATGGTCATAATGCATTCAAGCTGAAGGTGGCCTCAAGAAGTTGAACTTCATCAAGCCCCATCTGTACCTCTGATGCAGTAGTGATCCCCTGATTTCCGGGAAACCATGAGGATGATGTTGCTACTAGTCCTTGTGTCATTGCCTCACCTGTAATACATACATACCCTAAGATTAGGGTGTTTAACATGGAACCCTAATGCTTGTTATTATATGACTACTACTAAATCAGCTCAATACTTGGAATAAGAGTAGTGGTGATTCCTGCAAAGAACCCATCAGCATCTTCAACCTTGTCCCAGTTAAGGTATGCCTCATGAGCCATGATTTGTACATTAGCCTGCCATGCCGAAACTATCAGCTTCGCTAGCTGAAGAAATATAAGAAGAGTTCAGGAATCAAATGTTTAGCTTACTCTTTGTTGTGGAATGAGTTCTTCTGGTTTGTAGATGCAGCCATTGACGACCACACCTTGAACTTCACATATCGGGTTGAGGATGATGTCAAAATAAGGACCCCTGTACAAGTAGAGCTTCTCCCCTAACTCGCAGGTTCTTGCATGGTTGATGGTAGCTTCCCACATTTTGTCGGACATCACCATTCCAAGTATCTTGTTTCATGAAAGAAATTTAAATCAAAATATTTGCATCATGTATGTTGTTGTACATTGATAAATTCCCCGACATTTTGATCACTTACCATTCGTAAGCGGCTTTGATCGATAACTGATAGCTTCAAGAAGTCCTGAACAGTGTGGATGTTCGCAGCAGAGAGCTTTGTATGAAAGGCGCCATCTTTCCCGATCTTTGCCAACCTCCATACCTCATCTCCTAACCGCGGAGGGTACCTCTTCCTGTACACTGATGCAAGAAGAAATATCGTGTGCTTATATGTATGACTTAGATTAAATAGCTATGAAGAATAACATACATTCTCCGCGGTGATCTTTAACAGTGAAGCGCTTGGTGATGGCTTCCTTGATCCTCGGACCGGAATAAGTACTCTCCGGCGAGACCCTTGCACCGATACGAAAGCTTCGGCTTCGGGTCCAGCTTGAGTTATCAGTGAACATGAGCTTCTGGATTGAAGCAATTGCATAATCTCTAAGCACCAAATCAACATCACCAATGAGCAATGGCCTCTTTCCCTCCCTTGCTATCACTATATTATCATTGAACTCATCAGCACTCCATTCCTCTCGTTTTCCAGGGAAGTCTCCATTAACAACCACAAGCTCTACTTTTATAGGTGAAGAGATTTGAGCTGGAGATGGTTCTTCTTCACCATTTTGGGTGTCCAAAAGAACAATTTGGAGACTGTTTCCTTCTTCATCCTCAATCTTGCTGGAAGTGAAGATTGGGAGTGATGGTGGGTTCTTGAATGTGAGTTTCAAGCTTGAAGATTCCACTGCTTGTATTTGCCTTTGAGGTGACCTGAAATGGATCATATTATAACATTTAAATTTTTATAAATTTTGGTGTAACTGTGACCTGATCTTTCTCTTGATATATGAAACATCAATTAACAAATATTCCAAAATAAATGGTTTGTACTTTTATATTTGATATTAAAAATTAGGGCTAATTTTTAGTATAATTTTTTTAAAAAAATTATTATTATTTTTTAGCCATATAACCTTTTATTTGTCAAAAGTGCTAAATAAGAAAAAAAAATTAAGGCCTAAATGAAAAAAACTTTTTACAATTAATCCCTCGACACCAAAATGGACTTTAAAACACCATTTCGATATAGGGTTGCACAGATATTGGATATTTGTGCTCCAAATTTTGGTTTAAGGAGCAAAACGATTTTTCAAACGGCATTTTGCTACTTTTTGCACTTTTTCAGGTGTTTATGGAGCAAAATTGACTTTGTCGTTTTATCTCAAAATCTGATTTTGTCAAAAGCCGTTAAAGATTGTTTTACTATTTTATGTACTTTTCCAGGTGTTTGCGAGTTGTTTTGCTAGATTTTAGAGCTAAATGTCTTTGTAAAAGACCTTTTGCTCTAGAGAGCGGGTTTTTTTTTTTGGTTCTAAAGCAAAACAATTTTTCAAAAGTTGTTTAACTCTGCAAACACATGGAAAAGTGCATAAACGAGAGCAAAATAACCATAAACTAGATTTTGTGGCAAAACGGCTTTTCGAAAAGCCGTTTTGCTCACACATACCCAATATCATGACAAATAAAATCGTCAGGACTAAAAATAATAGTAATTATTAATATATATATATATATATATATATATACTAAAAAAATAGCTCTAAAATTTATTTTTCATTTATTCTTTGTGTTATTTATGCTGCTGTTTTATGGATGTTCATATTATTCATACACTAATATAAATAACACTAATATACTTAATAAGTTGAAAAAAAATAAAATATAAGAAAGCACAAAATATCTAGTTGTTAAGGAACAATGGTATATATATAGAAGTGTAAATTAATTTATACCTTTGAAGCAAGCGTGTACCATGAACTAGTCCACGCTCCACCTCCTCTTGAACCTAAATATTGATCATCATAAACGATTGAAAACAATAATAGAAAATGAATATTGTCTATAAATATTAATTGTTGATGCATGACTAAATAAATCATGCATTATAGAAATTATTTGATGATATATAAAAAGCTAAGATTCTTGACTAGTGATTGCATCATACCACTCTCCTCAGCACTGGTTCTAAGGCCAAGCAAAAACTTTTCAATGATTCAGCCATCACTATGTCCCTGATAACACTAACAACAGTAAGAAAAAAATAACATCAACATCATCTAACTTCTGACTTGTTCAAGATATACACACAAAATTTAAACAAAAAAAAAAAAACAAAGAATTATATATCAAAGATGATGATCCAAAGAACATGACTTTAAGGAAAACAAACCAACAGCCTCTTAGGCTATTGGTACTGGGATCGAACCCCCACGACCATAAGCTGAGGGGGTGCGTGCAAGGAGCCACGCTGCCCACCCCTGACTTACCTCATAGGGAGGGGGCGCTTGTCGCATTTATCAAAAAAATGAAAACAAACAAAATAGTTAATTCTCAATCATCAACAAAATAGAAACTAGCTAGAAAAACATGCAGACTGATGCGAATATATATTAAGTTTTCATTCAAGAAATTAAAACTAAGAATGTTTTGGTTGTTGGCTTACGTTGAGAAAGAAGGGAGTTTCCTGAGTCTCTTGTCCTCTTTCTTCCCATCAGAACTTTGATCATGCTCATCTTGAAGCCTCTTAGTTGTCATTCTCTTCACTTTCTTCACTTTATAGTTGCAGACTTTCAGTAGAACAAGGGAAGGACGTTGAGAAGATTTGGGATGGTTATATATATATATATATATATATATATATATATATACAGTCCAAGGACCAAGGACAAAGGACTAATTATTAAGGAAGAGAGGGAGGAGAGGACATGGGTATCTATATATGTTCCTATGAATATATAATAAGCTTGAGCTTCAAAGAGATGATATATTTAAACACCAAAAGAAGCTGCTATGAAATAGCTTAGAAAGTGAACAGAAGTAATCTAGGTGACCAATGAAATAGCTAGTGATCACACACATATATCTATCAAAGCTAAAAACATAAAGACAAGTATTTGAGAGGATGGATACATAGCTAGGTTGAGGAAAGAGAAGATATGAAAAGAAGAAAGAAAGAAAGAAAGAAATATATATAGATTTTAAAACTTGTGTAATATTAAACAGGTTCTTATATAGACCAGATTATATTTTTCAACGTATAATATAGTAACATGTATAATTAATAATAATACTATTATCAAATATAGAGATTATTTAATATATTATCTTCTAATAATAATAATAATATAAATATATTTTAATATATTAAAAAATTAAAAATTATTGTTGCTATAACCCATTATATATATGGTTGAGAATCAAACTTTCTCCCTCTATATATGTACATATTATATATGATGCATGAATCTAGTACTAAGTCATTATCACAGTGAAAGTGTTGGATTAGTAAAAGATACCCTATGTACATTAGTATTAATGTATGATATTGGCTATTTTGAATCAAGACCCACTTTGCTTTTGGACTCAACTCAAAAAATCTCATATTAATGGAGATGTGTTCATATTCCCTTTACTTTTTCTAATTGATATGGGACTATTGTTCGTATTCCTAACACAAAGTGCACAACTAATATTTTAGAGTGTATATAGATCGTGTCCTATGAAACTTCAATAATTTAATTCTCTCATATCAACTTCTAATAATACTTACTAACAGCCACAAAGACCTATTGATACAAGAGTCTATTTGTTAAGTAATGGGTATGTAGTAATCCTATGAAAGTCCGGGATTGAACCCTCTCCCTTATAAGATGAGGGTCAAGTGAACGGATCTCTGTCAAACCTCTATACTCCCGCACTGTCGAATTTGTATACATCCATTAACTTCTTTTGAAGGGTGCTTGTTGCCTTAGTTAAAATAAAAACTTCTAATAATACTTCCATATATAAGATAAGGTATATATATATATATATAATATATAATATGGGAAACAAAGTGATTTTTTCCAAGATGACGAATATATATCTGAGAAGACACGTAGGTTCAGAAATTGAGAGGCATGCATTAAGCTTGTTTTTCATATGGTGGCGGCCAAGAGATCAAAATCATGAAAACATGCATAAATAGTTTCCAAAACTTGCTATCAAATCCAAGTCATTGAACAATGACATGCCATAAAATGCCATTTTCTTATTTAGGGTTGGTTTCCTTGTGTCCCAAGAGACAATGATGCCCCTTCGAGTCAACAGCCGGTTAGTTGACTTGACTTACAAGTCGTCGGCCACGTAAGCCTTGATTCGGAAATCGTGTTCTCAGATTCTCAAGCTGTTTAGACCAACAACTTGGCACAACTCAGGGCTTCACTATTTTATATGGTAAAAAGATGCTTTTCATATATATATCAACTACATCTGAGTCTATTGATATTGGAGTTCTTTATTTAAGTATGAGATTCTCATGTGGAAGAACCCAAAATCAAATTTTTACTCTAATAATGTGAGAGTCAAATTGATGATGTTCTCCTGTATAATATTCTCCTATGAACTAATCTCGCCCGTACACATCCTTGACATCCTAGAGGGCACATATCATCTTTCTCAAGAAAAAAAAACTTTTCTTGTTAAATACGATACTATTTAGAGCCCATTTGCTTACAATATGTAGGTGTGATCTAACACTTTTTTGTAGATGAGAACTTTTTTCCTATTTGGTTTGTTTATATATATATATATATATATATATATATAAATATATATATATATATGTTAAGAGTCTAGCATTTCTTTGTACCAGACTCTAACTCTCTATATATATATACTTTCCTATGAGTCATGTTAGTGTGAGGTCGGCCGCACTTGTGGTTCGCCCGCTATGTGACTACATGATCAGGTCGGGTCTCGAGAGGCCCAGGCCCAAGCCTGCTAAGTTGTCTCACATGGTGGGCCGGCTGCAAATACGGCTGGTCTCACACTAACATTTCCATATATGTATTATATTTTATTATATGTTGTTAGATATATTTTGATTTATATATAAATTTTAAACATATTTTAGATATGTATAAATACTTTTTTAAATTATATGCACATGTATACATGTATTTTGAAGATAAGATAATTTAAAAAGTATATATACATATTTAAAATATGTTTAAAATTTATAGATAAATCTAAATATATATAAAAACATTATAAAAAAATATAATATATAGTTTTTATATATTTTGAATATATAATTTAGGTGTTAGGATCATGCGGCCGAATGTCCGGCCTGATCCTAACATGACTATATATATATATATATATATATATATATATATATGTTAAACTACTTATCTGAAGTTATACTTTTACCCCTTGTTTGGTTGAAGATTTTTGGAGGGGTAAAGAGGGGCTTGGGGTTTTTTTGTGTTTGGTTGGGGGTGTGAGAGGGGGTGAGGAGGGGTGACAAATCCCTCCAAACTCCTCATTTTTCACTCTCCCAAATCGTGTTTTTTGGAGGGGTGGAAAAGTTTTTATTTTTTAAACTCAAAAAATCACTTGAAAATATCATCCTACCCTCCACTTATTTTTAAAATTCCATCTAAGTCCTAGCTTTTATACTAGCTTTAATATAATTGATATTAATTAGTTTAATTTTAACTTTTATACTAATATAATTAATAATAATCAATTTTTATTGGTTTAATAATTAATATTAATTATACTTAATTAATATAATTAATATCTTTAATATAATTAATATTAATTAGTTTAATACTAACTTTTATACTAATATAATTAATAGTAATAAAAATTATATTGGTTTAATAATTAGTATTAATTATACTGAAATTCATATAATTTTTAGCTTTAATATAATTAATATTAATTAGTATTAAATTTATAGTAATACTACACATTACACTTTTTCTCACTCTTTCCTCCAACCAAATATTATCATTATTTGTTTCATACTAAAGGGCAAATTGGTCAAATGCACATTACACTCCTTCTCACTCTTACTTACAACCAAATAAAAAAAAAAAATTTCCTCCTTCTCACTCCCCCATTGAACCAAACATAAATTTTTTTAAAACCCTTCAAATCCCTCCCCTCCAAACTCCTCCTCACCTCTCCCCTCCAAACTCCCCCTTTGAACCAAACAAGTGCTTAAAGTTTGAGTACCATCCTCGTCTACAATTGGTTATAAATTGTCTTATTTTTTTATATTATTATTTCTTTAATTTGTGAGATTTTTTATTTTACTTATATGAAGTTATACTTTTAAAGTTTGAGTGCCATCACCGTCTACAATTGGTTGTAAATTGTCTTATTTTTTTATATTATTATTTCTTTTAATTTGTGAGATTTTTTATTTTTCTCACAAATATGTTACAACTTGCAACATTCTCTTAATAAATATAAAGAAGAGATGTGAAATGCTCTTTTTTTTTTTCTCAATATCTTACCAAATACAAAGTTGAAAAGGTAAATTCATATTATGATTCATAGGTTTTTTTAGTTGCATAAGATACAACATTACATGAAAATAATGTTAAATTTATATTATGAATTATCACAAAACCAAAAGAATTAGTAATCTTAATAATTCATTATTATTTACAATAAAAAATTAATTATAAACAAATAAAAGGTTGATATTGAGGATAATCTCACTACTTACTTTACAAAGTAATTGTATCACTCAACTTATCTCAAACCAAACAATAGAAAACTAAATATAATATTTTTTATTTATAAAAAACCAAACAATTTGTAGTAAGTCAGAACACAATAATTTCACTTACATTGTAATTTAAAATACTGGAATCCAAACTGCCCTTATCTCATTTTAGTCCATCACATTATACAAAGTTACAAACATAAGAATCAGAAACCAACTGAAATCTTACATATATTTCATATATTTTATTTTTTTATTAAAAAAATCAGAATTCACTTTTTTACACGAAAGAAGGAACAACTCGATGTCACAAGACTTCTAATATTTTTTAACTAAGTTTTTTGTTTTATTTCATCCACTAAATAAAATAATTTATTTCTTTAGTTCAACTTTGAATTTTTGAGAAAACATGAAAAGTGAAAATTGTTCTCTAAACCCACAAAAAAACAAAAGAACTAGGGCCTTCATTGTTGTTGCTGTATTCCATTTCTCATTAAGGTTTTTTTTTTCTTTTGGAAAGTTCTAGGAAGTTATTGTGAATTTCAGTAAAATTTGATAAAATTTATGTTGTTAACAATTAAATTAATATTTTCATAAAAATTAAAGATGGGTCTTTTAATAAAAGAAAATGACAAAAAAAAAAAAATCAATGGTGACTTCTAGTCAAGCAAGAGGAAATTTTGAAATTCACTATTCTTGGTCACATGTTCACATTCAATCAATATATAAGTAATAAATGTTCATCTGAAATACCAACAACATTCCCTTGTTAAAGCGTCTGGTTCTCGTGTGGAAGAACTCAAGATCGAATCTCCATTCTTATAAAATGAGGGTCAGGTTAGTGATATTCTTATGTGAACTAACATGGAATCGAGTTGTCACACAAGTGATGTTATCCTGTGAGCTAACACAGGATCTAGTTGTCCAACTTATACATATTCTTGACTTCCCACATAGGGTGCTGGTCACCTTTGTCAAAAATAAATAAATAAATAAATAAATAATAAATCATTAACCTTGTGTATGAAACCAAACAATTGACATTCCAATTAAGTCCAACAACGCGTTTTATGTGTACTTTATTCAATGTTTTTGGGTAGGACTTTTCTGTCTTTTGTCATAGTTCATTTTCATGACTTCAAATCTTCGAGACTTTTTTGTGCTTATATGAAACCTTTTTAATACATAAAAATTTAAAATAAAATTAAAATTAAAGAAATTTAAGTCACTCTCAAGTAAAATGAATTTAAATACCGAATAATTAATCGATTAAAAGTCATGCTAATAGTTCATTACTGACATAATCACATGATTTGTCACTGCGGAATCATAGATTAATGTATGAGTCATGGCTTCATTAATTATATTTCTTTGTGTTAATTATTACTTAAAACTGCATTAGTTTATTGGAGAGAGGAATAATTCATGCAGTTTAGACTTACAAGTCACTCAATTGTAAGTTAGACTGAGCCTGAGTCCACTGATGTTTACATCAGACAAGGTGGTGATTGTTTTAAAATTGATTTGTAGCATGTTTAAATTCCAAAAATAATGGCTCTTTTTAATATTTAGACTTAGATTCAATATGTTTAATTAAAACAATCACATCATTGTTTTGCTTTATAGTACTGTTAATAAGTTTTGCTTTAATTGTGATTAAGAACTTAGTTGAGGGTCATCAACAACTTCAATAACTTCATCATACTTAAGTTAGTCAGTTCAACTGCTTCATATGTTGTTCAAACAAACATTAAAATTGGAGGAATAAGAATGGTTAACCAATTTACTAAGATATCAACTATTTATAAAACCATTTACAAGCAAAAGTATACTTCTTTGATACAATTTTGTTAATCTTTTTTTTTTTTTTTTTTGAGATAAGGGGATAAACCCCACCCAACCCAGTTAGGACACGGGCAGGAAGGACCATCACGGCTCCTAAGCCACCCACCCACGCTACTAAGTCCCGCGATGCACTCCGTCCACGAGGATTCAACCTCTACTACTGAGAGTCGCGAGGAGGACCTTCGCCTACCAGATGTCTTTGGCAATTTTGTTAATCTTTTATGTTACTTGTTTAAATGCTTTTGGTTTTTTATTGATCTCTTAAAGGCCACAAAGATTGATTCTAATTGTATCTAGTGAAGTATCATCTCTTAAATATCATACATGATTCAACTAATTAAAAACAGTTAATACAAACCTAACCAACAAGAGTTGACTTAGACTAATCCTTCTTGGTTTGACCTGACAGGGCAAATGATCCACCACTGTGTTTCATTACTGTCAAAGCTTTGTATTCAAATAGTGTTTCCTAAATACATGCACTACAAGTGACAAACAAACTAGTCATACAGTTCTAATATAACGCCAGCCGGGGCAGGAGATGGTTCAGGCAGGGCGGTGGTGGTAGAGGCCTGCCCCGCCCCATTGCCATCCCTACATATAACTTGATCCAACTTGGACATTTAAACTTACAGGAAAAGAGATCCATAGTTACACTAGATGTGGCCCATGTGGGACTAGTAGGATTATTATTTCTAACACCATTGACAAAGAATTTGAATTTCACAAACATGAATATGATCCACATCCATCCATTTTTTTCCTTAAGCTCCTGAATTTATTCAGTTGTATTCTCATCATACATTTGTGAAATGTCACAATGAGAATCCACATCTAACAAGCTGAAGAGCACATAGTACATAGTACATAGTACATTAGGAAGATAACACATACAGCAACAGCAGAAAAGATGGTAGATTCAGCAGGCTATATTGCATATTTTGGAACCCAAGTTTTCATTATTCGGCCTTTTTCAGGTCCTCCTCAGGGTCGCGAAGGGTTCCAAACATCCAATCCATCCATATTGTATAGTGACCGTAGTTGTGACGATAAGTGGTGTGGTGAATTGTGTGGTAGCCAGCTCCCATTACAGGCCATAGCTTGCCGTGGATGCAATCATGAATGTTGGCTGTCCAAACTGCCTCCACGAAGAGCAGCAGTATGTGAGTCATGAATTGGGTTGGGATGATGAATAGAGCGATCACATGGGGAACTGCTTGCAGTATGCCATCTAATGGATGGAATGCCAGCCCTACGAAACAATTCAATATATCGAAAACAATTCAGCGAATCAGAAAATGGAGTGAATTGCTACTATAGATTGAAAGCTACCAGTTATATGAGGGATGAACTTTATCCAATCTTGCAATATCACATTTAACTCAATAGTAAGCGAATATACTAAGTCCCTTGTCATATTTATTTTGATAACAAACATTTTCTCAGGTTGGCCTATATGAAACAAAAGCACAAAAGTGAATAGATAGAGGACATAAGTTACAAATTATACTTCCACAGAATGCAATTTTCTAAAGTTTATTTGACTCTTGATTGACTAGATATTATTCACTCTTTACAGTAAAGCAAAACAAGCAGGTAACAACAGTTATGCTATCAAAGGCAAATAGTTTAATTAGGCCCTCTTTAGTATCTGAGTTCAGGATTCCTTTTTGCAGTGCAGATTAGCTTTTTCAATATTCTTTTCCTCATAACAATTGTCGTTTGTTCTCTTATAGTGAGAGTTTATGTCGAATGAAAAAATTATCAGGTGCTAAAGCATGTCCCTAGTTTACAGATTGTCAGCCAATGCCAAAGAAGCACAAATAAGGATGATCTATGTCACAACAAAAAGGTTAAAATCAAATGAAGGTATCTTAAATCAAATCCTGAATTCCATAACTAGATAATCAACTTGTCTATAATAGAACCAACCACAATAGAATACTTTGATACACAAGATGCTACAAACATATTCATCACAAGAAAAATACTTACTTTGATGTGTATTGTCTCAGAAATTCAAAGCAAAGAATTATCAATCAACAGAATAAAGCAGAACACCAACGACCGTTCGGTCTATTGGTAACCGGGTTCGCTTGTAAGGCGCGGGCCTCGATTCTTGCGCGGACGTCGCAAGTTCGAGACCCTCGAATTGCAAGTAGATGGGGGGCTGCGCGTTTGCACGGGTGCTGCGCGTGGCCCCCTCCCTGACGGGGGGTCTTTATGACCTTTGTCAAAAAATAAAAAAAACATAATAAAGCAGAACAACAAACTTATTTTCCCTATATCATTTCCCCCATATAATAAATTTTTCTGTGACAATTAATGTTGATATCAAAAGGGGAGCCTTGGTGCAACAGTAAAATTATCGCTATATGACCTGGGGGGTCATAGGTTCGAGTCATGAAGACAGCCTCTTGCAAAAATGCAGGGCATGGTCGCATACAATAGACCTAAGTGGTCCAACCCTTCCCCTAACCCCACGCATAGCGAGAGTTTTGTAGCACCGGGCTGCCCCTTTTAATTTATGTTGATATCAAATAGATGTTCAGTGATGATTATAATTATGAGATATTACTAATTACACACAATCAATATGATAGTCCAATCATCCCATAAATGCTAAATAAACATCTTATATCAAGAAACTGACTAGAACTAAATTACCAGCAAAGGGAGAAAGGGTATTTTGCTTGTTATAGATGTGATGTGTTGCATGAAGATGCTTGTATAATGGCTTTATGTCATGCAACTCTCGGTGCATCCAGTAAATTCCAAATTCACAGAAGACGAGATAAGATGCTGTGTAAGCAATGTAGGCAGGCCAACCAACTTCACTTATGCTAGAGAAACATCTTGTCCATCCTTTTTCAACCATGTACTCCGAGAGTGTTGGGAGTGCACAGTACCATGGCATAGCCTTCATTGCAACCTTTATTTGAAGGAGCATGGCTCTGTTTGATGGTATAGCATCTGCACAAAAACATTTTTATTAGAGAAACAGTAGTTGTCGAGGATGAGAGGATACAGAAAACATTGCTCGAGCAACTTAGAATGAGACATCATTATATGAAGAAAAGCGCTAAACTACACAGATTCCATTTATAATCTATAGCCAAATGCATTTATCATATAGAAAAGCAAAAGATCAAAATGGCCCACAGCAATGAAACAATGGACAAGCTCAAATAAAAAGATACACCAATCAAAATTTCTTCAAACATAGTAGAATAGCAGGAACTATGAGGATAAACCTTCAAAATTGTATCAAATAACTTAGCAGCAACTTCACCTGAGAGTCCTATTCACCAGTAAAAGAATTTTGCAATAAAATTTGACTAGTTGTAATCATAAGGTTAACAAAGGAAGGTCTTATCAGTTTAAGTTCGGTTCCTTATTGATCTAAGAGAAAAGCAAAGCATATCTGGAGTGTGGAGACAAAAGGTCTTCAATAACCAACAACAAAGCCACCAAGCAAAAATGAACAAAACATGTAAACCACATAATCAAATAGACACTATATCATCTATATAATCTTTGAGAAGTAGAAGCTGCATCACAGGCTAGGCAGCTTGGATGATACAAAGTTACAAACCCAAAATACAGTCAGAAATTATCAAAATGTTCAGGAAGAGTATTCTCTTCAAAGTTCAAGCATAACTTCCACGTAAAAAGGTATGAGAACAAGTTTCAAAACAAACAGTAGTTTCTGATATCCCTGTGCAGGTGAAGTAGCAGGCTTACAGAGAACAAGGCAAAAGCTGATGACCTGTTCTGATATAAATAATATCAATGCCTTTAATCAAAAGAAAGAAAAGATGAATAAAAATAAAATAAAAATAAAAACTCAAGACAGTAACTAAAAATCATTCCTTTTTTATGTATGGTCCAGTTACACTACTTCCTATGGTCTGAAATTAATGGTAACAACTTTAAATAGGAAAGAGAAAGAACCATCTAATTAGCATCAACAACCAACCAAAACTTTCTCTGGAAAGGAGAAAAATAACAATGATATATATATATAATGGATTCATAAGCTTGACTCCCGCTGCTGGTCAGTGGAGTAACAAGAAACAGCAAGTTATACAAAAATCCAACAAAAGCCTTCCTTTCAGTTTCAGATGATGAAGTGCCATCATGCCTTGTTTCTTTGACAACATCCAAGATCCCCAAAACAACCAATGGATCTCGGGAAGCAAGCACATATACACTAAATCTAGCAGCAAGTCAACGTCTTCAAACTGAACACACAATCACCACCCAAACTTGTTAAATGAAGTCAACATGTCGTCAAAAAATCAACGGTCTCAAACTTTAAATTAGTAGGAAATGATCAAAAAAATGGTTGATTTAGAGAAAATAAACAAATAAATAAAATCGCAGAGAAAAAAACAACAAAAAGACCAAACTTTTAGGGGAAAAAGGAAAATCCCCGTGGCCAAACAAAAAAAGGAAAGAAAATGTTCCCAATCTTCAAAGAACACAACTTTAACACCCAACTCATCCCCAAATCAAGAAAACGAAGAGAATCAAAAGGATTCGGAGACCTTTAGGGACGTAGACATTGCGCTTCAAGTAGTAGATGTAGAAGCACCAGAGGAATCCAGATATGAAGTAGAGCGCGGTGCCGCCGATGTAATCCCGGAGCCAGATCTGGAGAGGCCGAGGGAGAGGCTTCCAGGCGGAGTCCGGCAGCAGATTCCCGAGCACAATGCTGTTGTACCAGTCCGTCTCCTCCACAAAGCGTTGCAGGTATTCCTCCGACCTCGCCATGGCGGAAGGGGCGGCCAGGCCTTGGCCGGCGGTGAGGATCGCCGCTGATCTAGAAAAGCAGAGGAGCTGCTGAAAATATCGAAGCTTGTTTCCTTGTCTTTTATTCAGGTCGGAGAGGGAGAGGGGCCAGGCAGCCAGAGCGGTATAAATATATTTTTAATTTTTGAAAATAATAAATCGATTTTATTTATTTATTTATTTATTTATTTATTTATTTATTTATTTATTCAATAAATTTCTCATCTAATAGATATATACCTACCTCCCGAGTGGTCATGGAAAAAATGTGTGTTTGTGGATCTAGGTTGATTTCTCTACTCTATTTAAAAAAAAAAAAAAAAATTAATTTCAAGTACAAAATATTTGTGAAAATGGTTATTGGCAACATGGTGGGGAAGGATGATGATTAGAGTAAAAAGTAAGTTAGATAAGTCTAACTACTAAAACAATCATGGGAGGTAAATTTATTGAGTGAGTACTATGCTTTGTTCTTATTTTAAATTGAGCATCAATTTTTAATTTGTATTAAAATAGATAGCAAGTTTTGATTTCATTAGTATTTAAGGTATTTTGGTGAGAATATGGTGGCGTGGACGACGGAATGCACGTGTGAACGCCTCCCTAAACTTCTTGAAGATGTTAAACTTCATTCCAATTTAGAAATGAGGGTCTTTCATATCAAATTTCTCACTAAATTCTGCATACCTAGGCCTAAAAAGACCTACTATGATACTATCTTCACGGTTTTTGAAGAGCATGAATGCCCCAAGTATCGTTGGATTCACCAGATTCTCATGGGAATACCACAAATATCATGTGATGCAATCATATCAAAGTTTAGTATCGATTTTAATATAAATTGAAATTTGATACTTAATTTGAAACAAGAGCAAAGTATGGTATCTATCCAAAAAATTTATTGTAATTTTTGTTCATTTATAACAAAACGGCCTTTATAGGTGCAAATCAGTCTTCCAAAGGTCAAGACTTTAGTTCTTTGAATCAAAACAACATTTGAACTCAAAATAGAGTGTTTTGCCCGGATCATTTTACTTTTTAAAAAATATTTAATAGTTATTATTTTTTATAGATATTTAACATTCATTTTTTGAATAATTACTTAATTGCCTAGGGGTCCTTGGATGGGGGTGTGTAGGGATTTAGTATAAATAGTGTTTTTGGTGGGTATGATATAAAGATAAATAGTATACAAATAGTGCTAGGAACTATTAGATAATTTCTCTCTTTTTTATGATGATTAAGTATCTTCATACTATTTTGACAAATATTTTTTATTCAAAGACTAAAAAATAATAAAATGATATATATATATATATATATATATATATATATAGATGTTTTCCGAATTTGGACTCAATATCAAAGACACATACACTCCTTTGTGGTCCAAAACAGACATGGAAGTGGGAGAGCGACCTCTAACAAAAAAGATTCTTTCCTTGCCCAGGGAGAGTATTATATGAATTGATGACTCAAATATATCTTAATGTATCACACACATGAATACCATAATGACTCAAATATATATATATATATATATATATATATATATTCCTTTGTGAGTGTTTATGGGTGGAATGGTAGTAGAAAAAATTATGAAAACAGTGTGACATATGAAAATATTTTAAAATACATGATATAATCATAAATGTCGAGATGAGAGTCCAACTGTTATAATAACAACATAGTCATTCAATGATCGAAGATGGATTCCATAGGATATTGAAAGTCCAAGTTATAAAAAGAGGTCTTCGGATATGGATTCCATTAAGGTTGAGCGCTAGTTGGAGCATCTCACTTAGGATCGTCTTTGATGTCTCTCTCCCACTCTCTCTCTTCTTTTTTTGAGTCCTTACTTGAATGTTGGAGGTTCCTCCGATTACTAGCGCTCAAATCATCTTTCTTTGTGGTTCTTTTTCCAAAAAATGTTCAATCCCTGAAAGTCATCGATCATGATTGATCTTTTCTTTTAAATCAATTGAAGTATTTTAATTTTTATCCATCTCTTTCACATGTTGATCAAGATCCATGATCCCAGGAGGAACGTATACTCATCAAATGAAATATCAAAGAACACTCCTTATGAGCGTAAATTGTGGTCCAAAAGGACCAAAACAATGAGGACATGAAAGTGGGAGATAGAGACTCAAAGTAAACTGAAAAAGATTCTTTCATTGGCCAAAAAAATTATTATGAGTTGATGACTAAAATAAATCTTTGTGTATCACACACGTGAACACCATAAATATATTTAAAAGTGTCTATTTTTTCTTTTTCTTTGTGTGTGTGTGTTTAATTATGAGTGGGTTGGTAGTCAAAAAATATTATGAAAACAGTGTTAAACTTGGAGCATAATCATATTAGAGCTACTTACCCATTTAAATAAAATAGTTTTTGGTTCCAAGTTATGACTTATAAATAATAAATATTATACATTAATATTGGCAATTAAATAGTAAAATAGAGAGTTACTAAGTTTGTGATAAATAATAAATATTATATACATTAATAAAGCAAAGTAGTGATTCTTGCCACATATACACTTGGAGCAACATATACCAATATATATATATATATATATATCTATTAATTAACTCTTTTGATTCAAAGGGATGGATGTAAGCCCGAATATCGAAGTCGAACGTGGCGGGCCATGAAGCCCGGAGCAAGCCAAAGTCTTCCGGTGAGCAAGCATTGGAGCTAATAAGTTTCGTAAAAGAAACGGTCATTAAAGAGTCACGTGCGAGAACGAATACAACACGTCGTGCTGCAATAGTGGACCAATAATTGAAGCGAGGGAATCTAAGTGGCAGTAGTTGTCGGGCCCACTGTTTTTGTCCGTGCCACGTGGGAGGTTCTAATAAGTGGACCTGTTGGGCCTCACAGTTGTCAAACAGACCAGTCCGAAACCGAGTTTTCAATATGAAAATCACTGCCAAAGGTGTAATAGACTAATAGTCAAACCGAAAAAATCCTTTGCACACGAGATAAAAACTCCGATTTGAATCTTCTCTGTGACTAAATAAAGACATAGAATGTGGGTCACCCCAGTGAACATATGCATGTGAGTCTTCTGCGTGTGGGATTGATAATCATGAGCGATAAAAACATGCACCGAGTGAAACCTTAGATGTCGCACAAAACACGCCCCGAAACAGTAAAAACATATACCAAGTGAAATCCGTGATAGTCCGATCTGTTGTGCACATCCTATCTTTGTATCATCCTATGGGAGGCACTTGTTGGCTAGATTAAAAAATAGAAAATAAAAATAAATAAATAAATAAATTTGAAAACTACTCTAAAATGCTTTATGTGGTGCCTGCCGGGTGTTCTGCCAATGGTTAGGACAATGAACATCCATCCCATTTGTGGTTCCACATGTTGTGATTTTTATGGTAAGAGACTATGTATGATCTCTTCCCATTTTTGGGTGGAACACATTTATTAAAAAAAAATTTCTTTTATTTCAATAGATTTTGTTCTAATAGTCGATATGACCCTATCATCTAGTGGTTCAGAATATCTTTCAAGGAGGCAAAGAGGATTAGACTTTCCCTAAGTATGGTGAATATTTAAGAATTTCTCTATTTTTATTTTTATTTTATTTTATTCGGACATGCGGTCGACTTAACATAGAGATCATGAATGTTCTCTTAAGAGAAGGCATTGTGCTTGGGTGGTTAGGAGGATTTGAAAGCCTTATGAGCTCGTGTTAGGGACCGTGTGGGCTTGTGCCGACTCGGCCCGACTGTCAGTCATATAAAGCCTGAATGACATGTGAAGTCGACGGCATTAGCCCAACATGACCCACAGTCCAGTTAGTTTGGGCTCGTGTTGTGCCGGACCAGCCCATGAGCCGACCTTTTAATTTAAAAATATTAAAAAGAAATTCCAAAAATTATAGTAAATTCACAAAAAATTAAAAATAAAAATAAAAAATAAAAATCTAGACAATAAGAAACTCACAAAAACAAATTTAAAAAAAGAAAAAAAGGAAAAACTTCTAAAAATGTCTTTCGGTCATGTTGTGGGCCGTGCTGGCATGGCCTATAATGGCCACTTTCATGTCGTGTTGGGCCGACACATGGGTCGTGTCATGCTGGACCACGTGCTTGGGCCGCGTGGGTGCCAGCCCAGCACGGACATGAACTCAAGTCATGCCTGGGCATGGCCTAGGGTCTTGCCTAGTTGACATCTATATCTTTGGTCGAGAATTGAGATTTTTTCACTAATTTGTCCTTTATATTGATTTTATTATGTGTTGGTTACCACAATAAATAAATAAAATAATAAATTTATTTAATTGACATTGATTGCTCGGCATGATGAGTAGCCAATTTAAATTTTAGATAAATTATTATCTCGTCAACTTCAAAGTTTAGGCCCTGTTTGGATTGCCCACTATTATGGCATAATCCATACATTATACTGTAATTTTAGATTTTATGGGATAAAAATATTATGGGGTGTTTCAGTTGAAGGTTCTAGGGCTGTGCACGGTTCAGAACCGGACCGGACCGGACCGGTTTAACCGGTTTCCATATTACTTGGACTGGACAGGACCAAATAATATGGAAATCCGGACCGGTCCAAACCGTTTCCAGTCCGGTCCGGTTCCGGTTTGGACCGTTTTGGACCGGTCCGGTCCGGTCCAGTCCCGGTTTTTATGAATTGAAATTGAAATTAATATATAATTATTAGACTCATTTCTCATAAATATAAATATTAAATAAAAATACTGATTTTTTTTATTTTCAATTTCCAATACAACAATTTGAGAAGGCAAATAATACATACATGTGATCAAAAACAAAAATTACAAAATAAAAAATGTGATTCATCCATTCTTAATTTTTATAAAATAGTCTAAATAGTAAATACACTACAATTGTATAAAAAATTAAAAATAAGAGATCAAACAAAATAACAAGTACTGAAACACTACAATTCTCATTGGATTCAGATTCTACATTTCTTCACACTTCACTTCATTACATAAATGATAAATGTCATAAAAAATAAAAAAATAGACCACATAATCTTGCAAAGAAAAAAAATAGTTACATTACAAGTTAAAAGACTAAAAGTTACAACTCACACAATCACACTCACAGATTCTTTACACTTTAGATTACATTGTTACAGTTACATTCCAGAGGAATTTCCAAAGGAACAAACACAAACACTGAAAGTTACAGTTACATGCCTCTCAGTAACTTCTCCATCCCCTCCTTAGCTTTGACTTTCATCTTCTCATCTCTCAGTTCTACTTTCTCAGCCTATAAAGTGAAAACAATGAATGAATGAATAAAACAGGAGCAAAGAGAGCATTGAGAGGGATGAACACTAGAAAATTCACCTTGAGATTCTTTATGGAGACTTGGAGTCCTTCATTTGATTCTTAAGGATTTTGAGCTTCAAGATGTAGCTAGTTCAGAAGCCGATTTGTGTCACTGAGAATGGCTCCTTTGTCTGCCTTTGGCTTTGGGGGCCTTCCTGGGTCCAAGATGGAGCACAAATCTGCAAACCTGACAAGACTCAAAACATTAATTCAGGTGCATATACATGTGAAGTAGTAGAGATAGTATGGTGTGTGTATGCAATTGCAAACCTATCAATGAGTTTGTCGCTTCTCATTTTCTCCCGACAAGCTTTTGTTCCAGGTGCAGCACAAAACTCCACCCTTGTCCTGACCAACTACACCCTTGTCCTGACCAACAACAAATGCAAAATTCGATTTTAAGCAAACTAATTTTAAGCAACAAGAAAACTAAATGACAGACAAGTTGTTTATACTTTATACCTTTTCTTGTGCAATTATTCTCCGAGAAGTAGTCCACTTTCTGTGAGACATCAAACTCAAGAATAGCACTGCATGATCAAAAACACAATAATAATCAACCAGAATTCAATTCCCAGGAAATGAAACGAGAGATTGATATCAACTTGGCAATTATCCATTGTTAAATACATATTCTCCATGCTGAAACACAACAAATCACAAAACAAAATTATAAATCAGAAATCAAAAATCACAAATCACAAATCACAAAATTCCCTGCACTCTTGCAGTTCACTCTTACAGTTTCATGCAGTTCCTTGCACTCCTGCAGTTCCCTGCAAAATTATAAATCAGAAATCATAAATCAGTCAATGACTCAATTGGATTGAATATTGCCCTGCACTCCTGCAGTTCCCTGCAAAATGTTCATTGCCTTGTCAGTTAACATGCTTAACTGAAATTAGAAATCAGAAATCAGAAAAGAAATCAGTCAATTGCCAATTGTATTGAATATTGCCCTGTCATTGTTAGTTTCCTGAACGCATAT
This sequence comes from Dioscorea zingiberensis, assembly GCA_026586065.1. Classification (NCBI taxonomy): domain Eukaryota; kingdom Viridiplantae; phylum Streptophyta; class Magnoliopsida; order Dioscoreales; family Dioscoreaceae; genus Dioscorea; species Dioscorea zingiberensis. Next base: position 3,343,814 of record CM048826.1, read on the forward strand.
AATCAAGCAAGTAAAAGAAAAGCTCAACCTCAAAGCATCAAACAGCCAAATCCCATACATACTTGGAAGACAATCCAGGAGAATCCAATAATAACTAGAAAAATTCAGAAAGCAAAGGTAAAGTCTTGAACAAAAGAACTGGAAAAAAAAAACATAACAATATCAATCTGAGTCCCCTTCACTATCAACCTCCTCAGAGATTGTGGAAGGTAATTGTTCTCCAAATGAATGTGAACCGGTTGACATTGTTTCCATTTCTGAAAAAAGTAGTAAAGAAGAAAGAATAAACAAGTGATGAAAGTTTAGTAATCAATATTATGAAATAAATAAAGAATGAGGTTTAAAGATAACCTGCCAAAATTGATTGAGAATGCAATAAGTTGTCCAACTCTTCTCTGCATTCTTCATCCATAATAGTTGAAAGACGATTGGCAAGCAACCAATCACGTGAGCACATCAACGCCTCAACCATCCTCTGATGCAAAGAACTCCTAAATGAATCAAGAATTCTACCACCACCAGAGAAGGCAGATTCGGAAGAAACTGTAGAAACTTGAACGCTTAATATCTCTCGAGCTATGTGTGACAAGATTGGGTACTTGTGACCATTCAATCTCCACCAACAGAGAATATCCAATTGTCAAGAGTATGGTTCACAACTATCATTCAAGTATTTGTCAACTTCATGCTTACTTGATGAAGAGTCATCAGGATCTGCATATTCAGCAAAAAGATCTGATTCTTGTTCCTCAACTTCAACTGCAACGCTTAGTGTGCTTTGCTTATCATTTGAGGACTGTGGATTTTCTTTGTCATACAAGCTGAACAAATCCTTAAGCAACTTCTCAACTTTCTGGCACACACCTTCAATGTAATCTTGTGGCTTTCGGCATTTTGCATAGAAATGTCTAAGTAGTTTGAACTTGAACCTTGGATCAAGAACAACAACCACAAACAACACATCATTAATCTTCTCTGCATCCCCCCAGTACTTGTCAAATTTGTTCTTCATTCTAATAGTCATCATGCAATGTGTGGGATTCCCATCTGGTTGATTTATCATCTTATCCAACTTTTGGGATATATCAAATATTTCTGGAAGAAACAAATTTGATGTTGCATATGATGACCCACTAAACTTCTTAGTGGCCATATAAAATGTCTTCAGAAACTCTGTATATTCCCTTGCTTGCTCCCAATCATCATAAGTAGGCGGTTGTTGATCATCTTCTATGAAATAGTTATCATAATTTCCATCACCAACCATCCCATCAAATGCCTTTTGGAATCTTATTGCTGTATCCAACATAAGATAGGTGGAATTCCACCTAGTGGTCACATCTAAACACAATAAGGCCTTTGTTTCAATTCCTTCTCTTTCACAACATTCTTCAAATGATTGCTGCCTCACTGTTGAAGACCGCACATATTTGCAAGCAAGTCTGATTCTTTCCACAGACGTCTCAATCTCCTTCAAACCTTCATTCACAATCAAATTGATAATGTGAGCACCGCATCTTAAGTGTAGAAATTTTGGTTCTAAAATAATAGAACCTGGACCAGAACCCAATTTCCTCTTCAAACTGTTTAGTGCAGCATCATTAGATGATGTATTATCAACTGTGATGGTGCATAGTTTTTTGATGTTCCATTCTCGCATGCATGCCTCAAGCTCTCTACTAATGGTCTCCCCCTTGTGATTCGGAACTTGAAAGAAGTTGATGATTCTCTTATGCAAAACCCAACCCTTGTCAATAAAATGTGCTGTGACACACATGTAGTTAATGTTCTGAATGGATCTCCAAGTGTCTGTGGTCAAGGAAACTCTGTGCTTCTTCATACTCTTAATTTTTTCTTCATGTCCAAGTACAGTTGATAGCAATCTCTAGCCACAGTTGTCCGAGATGGTGGCTTAAACTTTGGTTGTAGCTTGAAACAAAATGTCTTGAATGCCACATTTTCAACATGCCTAAACGGCAGCTCCCCGCAAACTATGTACTCGGCACAAGCTATTTTGCAAACTTTTTGATCAAAATTCACAGTCACCAACTTTCCATCTTCAGCTCCATCTACCTTTTCAAAGGCAAGAGTTTTTTGTCTTTTACCATCATTATTTGGGTTCTTCGGGCACTTTCCTAGATACTTACGCAGAGTACTAGTGCCATTTTTGCTCTTATCACACTTATAATTCTTCTCACAATGCTTACATTCAACCCTATCAGTCCCCTCTATTTCTTTGAAATCTTCCCAAACATCAGACCGCAAAGAGGATTTCCTCTTTCTTGAAACAACACTTGAAGCTGTCTCCGCCACATTTCTAGATGTATCTTGATTTTCTTCCGCCATTAAATTTGCTAAACCAAAAAAAAAAACAATGAAGTTACCATGTCCATCATGTATGAATAGAATAAAATCAATAGATTCTGAAAAATGAAAAGCAAGCTGAGAATTTGGAAAAAAAACAGTAAACACAAAAAAAAAAACTAATTATAAAATTATAATATAAAATTAGCTCAAATCAGTGAATCACTAGTATCAGTTGCAACAAGAGTAATATGATGAGAGACATGGAACATACTGAAATTGTACAGGCTTGTATTTTGAAACCAAATAGCTACTCAAGGCAACCAATGATTGTATCATATTATCAATTCTATCACTATGTAAATAAAACAAATGAATTGAAGAAACTCCACATACAATTCATCTTACATGTATGCAACGTTCATAACCATAGTTGGATTTCTTAACTGATACCAAATTAAATCATACAAAATGAAATTAAAGAAAGACTTCTCCTACAACCTCTTGTAGTCAAACAAAATAAATTGTAGATAATTAATTGAAACATCCTCATAACTCAAAAGGACCAAGTGGCAAATGCAATGCAATGAATAATTTATTAGTCTCTTGATAAGTGTTAACCTCTTGTTCATAGAACCAGGTTCTTGTAAATAATAGTTTTGTATATATTGGTTTTAGGAGTTATTTGGGTTGCCCAAAATGTTAAAAAGCTAGATCGAGTCAGAGCAAAGCATGTGTATGAAGTTCCTTCATTGTATGTAATGGAATTTGTCAGTTTTCTTAGTTTAGAGCCATTGGATCAAAAGTTTAATAATTAATAGTTGTTGATATGTTAATCTGTGCAAACATTTGTCTATATTATGTTTGATGTATTGGTAAATCAAAATCTGGAAAAGAAAAAGAACAACCATTATGAATCAATGAATCCCATCCCCCCAAAGAGGAAGAAAATGAATGAATCATGATACATTAATTCAGGGGAAACATGAAAAAAATTATATATATAACTTACGAGATAGGCACTTAAAAATCAGTGCCCAAGTAAAGCACAGTAGCTGAACAGGAGGGTCCGCAGCCTAATCTAACAAAAAAAAAGAAAGAAAAAAAAGGCTTTTTCCATAAGAAATCACAATAAAATGCTTTGGAGTGACGACCCCATCACACAAATCAAAGATATCGGAAAGAGAGAGCGATTGAGAGGTACCTTTCGATCAGATTCTTCAACTTCGATGAGAGGGAGAGCGAGAGAGGTAGAGACTACTCAAACTAGAAAGCGCGGCTTCAAGACGCCACGAAGCAACGAGTGAAAGAGACTAAGAGAGGGAGAATCGGAGATGAACCGCGAGGCGGAGAGACAGACAGTGAGACAGAGAGGCGAGAGAGGCGGGTCCAGAGTGGATAGACTGGATTGAATTTTTGTTCTGGAACCCTAAAAAAATTTAATTTTCTAATAACCCTAAAAATATTTTAGGGATTTAAAAATGAACCGGTCCGGTCCGGTTTGGACCGCGGTTCAAAAAACTGGAACCGGATCGAACCGGTTCCGAAACCGGACCGAACTGGTTCCGAAACCGGACCGGACCAGTTAAAGAAAAAACCGGTTGGAACCGGACCGACGGTTTAAAAAAAACCGGTCCAGTCCAGTTTCCGGTTTAACTGGTTTTTATGCACAACCCTAGAAGGTTCTATGAACCTAGGCATCCATACAATATAAATATAGTATTTCAGGTGGAGCCGCAGCTTCAACCGGCGACGCCGCACCTTCTACAGGCGAGGCCTCGGCCGCACGGTCATCCTCGACGTCCCACCCAAATATTCAACACTAATTTCAACATCCTATACTCAAGGTACACCACCATTAGTGGTGTTGCCAGTGCAAGTAGGACAGGAACGGAGGAGGATACAGAGGAGGATATGGGGGAGAATACGGACGAGGAGACGGACGAGGCGACAGACGAAGAATTAGATCTATCTCAGCATCTTTAGGTTTAGTTTACATCTTCTGCTACCCCGCTTCTTCTATCTTGAATTTCACTGATACGATCCTCCCATGCCTCCGGGTTGCTGTGTTTAGAGAATAACCTGTTGTAATTAAGGTGTTGTTTGGAGTTTTGCCTCTGTGTTTAGAGAAAAACATTGACAATTAGAGGTTGTTAACTTCAGCCATGTTCCGTCACATCTATACTTGTCAATGCTGGGTTGGCACCTATATTATTGGTCGACTTCTATATCTTTGGTCGAGAATTGAGATTTTTTCACTAATTTGTCCTTTATATTGATTTTATTATGTGTTGGTTACCACAATAAATAAATAAAATAATAAATTTATTTAATTGACATTAATTGCCCTGCACGATGAGTAGCCAATTTAAATTTTAGATAAATTATTATCTCGTCAATTTCGAAGTTTGGGCCCTGTTTAGATTGCCCAGTATTATGGCATAATCCGTACATTATACTATAATTTTAGATTTTATGGGATAAAAATATTATGGGATGTTTCAGTTGAAGGTTCTATGAACCTAGGCATCCATACAATATAAATATAGTATTTCAGAAGGAGCCGCAGCTTTAACTGGCGGCGCCCCAGGCGGCGCCGTACCTTCCACAAACGGCGCCGCGGCCGCACGGTCATCCCCGACGTCACACTCAAATATTCAACACTAATTTCAACATCCACTACTCAAGGTACACCACCATTAGTGGTGTTGCTAGCGCAAGAAGGGCAGGAACGGAGGAGGATATAGAGGAGGATACGAAGGAAGATAAGGACGAGGCGACGGACAAGGCGACAGACGACTAGACAGACGAAGAATTAGATCTATCCCTGCATCTTTAGGTTTAGTTTACATCTTCTGCTAACCCGCTTCTTCTATCTTGAATTTCACTGAAGGATCTGATACCATCCTCCCATGCCTCTGGGTTGTTGTGTTTAGAGAATAACCTGTTGAAATTAAGCTGTTGTTTGGTGTTTTGCCTCTGTGTTTAGAGAATAACATTGACAATTAGAATCTGTTAACTTTAGCCATGTTCCGTCACAGCTATAATTGTCAATGCTGGGCTGGCACCTATATCTTTTGTCGACATCTAAATCTTTGGTCGAGAATTGAGATTTTTTCACTAATTTATCTTTTATATTGATTTTATTATGTGTTGGTTACCACAATAAATAAATAAAATAATAAATTTATTTAATTGACATTGATTACCCTCCACGATGAGTAGCCAATTTAAATTTTAGATAAATTATTATCTCGTCAACTCCGAAGTTTAGGACCTGTTTGGATTGCCCACTATTATGGCATAATCCGTACATTATACTATAATTTTAGATTTTATGGGATAAAAATATTACGGGGTGTTTCAATTGAAGGTTCTACGAACCTAGGCATCCATACAATATAAATGTAGTATTTCAGGTGAAGCAACAGCTTCAACCGGCGGTGCCACAGGCTGCGCCGCACCTTCCACAAGCGGCGCCGCGGCCGCACGGTCATCCCAGACGTCCCACACAAATATTCAACACTAATTTCAACATCCAATACTCAAGGTACACCACCATTAGTGGTGTTTCCAGCGCAAGAAGGGCAGGAACGGAGGAGGATACTGAGGAGGATATGGAGGAGGATACGGACAAGGCGACAGTCGACGAGACAAACGAAGAATTAGATCTATCCATGCATTTTTAGGTTTAGTTTACATCTTATGCTACCCCGCTTCTTCTATCTTCAATTTCACTGAAAGATCTGATACCATCCTCCTATGCCTCTGGGTTGTTGTGTTTAGAGAATAACCTGTTGTAATTAAAAATGTTGTTTGGTGTTTTACCTCTGTGTTTAGAGAATAACATTGACAATTAGAAGCTGTTAACTTTAGCCATCTTCCGTCACAGCTATAATTGTCAACGCTGAGCTGACACCTATATCTTTGGTCGAGAATTGAGATTTTTTCACTAATTTGTCCTTTATATTGATTTAATTATGTGTTGGTTACCACAATAAATAAATAAAATAATAAATTTATTTAATTAACATTGATTGCCCTGCACGATGAGTGGCAGATTTAAATTTTAGATAAATTATTATCTCTTCAAATCCGAAGTTTAGGCCCTGGTTTGATTGCCCACTATTATGGCATAATCCGTACATTATACTATAATTTTAGATTTTATCGGGTAAAAATATTATGGGTTGTTTTAGTTGAAGGTTCTATGAACCTAGGCATCCATACAATATAAATATAGTATTTCAGGTGGAGCCGCAGGTTCAACCGGCGGCGGCACAGGCGTCGCCACACCATCCAAAGGCGCCGCCGCGGCCGCACAGTCATCCCCGATGTCCCACCCAAATATTCAATACTAATTTCAACATCCACTACTCAAGGTACACCACGATTAGTGGTGTTGCCAGCTCAAGAAGGGCAGGAACGGAGGAGGATACGGATGAGGCGACGGAGGAGGTGACAGACGAAGAATTAGATCTATCCATGCATCTTTAGGTTTAGTTTACATCATCTGCTACCCCGCTTCTTCTATCTTGAATTTCACTAAAGGGTTTGATACGATCCTGCCATGCCTCTGGGTTGTTGTGTTTAGAGAATAACCTGTTGAAATTAAGGTGTTGTTTGGTGTTTTGCCTCTGTGTTTAGAGAATAACATTAACAATTAGAATCTGTTAACTTTAGCCATGTTCCGTCAGAGCTATAATTGTCAATGCTGGGCTGGCACCTATATCTTTTGTCGAGTTCTAAATCTTTGGTCGAGAATTGAGATTTTTTCACTAATTTGTCCTTTATATTGATTTTATCATGTGTTGGTTACCACAATAAATAAATAAAATAAAAAATTTATTTAAATTACATTGATTGCCCTGCACGATGAGTAGCCAATTTAAATTTTAGATAAATTAATATTTCGTCAACTCCGAAGTTTAGGCCCTGTTTGGATTGCCCAATTTATGGCATAATCCGTATGTTATACTATAATTTTAGATTTTATGGGATAAAAATATTATAGGGTGTTTCAATTGAAGGTTCTATGAACCTAGGAATCCATACAATATAAATATAGTATTTCATGTGGAGCCACAGCTTCAAAAGGCGGCGCTGCACCTTCCACAAGCGGCGCCGCGACAGCTACAAGAGGCCCGGCGGCCGCACAGTCATCCACGACGTCCCACCAAAATATTGAACACTAATTTCAACATCTAGTACTCAAGGTACACCACCATTAGTGGTGTTGCTAGCGCAAGAAGGGCAGGAACGGAGGAGGATACGGAGGAGGATACGGATTAGGCGACGGACGAGGCGACAGACGACGAGACAAAAGAAGAATTAGATCTATCCTTGCATCTTTAGGTTTAGTTTACATCTTCTGCTACCCCGCTTGTTCTATCTTAAATTTCACTAAAGGATCTGATACAATCCTCCCATGCCTCTTAGTTGTTGGGTTAAGAGAGTAACCTGTTGTAATTAAGGTGTTGTTTGGTGTTTTGCCTCTGTGTTTAGAGAATAATATTGATAATTAGAGGCTGTTAACTTTAGCCATGTTCCGTCACAGCTATAATTGTCAATGCTAGGCTGGCACCTATATCTTTGGTCTACATCTATATATTTGGTCGAGAATTGAGATTTTTTCACTAATTTGTCCTTTATATTGATTTTATTTTGTGTTGGTCACCACAATAAATAAATAAAATAATAAATTTATTTAATTCACATTGATTGCCCGGCACGATGAGTAGCCAATTTAAATTTTAGATAAATTATTATCTCGTCAACTCAGAAGTTTAGGCCTTGTTTGGATTGCCACTATTATGGCATAATCCATACATTATACTATAATTTTAGATTTTATGGGACAAAAATATTATGGGGTGTTTCAGTTGAAGGTTCTATGAACCTAGGCATCCATACAATATAAATATAATATTTCAGGAGGAGCCGCAGCTTCAACCGGCAGCGCCACAGGCGGCGTCGCACCTTCCACAGGCGGCCCCGCGGCGGCCACAAGGGGCGCCGCGGCCGCACAGTCATCCCCGACGTCCCACCCAAATATTTAACACTAATTTCAACATCCACTACTCAAGGTACACCACCATTAGTGGTGTTGCCAACGCAAGAAGCAACACCAGCGTAAGAAGGGCATTAACGGAGGAGGATACGGAGGAGGATACGAAGGACGAGAAAGACGAAAAAGTAGATCTATCACTGCATCTTTAGGTTTAGTTTATATCTTCTGCTACCCCGCTTCTTCTATCTTGAATTTCACTGAAGGATCTGATACGATCCTCCCATGCCTCTTGGTTGTTGTGTTTAGAGAATAATCTATTGTAATTAAGGTGTTGTTTGGTGTTTTGCCTCTGTGTTTAGAGAATAACATTGACAATTAGAGGCTGTTAACTTTAGCCATGTTCCGTCACAGCTATAATTGTCAATGCTGGGCTGGCAATTATATCTTTGGTCGACATCTATATCTTTGGTCGAGAATTGAGATTTTTTCACTAATTTATCCTTTATATTGAGTTTATTATGTGTTGGTTACCACAATAAATAAATAAAATAATAAATTTATTTAATTGACATTGATTGCCCTGCATGATGAGTAGCCAATTAAAATTTTAGATAAATTATTATCTCGTCAACTCCGAAGTTTAGGCCCTATTTGGATTGCCCACTATTATGGCATAATCCATACATTATACTATAATTTTAGTTTTTATGGGATAAAATATTATGGGGTATTTCAGTTGAAGGTTCTATGAACCTAGGCATCCATACAATATAAATATAGTATTTCATGAGGAGCCGCAGCTTCAACCGGCGGCGCCGCGGCTGCACGGTCACCCCGACGTCCCACCCAAATATTCAACACTAATTTCAACATCTACTACTCAAGGTACACCACCATTAGTGGTGTTGTCAGCGCAAGAAGGAACAACAACGCAAGAAGGGCATGAACGGAGGACGATACGGAGGAGGATACGAAGGACGAGAAAGACGAAAAGGTAGATCTATCCCTGCATCTTTAGATTTAGTTTACATCTTCTGCTACCCCGCTTCTTCTATCTTGAATTTTACTGAAGGATCTGATACGATCTTCCTATGCCTCTTGGTTGTTGTGTTTAGAGAATAACCTGTTGTAATTTAGGTGTTGCTTGGTGTTTTGCCTCTTTGTTTAGAGAATAACATTGATAATTAGAGGTTGTTAACTTTAGTCATGTTCCGTCACAGCTATAATTGTTAATGCTGGGCTGGCACCTATATCTTTGGTCGAGAATTTAGATTTTTTCACTAATTTGTCCTTTATATTGATTTTGTCATGTTTTGGTTACCACAATAAATAAATAAAAAATTAAATTTATTTAATTGACATTGATTGCCCTGCACGATGAGTAGCTAATTTAAATTTTAGATAAATTATTATCTCGTCAACTCCAAAGTTTAGGCCCTATTTGGATTGCCCACTATTATGGCATAATCCGTACATTATACTATAATTTTTGTTTTTTTGGGATAAAATATTATGGGGTATTTCAGTTGAAGTTTCTATGAACCTAGGCATCCAAACAATATAAATATAGTATTTTAGGTGGAGCCTTAGCTTCAACCGGCAATGCCACAGGCGGCGCCACGGCCGCACGATCATCCCTGATGTCCCATCCAAATATTCAACACTAATTTCAACATCCTGTACTCAAGGTACACCACCATTAGTGGTGTTGCCAGCGTAAGAAGGGCAAAAATGGAGGAGGATACAAAGGAGGATACGGACGAGGCGAAGGACGAGGCGACAGACGACGAGACAGACGAAGAATTAGATCTATCCCTGCATCTTTAGATTTAGTTTACATCTTCTGCTACCCCGCTTCTTCTATCTTGAATTTTACTGAAGGATCTGATACGATCCTCCCATACCTATTGGTTGTTGTGTTTAGAGAATAACCTGTTGTAATTTTGGCATTGCTTGGTGTTTTGTCTCTTTGTTTAGAGAATAACATTGATAATTAGAGGCTGTTAACTTTAGCCATGTTCCGTCACAGCTATAATTGTCAATGCTGGGCTGGCACCTTTATCTTTGGTCGACATCTATATCTTTCGTCGAGAATTGAGATTTTTCATTAATTTGTCCTTTATATTGATTTTGTTATGTGTTGGTTACCACAATAAATAATAAAATAATAAATTTATTTAAATTACATTGATTGCCCTGCACGATGAGTAGCCAATTTAAATTTTAGATAAATTATTATCTCGTCAACTCCGAAGTTTAGGCCCTGTTTGGATTGCCCACTATTATGGCATAATCCGTACATTATACTATAATTTTACATTTTATGGGATAAAAATATTATAGGGTTTTTCAGTTGAAGGTTCTATGAACCTAGGCATCGATACAATATAAATATAGTATTTCAGGTGGAGCCGCAGCTTCAACCGGCAGCCACGCATACTCTAACCTACTACAAGAGCGCCAAGTGGCTAACACAAGCGCCAGAGTCAAGATCATCCCCGACGTCCCACCCAAATAATCAACACTAATTTCAACATCCACTACGCAAGGTACACCACCATTAGTGGTGTTGCCAACACAAGAAGGGCAGGAACGGAGGAGGATACGGACGAGGCGACAAACGACAAGACAGACGAGGAATTAGATCTATCCCTCCATCTTTAGGTTTAGTTTACATCTTCTGCTACCCCGCTCCTTCTATCTTCAATTTCACTGAAGGATCTGATACAATCCTCCCATGCCTCTGGATTGTTTTGTTTAGAGAATAACCTGTTGTAATTAAGGTGTTGTTTGGTGTTTTTCCTCTGTGTTTAGAAAATAACATTGACAATTAGAGGCTGTTAACTTTAGCAATGTTCATTCACAGCTATAATTGTCAATGCTGGGCTGGCACCTATATCTTTGGTCGACATCTATATCTTTGGTCGAGAATTTAGATTTTTTCACTAATTTGTCCTTTATATTAATTTTATTATGTGTTGGTTACCACGATAAATAAATAAAATAATAAATTTATTTAATTGACATTGATTGCCCTGCACGATGAGTAGCCAATTTAAATTTTAGATAAATTATTATCTCGTCAACTCCGAAGTTTAGGCCCTGTTTGGATTGCCCACAATTATGGCATAATCCCTACATTATACAATAATTTTATATTTTATCGGATAAAAATATTATAGGGTGTTTCAATTGAAAGTTCTATGAACCTAGGCATCCATACAATATAAATATAGTATTTCAGGTGGAGCCACAGCTTCAACCGGTGGCGCCACAGGTGGTGCCGCACCTTCCACAGGCGGCACCGCAGCTGCACGGTCATCCCCGACGCCCCACCCAAATATTCAACACTAATTTCAACAACCACTACTCAAGGTACACCACCATTAGTGGTGTTGCCAGCGCAAGAAGGGCAGGAACAGAGAAGGATACGGATGAGGCAACAGACGAGGCTGCAGACGACGAGACAGATGAGGAATTTAGATTTTTCACTAATTTGTCCTTTATATTAATTTTATTATGTGTTGGTTACCACGATAAATAAATAAAATAATAAATTTATTTAATTGACATTGATTGCCCTGCACAATGAGTACCCAATTTAAATTTTAGATAAATTATTATCTCGTCAACTCCGAAGTTTAGGCCCTGTTTGGATTGCCCACTATTATGGCATAATCCATACGTTATACTATAATTTTAGATTTTATGGGATAAAAGTGTTATGGGGTGCTTCAGATGAAGGTTCGATGAACCTAGGCATCTATACAATATAAATATAGTATTTCAAGTGGAGCCGCAACTTCAACCGGCGGCGCCGTACCTTCCACAAGCGACGTCGTGGCCGTCACAAGCAGCGCCACGGCCGCACGATCATCCCCGACGTCCCACCCAAATATTCAATACTAATTCCAACATCCACTACTCAAGGTACACCACCTTTAGTGGTGTTGCCTGTGGAAGAAGGGCAGGAACGGAGGAAGATACGGATGAGGCGACCAAGGAGGATACGGACGATGTGACGGACGAGGCGACAGATGACGAGACAGACGAAGAACTAGATTTATCCTTGATCTTTAGGTTTAGTTTACATCTTCTGCTTCCCCGCTTCTTCTATCTTGAACTTCACTGAAGGATCTGATACGATCCTCCCATGCCTCTAGGTTGTTGTGTTTAGAGAATAACCTGTTGTAATTAAGGTGTTGTTTGGTGTTTTGCCTCTGTGTTTAGAGAATAACATTTATATTAAGATGCTGTTAACTTTAGCTATGTTCCGTCACAGCTATGATTGTCAATGCTGGGCTGACACCTATATCTTTAGTCGACATCTATATCTTTGGTCGAGAATTGAGATTTTTTCACTAATTTGACCTTTATATTTATTTTATTATGTGTTGGTTACCACAATAAATAAATAAAATAATAAATTTATTTGATTGACATTGATTGACATTGATTGCCTTGCACAATGAGTAGCCAATTTAAATTTTAGAAAAATTATTATCTCTTCAACTTCTAAGTTTAGGCCCTGTTTGGATTGCCCACTATTATGGCATAATCCGTACATTATACTATAATTTTAGATTTTATGGGATAAAAATATTATGGGGTGTTTCAGTTGAAGGTTCTATGAACCTAGGCATCCATACAATATAAATATAGTATTTCAGGTGGAAACGCAGCTTCAACCGGTGGCACCACAGGCGGTACCGCACATTCCACAAGAGGCGCCGCGCCACACGGTCATCCCCAACGTCCCACCCAAATATTCAACACTAATTTCAACATCCACTACTCATGGTACACCACCATTAGTGGTGTTGCCATCGCAAGAAAGGCAGAAACGGAGGAGGATACGGATAAGGCGACAGACGAGGCGACAGACGACGAGAGACAAAGAATTACATCTATCCCTCCATCTTTAGGTTTAGTTTACATCTTCTTCTACCTGCTTCTTCTATCTTGAATTTCACTGATGGATCTGATACCATCCTCCCATGCCTCTTGGTTGTTGTGTTTAGAGAATAACCTATTGTAATTAAGGTGTTGTTTGGTGTTTTGCCTCTGTGTTTAGAGAATAACATTGATAATTAGAGGCTGTTAACTTTAGCCATGTTACGTCACAGCTATAATTGTCAATGCTGGGCTGGCACCTATATCTTTTGTCGACATCTATATCTTTGGTCGAGAATTGAGATTTTTTCACTAATTTGTCCTTTATATTGATTTTATTATGTTTTGGTTACCACAATAAATAAATAAAATAATAAATTTATTTAATTGACATTGATTGCCCTGCACTATGAGTAGCCAATTTAAATTTTAGATAAATTATTATCTCGTCAACTCCGAAGTTTAGGCCCTGTTTGGATTGCCCACTATTATGGCATAATCCGGACATTATACTATAATTTTAGATTTTATGGGATAAAAATATTATGGGGTGTTTCAGTTGAAGGTTCTATGAACCTAGGCATCCATACAATATAAATATAGTATTTTAGGTGGAGCTGCAGCTTCAACCCGCGGCTCTACAGGCGGCGTCGCAACTTCCACAGGCGGCGCCGCCGCCGCACGGTCATCCCCGACGCCCCACCCAAATATTCAACACTAATTTCAACATCTAGTATTCAAGGTACACCACCATTAGTGGTGTTGCCAGCGCAAGAAGGGTAGGAACGGAGGAGGATACAGAGGAGGATACGGACGAGGTGACGGATGAGGCGACAGACAAAGAATTAGATCTATCCCTGCATCTTTAGGTTTAGTTTACATCTTCTGGTTCCCCCCTTCTTCTATCTTGAATTTCACTGAAGGATCTAATACCATCCTCCCATGCCTCTGGGTTGTTGTATTTAGAGAATAACCTGTTGTAATTAAGGTGTTGTTTGGTGTTTTGCCTCTGTGTTTAGAGAATAACATTGATAATTAGAGGCTGTTAACTTTAGCCATGTTCCGTCACAGCTATAACTGTCAATGCTGGGCTGGCACCTATATCTTTGGTCTACATCTATATCTTTGGTCTAAAATTGAGATTTTTTCACTAATCTACCCTTTATATTGATTTTATTATGTCTTGGTTACCACAATAAATAAATAAAATAGTAAATTTATTTAATTGACATTGATTGCCCTGCACGATGAGTAGCCAATTTAAATTTTAGATAAATTATTTTCTCGTCAACTCCGATGTTTAGGCTCTTTTTGGATTGGCCACTATTATGGCATAATCCGTACATTATACTATAATTTTAGATTTTATGGGATAAAAATATTATGGGGTTTTTAGTTGATATCTTGGAATGTGAAATTACTATAGGATTGTCCTGCCATAAAATTATATTCTAGTCTAACCAAAATAAAAGTACATTGTAAAAGTAGATCTCTACTTTTTAAATGATAAGGGTTATCCATTATATAATGATTGGTACAGGTTTTTAAAAGATAAGTGTTATCCATTATTGAGTCAAATTAGGCCACATAAAGGAATTAAAGCCAACAATCTAAAGAATCCTTGTTGAACAAATGGCTAGAAGTGTGAAAATTTAGGGCTAAAGAAAAATAAGTATGTATGATGCCAAGGAGTCATGTTGTGTTTAAATAGAATAAAATGATAACTGATATAATTATAACGGCTACTTTTTAGCGGCTCTTTTTCAACAACTATTTAACAGCATATATAATCAACGACTATTTTTTATTAGGGAAAATTTCAAAAAAAAAAAACTATGTGGTTTCACCGATTTGCAAAACAAGGAAAGTGATTTTTTTTTTCGTTTTAAAACCTGTGGTTTCACCGATTTGCAAAAAAAGGAAAAACCGTGACCGACGTTAACCCCTGCTGACGTAGCAGGGTATTTTCATCAAATCACATAAATTTTAATTAATTAAGCCATAACACTAACTTTAACATTAATCCTAATCTAATTAACTAATTATTTAAACCCAAATCCTAATTAAAGCCCTAACTAACCCTATCCTCTTTCTCTCCCGCTGCCACCGCCGCCGCCTCCCCCTCCCCCCTCCTCTCCCACCGCCCCTCTTCCTTTCTCTCTCCCCCTTTCTCCGATCTCCTCTCTATCGCCGCTTGCAAGCATTGCACCACCTTTTGCTTCTCTTCCTCCGATCTCCTCTCAAGACACATGTTAGAGAGCCTCAAGTTAAGTACCCTGTTTTCATCAGAATGCCAACACTCTACACCATTTAACCTGCATATGGATCCCTTAGTTTTGTTGTCAAAATTCCATCCAAGGTTGTTATTATGGTCTTTAAGAGATTGTTGTAAGAGCTTTAAACATTGAATATCTGTAGGTGTACCACCGCAAATTTTACTCAGAATCAACCAAACAAGGATCTGAAAAATAGCACCAAGAGCTTTCCTTTCCATGGCCAGCGGCATGTAAGAAGAAATTGATGATTTTCATCTTATGCTCCAAACCTCATGAAGACACAAATATATGGCCCACAATGTATCTCCAAACCTCATGAGATCGGAGGAAGAGAAGCAAAAGGTGGAGAAAGGGGGAGAGAGAAAGGAAGAGGGGCGGAGGGAGAGGAGGGGGGAGGCGGTGGCGGTGGCAGCGGGAGAAAAAGAGGATAGGGTTAGTTAGGGCTTTAATTAGGATTTGGGTTTAAATAATTAGTTAATTAGATTAGGATTAGTGTTAAAGTTAGTGTTATGGCTTAATTAATTAAAATTTATGTGATTTGATGAAAATACCCCTGCCACGTCAGCAGGGGTTAACGTCGGTCACGGTTTTTCCTTTTTTTGCAAATCGGTGAAACCATAGGTTTTAAAACGAAAAAAAACCACTTTCCTTGTTTTGCAAATTGGTGAAAGCACATAGTTTTTTTTTTTTTTGAAATTTTCCCATTTTATTATGTAATAATTTTTTAATATATTAGCCAAACACTCATTCAATAAAATATGCCATAATTTCTGTAATAATCATCTTCACTTCCTAAATATTTTTTATTTTGTAACCAAACATGCTCTTAGTAATTTATCTTTATATTTTTAGTTGAAATAAGATTTTCTGGGCATTTTAGATTTATTTCATGGATTTTTGTTAAATAAGTTGTGATTTAATATTGGTTTATTAAATTTTACAGCTCGATGATGTTTATATTAAGTTTTAATTAAATTTAGTGACTATTTTATGTTTTTATGAACAAAAACCGAGCCTCCATTATCTAGGGTTTTTGATATGCAATAATATTTTCTTATTTATATGGACTAGGGATGGCAATACCCGAGCCGATCCAGAATTCGATCCGTCCGCCTAAAAATGCGTAGGACGTATGGTAAAGATCCTTTAAAATCTGCCCCGCCCCGCTAAAAACATACAAAAAATACCCTTATATATATTAAATTATATAGTTTTAGGGTTTACAATGAAGCTTTGTTTGGAGTTTTTGGACTTTGGCTGCTTCTTTCCCACTCTTCTCTCGAGCTTGTATATCAAAGTGCTTTTACATTACCGTTAAGTTTATTTTATTCAAGTTTAATCGGTAAATTTCTCTTTATTCTATGGTCTAAATGTAATATTTTATTCGAGTGTGTACATATTGGTGCCCGCTGACTCGCCCTTGCCGCCCATACTATTTAGGGCGGGCGGTGGTAGAGGCATGCCCCGCCCCCGCCCCGCCCCATTGCCATCCCTAATATGGACAAGGGCAAACTAGAGAAATATAAAGAGATAATAGAAAGAAAGGACAATAAATATGGCAATGAAATTGAAATTTTTATTTATTATCAACTGATCTATAAATTTATAGATATTTAAAGATTACACGATAAATATATTATTTCAAATATTTAAAATAATTTTTATAAAAATAAATTTAAAATATAAAATAATTATAAATAATGATGAGTTTGTGTTCATTTCTAATTTTTTAGCTATTAAATATTTTTTTACTGCACCCAACCTGTGGAATGGTTTTAATCTTTAAAATCAAGTTCAAAAGAAAAATAAAATTTAAAATTCATTAAAACTCTCCAGGCTATAGGATGGCCTTGGAGATTTCACCATAGTTGTTTTGCCAGACGACTTTTTCCTCATCCATTGCTCTTCGGAGATGATGGTCAAGGAGTTACTTACGGGAGGCCCCTGGACCGTAAATGGCATGATTTTTTTCATTTGATTTGCTGGAAAGAACATTTCCAACCAACCTTCAAAAAGTTAATCTCTCCTATACTTTGGGTTCAATTACATCACCTCCCGAAGGAGTACTGGAGGCTGGAAGTGCTTGAATCAGTTGCATCCTTCTTCGGTCATCTAGTCAAAATTGACAACACAACCTTACTGATGAACAAGGTGCGCTACACTAGAGTTTACATTAGAAGTGGACTTGAAACATACCCTCAAAAGAGGGGTATGGGTAAAACTACCTTCTTCTAGAGTTTCTTAGCCATCTTGTATGAAAAATTGCTCATATTTTACTAAAGATGTGGGGTCGTAGGTCACGGTGTGGACAACTACAACCCAGAGCAGGCTGGGAGTCGATCCAGAGTAGCCGAAACCAGATCAGGAATCCTTGACCTGAAAGGGAAAGGGATTCTGATCGAGGACATTAGCTCACTGAATTGGAATACAGCTCTGCCAAGAAGAGCGCCCAAGAAGGAGCCGAACAATCTCATAGAGAAGGATGAACAGAACTTAGGACCTTGGATGGTCATACGAAGAAGACAAGGAATAGGAAGAACTAAGGGCGAAGGAAATTGCACTGCCGAAAAAGGAAAGGAACAATCTGCGCGATGGTCACATGTCACTAAAAGAAAGACCACACGCAAGATGACCATTCGAGAATTCCTCTCGCTGATAGCCATATGGCCACCCAGGGATGTGGGGGGCATCCTGGCCAATATGCCCGAGGTGTCGATTCTCGAGTAGGAGCAGTAAGACACATGCAGAGCACAGGCGACTCACGTGAGTCGATAGAGACAAGACCTGATGAACATTGGAGCCACATAAACCATGATCTCTCTTGGGAGAAGTCTAGAAGCATCCAAGGGAATGAGAGTGGCCACATAGGACTAAAGCACTACCGTCATGCTGATATGGAGGACTGAGAAGCCGATAAACACCATGCGGAAGATATTCACAATCACGAGGAGGGGTTGTGATAATGTGACACCTATCATCTTCCAACTAATGTCATCTCTTGGAAACAAGTGAATATCAATGAATAATGATTTACTAGATATTGATAACTATATAGTAAATCATTATACCAATAATCCCTACTTTGACCTTGGCAGTAGAGTTACATAAGCTCTGAAAAGAAAAAGAGAAGGGGGATTACATGAGGAGGAGATGTTGGAAGAGGAAGAGCAATAGGATGTTGGCAAAGACATGGAACTTGAAAACAACATTAGCCCCAATGAAGAAAGAAGTAGTAAAAAGACTTCAACATATCAAGGCAAATTCTAGAGGAAAGGGCAAATCGACCCTAAAAGGGCCTGACATTATGAGTAGTTCTCCATTCTCTTAATATTTATGTATTTAAATGAAAATCCTAATGTGGAATTGTAAGGGACACAAGAAGCCGAATCATGACGATAATGAGAACTGAGGACCCATCTCTGCTTTGTTTTGTTGAAACGTGAGCAGATGAAAGCCAAGTAAATCGCTTATGTTGTAGATTACAGAAAGATTGGGATTGGGTAGCAATCCTAGTAGTGGGATACTCAGGAAGAATCATAATCTTATGGAAGAAAACATTGGGACAGGTAACACCAGTATGTGTATCTAGACATGCTTTGCACTTGATTGTCTCCATTTCAGGTTCGATGTCATGGCTAGTATCAACGATATACAATAGCCAAGCATTAGATAAGCAAGAAGACACGTGGAAGGATCTCAACAAATTATCAACAATCACCAGCCTGTGGTTATTAATGGGAGACTTTAACTCAATTAGGAAAAAGTAAGAGAGACAAGGAGGGTCTTGAAAATAGAGACCAGGTAAGAAGTCCTCTATGGTTAATTCCTTTGGCATGCATAATCACCTAGCCAAACTTACATATTCGATCAGGTTCTCCTTTCACATGGTTTAACAACCAAAAAGGAAAATCTAGAATATGGGTGAGGCTAGACAGAATGTTGGCTACCATAATGTGGCATAATGATGTTATATCTTACCAAATAAATCACCTAGCTAGATACCAATCAGATCATACTCCCCTTCTTACATGTAATTTCCATAAACCAATAGAGAGGAAACCTTTTAGGTTCCATAACAATTGGATTAATCTAATAAAATGTAGAACTACGGTTAAGGATATACGGCACACAACACATACTAAAGGGAACCCCATGCACAATACTAGCCATAAATTCCACAATCTCAGGAAGGGCTTAATCAAAAAGTGTAGAAACAACCCACCAAATTTAGTGTCAAGGATAGAAAGAATTGAGACTGAAATAACAATGGAGGAGGAGAGTAATGAGAATGACAACAAGTTAATTGGAACAAACTACGATCATTGTATAACGAACACTAGTTTGTTCTAAGACAATCTACAACAATATAGGCACAATAATCCAAGATAAAATGTCTACATAATGGAGACAATAATTCTAAATTATTTTATCAAGTAACAACCAACCACAAAAGAAACAATAGGATAAACCAAATTAGAACAGACACAAATGAGATAGTAATGGATCCAATAGGCATTGAAGCAAGTTTTATTAAATTTTATACTGAGTTATGGCAGGAAAAAAGAAATTGGGCACATGATGAATTACTACAAGCTTTACCTGATGATCTTCCAAGCCTAAGCAAAAAACAAAGAATGAATCTTATCAAACTAGTGACAAGACCTTCAGGGCACCCACCTCAATACCCAAAGGTAAGTCTTCTAGACCCAATGGACTCAATGCACAAATTTTTCAAGCTTTCTAGAATGTGGTGGGTATTGATGTAAGTACAACCACATATATATATATATATATATATATATATATATATATATATATATATATATATATATATATATATTCATTCTTGTCATATGCATGCTAGTTGGAATATGACATATATGCTCAATCCTAAAAAAAAGACAATCCCCAGCATGTTAAGGACTACAAGTGTAAAATTTATGCAATTGATATGGATTAATTAAATCTTTAATTTTTCTTTTAATCATGTTGAATGAATTTTAAGTAAATGAAGGGTTCAATTGTAAAGAGGGTATCACTAAATATCAAGGAAGTATATTAGCAAAGGATTAAATTGGGAATATAACTATATAACTATATATATATATATATATATATATATATATATATATATATATATATATATATATATATGGTGATAGGATTAGGCCGACCGCAAGTGAGGCCACTTGATCCTATCACTGTTTTAATATATCAATTATATATAAAATATATATATTATATTTTCTTTATAATGTATTTATATATATAGATTTATCTATATATGAGTACTGATG
Organism: Dioscorea zingiberensis; assembly: GCA_026586065.1. Taxonomy (NCBI): domain Eukaryota; kingdom Viridiplantae; phylum Streptophyta; class Magnoliopsida; order Dioscoreales; family Dioscoreaceae; genus Dioscorea; species Dioscorea zingiberensis. The sequence continues at coordinate 3,364,594 of CM048826.1, forward strand.
CCATCCTACTTACCGCAACATCGTTCATTTCGGTCAGATTTGTCTGAAAGATGTTTCAAGGATTTTTAACCATATGGATGGGAAGATCATCGAAAAATAAGTTAGCCTGTCAATTTTTATACAATTTGGGAACTTGTAGGGTCTTCATCTTAACGGATCAAAATTTATAGGAATCTGAACGGTCGAGAATTTCAACCGTTAAGTGGGAGGACCAAACGGTTACCAAATTGTATGAAAATTGACAGGGTAGCTTATTTTTAGCAGATCTTCCCATCCATACTAAAAAAAATCTTTCAAACATGCTCTAGGGGTGATAACATGCGGCCGGATTTGAGCGATGATGTAGGACATCGCTCAATGATCCTACCGCATATATATATATATATAAATTTTATATATATATGGAGATGGTTCATGGGACACACTATTTTGACACACCATTTGACATCCTTCTTTATTCATTGGTTTGCACAGTATTTTAACCAAATCCAACAGTATGGATGGAAAGAATAAAATAGCCAAGTCGATTTTAAATTGACCCGATTGAACTTGTAGGGTTTTCATATTAAAATTTCACCCGTTAAGATGAAGACCCTACAAGTTCCTAAATTGTATGAAAATTGACATGCTTGCTTATTTTTCGATGTTCTTTCCATCCATAAGGTTGGATTTGGTTAAAATACTGTGCAAGCCAATGAATGAAAAATGATGTCAAACGGTGTGTCAAAATAGTGTGTCTCATGATCCGGACCCCATATATATATATATATATATATATATATATATATACACACACACATTATAAAAAATATAATATATATAATAGTGTTAGGATCAGGCGGCCGCACTTGCGGCCGGCCAGATCCTATACTATTGTGTATATATATATACAGGGCTGATATTATGCGGCCAACGTTATCACTGTACAAGTGCGGTCGCCTAGTTTTGCCCACTTGTACAGTGTTTTGAGAAAATCCAACCTTATGGATGGAAAGAACATCAAAAAATAAGCTAACATGTTAATTTTCATACAATTTGGGAACTTTTAGGGTCTTCATCTTAAATGGTGAAATTTTGAACCGGTAAGCTTTCTATAAATTTTCACCCATTAAGATGAAGATCCTACAAGTTCCCAAATTGTATGAAATTAACATGTTAGCTTATTTTTCGATGTTCTTTCCATCCATACGGTTGGAAATCCTTAAAATACTGTGCAAGTGGCCAAATGGGAGGCGACCTTCCTTACATAGTAATCTGAACGACCTTATAATATCATCCCCGTGTATATATATATATATATATATATATATATATATATATATATATATATATATATATATTATAACAGTAGTGATAGGATGAGGCCGGCCGCACTTGCGGCCGCCTCATCCTATCACTATTAATATGTATTATATATATATATATATATATATATATATATATATATATATATTGATTTATCTATATATTTTAGATAATATTTAGATATATTTTTTATAATTTTTAAATTATCTTATCATCACAATACATATATATATACATATTATCTATAAAAATTATATATACATATCTAAATATTATCTAAAATATATAGATAAATCAATATATTATAAAAATATAATATATATTAATAGTGATAGGATGAGGCGGCCGCAAGTGCGGTTGGCCTCATCCTATCACTACTATATATATATATATATATATATATATATATATATATATATATATATATATATATATATATATTACGATTAGGTAAGAGATTCATTCAATGCCCTCCAAACCCTAACAACATGAAGGTGCCCTGCTATGTTGCATGAACGAGTAATTTTCAACCACGTCTAGAGGGTCAATTGTAGCTATATATTCTCATAGTTTGCAGCCATATACTATCATAGTTTGCAGCCACATATATTCTCAGAAAATTTCTGAAATCTGCAGCCATGCATGACGATGCTAAGATATTAAAACCCAAGTCATATTAGTGAAGATTTTAAACTTAAGTTAGCTGTAAGGATGTTCGCAGGATTGCATCTCTGTGTATGCCTATGAATCAGATGGCATGTTAATTAAAGGAAAGAAAGACTTTGAAGGAATTCTCCATTAAACCTTGATGAAAACTAGTATGCTTATGGATCATGAAGAAGGATATTCTCTTGTGGTTGTGAGAATATATTAACTAAGATAAGTTTTTAATACTTGAATATATGTACATGATTAAATGGGATTAAGCATTTACTTGTCAAACAAGTGTTGACATTCAGCCATTAAAATCCTTTGTTTAGGTGCCCACGTGCATATCTAAGTGGGGAGTTAGATGATTGGAAAGGAATTTCATCCCATTAAAAAGTGATAGAAGGCTAAATGTTTTAATATTATAATGAGAGGGTGTATGGGAATCAAATTGTGATTGGGTTGGGTTAAAGTAAATTAGTGGGCCACGGCTACATGAGAGAAAAAGGAACTATAGGCTAGTGACATAGACTCAGGGACCCAATGGGCCACAACCCACTATTATAAACAATTATTTAGCTCTAAAAGCAAAGTCTTGGGGAGCATGTTAGTAATGATAAACATTAGATGGACGGGTGAGGCCCAATAGCAACCCACGGCCCATTAGAGTTTATTCACTATATATCGGATCCTTAAGTGATTGAACCCAACCAGAGTGGATGAATGGGTTGAACCCATTAAGTGGGCATTATAAATAAACACAATTAGATAGGGATGAGTGTGCTTGTGACCGCATATGCGTACTAATATAGATTTTATTATCAGACACCGAAGCAGAGCGTGGAGCCGCGTCAGGAGAGACACAGATTGATCGAATAGATCCCTGATACAGGTAAGTACTCTTGCCTAGTTCCCACTAATTGATTGAGTGTTTCTTGGACTTGCTACTTGGTGCTTTTAATTATTGTTTTATTGACTACATACACATATTTGGTTTCTTGACTTGTTGAATTATTTCCATGATTGTGTATGTACGTTGGCTTGTTGAATGTTGGCATCCATTTGTGTATGTTTGTACATGTTGAGTATGCTTATATGTTGACCAACACGTGGCTGTGGAGACACGTGAGCTTGTGCGCTGGTCGGATAGGTGTATACCAGTTGTTTTTGTGAATTCTTCCTCCCGGTGCAGTAGAGCGAGGCTCCAGTAGGGCGTCTAGGGCCGAGGACACCCTTGCGTCCTGGTAGTCCATGTCAGGGAAAGGATACTTTGGTTGTCCAGCCCGTTAATGGGACGATTTGCTGACCGTGTTGACACGTATGAGAAGTGGCACTACCGACTTCCAAACGAGGGTCGATTTCAGCTAAGGCTGATGACTGGTCGGGCGATATTTTGAGAGCCTTCTTTGGATCGCTAGTTCTAAGCTTGAGTTTGTAGTTGTTGATAGGAGTCCCTACCATTGACAAATTCTTTGGGGTAGGTTTGAGACTCTCGGATGTTGGATGGTGTGGGGTGTGGTCCCCGCTTTGATTGATTGAGTAATATGATTTATTGACTTTCTCTGTTTGATTTATCCATCAATCTATTACATGATTTCATTATACTCCCTGCGGGGGTACTTACTGAGCATTCCTTTTGAAAGCTCATCCACTTGTTGACTTTTTTTTTTCCTCAGATCTTAAGGAGTAGCTGACTCGGACTCGGGAGGTGTGCGTGGGTAGGGAGACCACTTGTTGAGGTTTTCAAACCTCCTGTTTATTTTCGGAATGAAAGCCCAGTAAGCACCCCCGTAGGGATCATGAGGAAGTCATGCAATAACAAGAGATAAGCCAATATCAAGTAAAGCAAACCAAAGAACATGACCGATCAAGCAAGTAGGGACCACACCCCGCACCATCCAACATCTAGGAGTCTCAAACCTACCACAAAACTGTCAACGGTAGGGACTCCTGACTCATCTACAGCCTCAAGCTTTGGGAGAGAATTCCAAATAAGACTCATCAACGATCCCCCGGTCAGCATCATCAGCCTCAGCTGGAAACGACCCTCCAGTCGTAAGTCAGTAGCGCCACCTCTTGTACGTGCCGACACGGTCAACGAATCACCCCCATTGACGGGCTGGACAACCAGAGTATTACAACCCCTCTGGCATGGAATGCCAGAACGTTAGGGTGTCCTCGATCCTGAACGTCCTGCAGGAGCCACGCTCCACTGCACCGGGCGGAAGAATTTAGAAGAATAACTAACGTACTCCTACTCGGCCAGCGCATAGGCTCACGTGTTTCCACGGCCCCGTGCCGGTCAATGATTAGGCGTACTCAGCAATCACAAGCAATCTTAACGAATGCCAACATGCACACACTAACGTGGGAAATAGATATCCAATAAAATAGGAGAACAAATATGTTTGCGCAAGCCCAAACAATAACATGGTAAAACAAAATCAATAACACTCAAACATAGAGTAGGAACTAGGCAAAAGTAACTTACATCTATCAGAGACGTCTGGAATCACACAAGACTCCATCCTAGCGTGTCTCCACACTCTACATCGGTATCTGGCAGTAGAGGCTATATCAGCAATGGTAATAGCTCATAAACTCTACGTGTCTAGATGTACATGTATGATCCACTAATGGGTCATAGCCTAGTCACATGGGTCCACCTAATCTGTTGAACATGGCTAGACCTAGCCTTACTTATATTTGAATGTGAGTTCATCATTAAATAACCGAATCCGGCCATTCAACAAATATGTTACGGTACTCTAGTGGTTAAGGTTCCCTATTGTGGTTGTGGAGACCCGGGTTCAAATCCCAACACCTACAATTTATTCTCCCTTTTTTTTTATAATTCATTAACCAAGTTCAAAACTTGATTAAACCTAATCCATTTTTGTCCAATCACTCATTTGATCAATTAGACCCTTTTAACTTGGTCCGACTTAACCTATAGTTATGCTTGAGTTGGGCTCCTTACTAGTTGATCGAATCCAACCTATTTGTATTTGAGTTTAAACTTGTCTGAACCCAATCCTTTAAGTTGGCCTGACCCAACCCTTTAAATTGACTTGACCCAATCTTTTTAAGTTGACTTAACCCAATCCAACTTATTAGAACTTGATTAATCTAACCCAACTCGTTTGAAGTTGATTAAACCCAACCAAACTCATTTGAAGTGTATTAAACCCAACCCAACTTATTTTAAGTTGATTAGACCTAACCCAAGTTATTTTAAGTTGATTAAACCCAACCCAACTTATTTTAAACTAACTAACACCCGGCCCTGTTAATCGGTCCATCTGGATGTGGCTAGACCCAACCCGTGATTATACCTCCAGACATAGTCTAGCCGGTACGAAGGTGGCGCTCCGGCCTTGCGCGACGGTCACCGGCGGTGCACGAGTGGGTGACCCGACCCTTCCTGTCCCGAGATTTTCTCTATTTGAGGATGGTGGGCATGATGCTCATCAAAGAATGAAAGAGGAGAAGAGACTCACCGGAGAACAGCCGTCTATCGAGCTCCTTCCGGTGAGACTCCACTACGGTTCCCGTGCTCCTCTCTAGTTCCCTAGTAATGCCGGAGATTGAGAATCGAGGTCTCCGGTCTGTAAATGCTCCGGTCAGCGAAGATGGGTGGAGAGAGAAAAGGGAGGGAGAGAGAGTGAGATGCGCTCACCGTTCCCTGGTGGTGTTCCTTACTTGGTTGCGGGGTTTCCAGGAGGTGGAACTCCTCCGCGGTTCTTATGTAGCCGCCAGAGGTCGCTCTCTATGGGTACTCAGGCCGGAGAAGAAGAAGGTAGGGGAATGACGATGCTAGGGTTTATAGACCAGCCTAGTTTTATAGAGCTCGCGGAGAGGCCACGGGAAGATCACGATCTCGTTGACAAGGAAATAAGGCGCGCAATCTCCTCCTTTCCAATTCTGGCCGGTGTTGATCGTGGAGGAGACAGCAACGTGGTGGCGCGTTCGCTAGCAGAGGAGAAGGCGCGGGCGCTACCTCGCGATCGGGTTTCTTCAAACGGATGACGGAGATCGTTTGCATGGGTTTCAACGGTAGATCGTCCACCGTTATGTCTTAGATCTGTGACCGAGATTGTTTGGTGACGAACGGTTAGATTTGCACCATTTGCCTCGAACTTAACTGATATCTGAGATGAACGGCTGCGATCATCCCAAACGCTGAGAATGAATGAGAGGCTAGGATTTTCCTCTGTGTCTCGGACTTAAACTACTAGATCAGATGGATTGTGTTGATCACTCCCAATTGCTAAGTGTGGAAGAGAGACTGAGATTTCATTTCATGCTTAGAACTTAAAACAATCTTGAGATGAATGGTTCAGATCACTCCTCGTGTGATGAAGATGAGAGGTTGAGATCCTTTGTTTTGCCTCGAGCTCAAACAAGATCTTCTAGATGAACAACTCGGATCTGCCTGCACGGTAGAGGGGTAAGCACCCACATCTCTAACTTTAAAATGAACAGCCAGATCTCTTTCTTTCGCCTCGAACTTACTCTCCCTTTTTAGATGGACGGCTTGGATCATTTCATCCTAACAAAGTGAATGGAGGGTCAAGATTACTATTGGTGCCTCGAACTTACGCACCATACACGATTATTTAATCGTAGCCGTTGATTCCTTTTAAAACTCTCCTTTCATGGATTTTCTCGTGACTTTGCATATAACCCCCCATTTTCTTCCAGGTTACATGTAGGTCCGCTTGTAAGAGGGATACATTTCTAGTTAGCTCCCCAGATTTCTTGAAATTACAATAAGGTCCCTAACAACCCCAATTTAACCCTAATTAAGGCATTAATCAATTTAATCCTTCTTTCCACATAAAATCCGACAAATTCTAAATGTGGGGGATTTTCTTTAATTAAATAATTAATTAAAGAATAATTAGGAAATATTCATTTCATAAAAATCCTGGATTTTACAGTTATGTTGTCCAAACATGTTCTAGAATTGTTGAATAATAGTGATAAGGTATGGGTTAGGTTAATGAAACAAAAATATGGTCCTCTAAACATATGGAAAAAAAAACAAAAAACAAAATACACCAATGTTTATTAGACCTTCAGAAGTCTTGCTAACACTGCTGAGAATATTAGAGGAAACATTTCACCTATAAATACCATAGCCACTACCTCTATATTGGAGGAACCATGGCTCTTTTCTCCCTATGTAGTGAAAATCATCATTTTTCAATATAAATTATGACTTAACAAGAATGCAGGTACAACATCGATGTTTTGAGGAGGAATGGGATTAGGAATAGATAAGTTTTAGTTTTGAATAATAATTTACCAATTTTAACAATTTAGATAAGATGATAGGGTTTTTAGGTTAGTCTTTGAAAGCTATTTAACCCGGCTTGTGGGTTGATTTTTCATTATTGAGTTTTGAATAAAAGTATTTTCCTGAATTTCAGAGTATTTTCTATGGTTCTTTTGGTTCTTTGTTGTCCTTCCTTGCGGTCCTTGGATCCAGCTAGCCCTCGGGATAATCGCTATTCTGCCCGGCGTCAGTTGGTATCAGAGCTCAACATATTCCTGGGACGAGATAGAATTGGCATCAATGGCTGGTGGAGGTCGAGGTCGTAGTCGTCATGGGCGGGTTCCAAACGAGGAGGTCCAGGACCATGATCGTGACGTCAAGGATGTCATGATTGAGGATCTACATAGGCAAGTCACAGAGTTATCCTGACATCTGACGGTGCGCGATTTCAATCGTGGTCGTCATGGGCAAGTTCCGAAAAAGGAAGTCCAACGCTATTATCGCAACATTCAGGAGGTGATGATTGAGGATTTACAAAGGCAAATTATAGGGTTATCTCAACGTCTAGCGGTGCGTGATTTCAATCGAGGTCATCGTGGGTAGGTTCCGAACGAGGAAGTCCAACACCATGCTTGTTTCATAGATTTTGAAGACATTTTTGTGAACTCGAGAGCGAGTTCTTTCCAACCCGGGGTGATTGATGCAGGAGGATCCGAGCCAGATGATGTGATTAAGTTATTTGGCCCGTTTTCGATGTCAAATTCCAATGTTTTACCTTCAAAACTTTGTTTTTAGATATTTTTTATCCCTTTTGGTAATAATTAGTTTGTCAAATCATAATAGGACTTGAATCCGATTTTATGTAGGATTTCATATAACTATTTAGTTTGTTTTAAATTTTAAGTTTGGATAAGTTTAGGTTTTAGATAATTATTTGCTAAAACCCGGCTTGTAGATTAGTTTTTGTCAAGTCTTAATTTTTATGAAATTGTTTTGAATTTGAGAGACGTATCTCTCTTGTGTGGATGTCTTCTCGCGTTCTTCCTTGCAATCCATAGGTTGCAGCTAGCCTGCGGGATAATCGCTATCCTGCCGGCGTCATATATATTCCTAAGCACAGTTATAGTTATTGAATTACTTAAAAAGATAATTATTAAACAGGGAGATGAAGGAAGTGAATGGAGATTAACATTGGGAATTGGAGGTAAATCCATGGTCGTTGCACTCTACAGTATATAGAGTGGTGAAGCAAAGGAAAATCAGTTAACAGCGTGGAAGAAACTATAGAAGTTGAAAGTAGCACCAAAAATCAAATTTTTCCTATGGAAGCTACACTATGAAAGATTACCGACGAAACAATACATATTTGTATGAAATGGAAATCGGGCCAGCTAAACCATGCCCACTATGTACCATTACAAATGAAACAACTAACCATTTCTTCCAAGATTGCAGGTGATTAAGACATGTTTGGGAAGAAATTAAAGCTGCAGACCATCACCAACAATGGAACATAAACACTGGCAATTTAGAGGAAGGAAAATGGATATCGGAAGGGAAGTTGGGAGGTTGCATGATATAGCTCGAGGAAGCTAGAGTTATTTAGTAAAACTCTTATGGTTTATTAATTACTAGTAATTTTAATAATTAATAATTTAATTATTAATTATTATGAATAATTATTTTAATAATACTTTATGGTCATTACTCAATCTAGACTCATTGCTATCTTCACTTGGATTTTAATGATTTTTAATTTATAGAGTTCCATTTTGCAATGCAATTATATATTTCAACAAATTAAATTTCATTAAATAGATCTGGAGAATCAGTGTGCAAAAGTAGGCAAAAGTGGGCAAAATTGGCCTTTTCGATTCCCTCTGAATTCAAATAAAAATAAAAGAATCAAGACGATTCTAAATTATGAGAATTTTTGGAATTTAAAAGAAAAATGCCATGACATACAACAGCTTCATAATACTCTTCAGTTAAAAATTGGAAAGTGCTTGAGCTTCTCTTGTAGATCTCATCATCCTCCAATACCAACCTCCTTAAAGAATTTGCTTCTATTGTTAGCTTCCCTAAGCAAATCATCAGGGGGTTGTGCACTGCAAAAGTTGGAGTAGATTGCAGTCATTACCAATTTTAACAATGTGACTTAGCATTAAAAAAAAAGTGAAAAGTACACAGTATGCTGACAGATTCAACTGAGTTATTATTTCTGCACAAAATTCAATCAGTCAATCTTTTTAGACTAGGAAGGCTTTTCAAATTTGATCTACAACTCAACATTGCTATCTTTTGCATGGCAATAACACATATCAAAATGTCAAAAGAACAATAAGCATTTCACATGTCTGACTTTGTGGTAATACATAAGAAAACACTACACTTCAACCACATCCTCAAACATTCATCCTGCTAAAACTACAGCAACCAAACAGCATGAACAAATTCCCTAAATTTCCATATTTGAAGATTACAAGTATATGATCATATTATAATTCATAAAACAAATGTTTAGCCATCAGCAAATTCATGTCATTCTGTGTCAATCAGAATCTTGAAGAATGGTGAAATCAGCTACATCTTCAAGAAACACATCTTGAGCACACAATTGGATCTGCAGGTATTTAGGTACTTCAGCAACAGTTCATCTGTAACAACAGTCCGGAAATTTATCCATTTCATATTCATCAACCAAACAATTACATTCAATTGTATGTGTGATGAAATAAATTCCTGCACATGGATACTTCAACAACAATCAACTAAATTCAATCAAAAGACCGGCTTTAAGTACTACAATCATGTTCATACACTGGAAAACCAACATCTAAAGACCTCAACAACAGAATTCAACCGTCAACGAAAGACTTCAACATACAACAAAGTTCATCAGAAATGTCCAACATCACCAATTGAAATGACATAAACTAATATCATTACATATTAGGTGGGCTAAATGACAACCTTGTTAAAAGCATACGACAGAAACGTAGCCTCTTGTTGTCGGGCAACTTCAAAAAAAATTTCAGCTCATCGTCATCTTTGCTCAAAGCCCGTAAGATGCACAATGCCTCATCATCTGAAATACCTTCAATCTCAAAAATTTTATCAAACAGTATATTTTTTCTCTCTTCAATGGCCTTTTTACAAGCTTCAATGGCCTTCTCACTAGCTTCATCACGGGCCTTTTCACGAACAGCAACTTCAGCCAGGGACTTTAATCCTGGACCAACCATTTCCACAAAATTGTGAAAATTTTGGGATATTTTCTCCACTGATGGATCCACAAGATTCTTCCTTTTTTGATGTGCTCTTGAGGTATTTGTCTCTGAGCCCATAGACGATGGAAATTGAGTAGGTTCAAATGTAGGCATAGAAAACTCATCAGCTGTCATTGGGTCGAGGCCCTCATCGTCATCCAAATTGATGTTCTAATGTAGATACTGCTCGGCATCATCTCCAATATCCCCTCTTGCACTGCCATGCGCTCTATCTCTTGCAAAGACCAGGGCAAGGTCATTAAAGAAAGGAAAAACTTTTCCATAAAGACCAGCCGCTTCCTTATGGGTCTGTATTGCATTAAAAATTAAAGTTAGTAATACAAAAATCATATATAGCTCATTGCGTAATTAACATAATTACTAAAGAAAATTATGTATACCTTAACATAGTTATCATATGCACTTTTTTCACATTCGATAGTGCACTCGTAGTTCGAAACAAAACCACTTATTTGTAGTAGATCGGCGATTGCACTAGTCTTGCTTCTTAATAATTTGACCCGAAACTTGATGTTTGGCACGGCCTTCAATGTGCTCGTCAGAATCTTTTCCTTCACCATTCTCTCCAACTGGATTAGGTACCTATTTTTGAACCCATTTTCTGCCCGCCACACTGGATTTGCAAATAACTCAACCAAGGCGTCAATAAGGGCTTTATCTTCTTGTATGGTCCAATAGTATTTGTTTTGGCCCCTACCCCTTGATTGTGATTCTGCTTCCATATTATATAAAAAAGACATGTCAATCAACTAAAATATATTATGTATAAACATACAAGACTTAAATCATAAATGTGTCAAGTACCTTCATTAAACCATAAAATTGTCAACTAAATTCATTAAACCATAACATTGAAAGATAGTCTCAAACAAAAGAATAATATATATATATATATATATATATATATATATATATATATATATATATATATATATATATATATATATATATAATATTTCATGTGCAAATGTCCCCCATCCACATTCAAATAAAACAATCAACTTGACCGCCAAGTGTTAAACATGTTTTCGGCCATAGTAACCCTAAATTGTGTCTATTCATCTGTTGGTTCAATAGCTGTGATGTTTTCAAGTGGATCTTGCATGTTTTCCTGTGGGATTAGATTGGCAATATCATCTTCTGCATGGTCTTCAATCATCTCTCTCCTGATGAAATTATGGAGTAGGCAACATACATTAATGATTCATCGTTGAGTGATTATGTTGTAAAAACTTGTGCTAGATAAAATTTTCCAACGACATTTTAGAAGCCCAAATGTCCTCTCGATCACGTTTCTTGCGCTAGCATGTTTCATGTTGAAAATTTCTTGAGGTGTAAGTGGTTGATGTCCATCGGCCCAAGAACTTAAGTGATACCGTTGACCTCGAAAAGGCGCAAAAAAACCGGGACAATTTGCATACCTAGCATCCACTAAGTAATAGAAATCTGATAGATAATTAAAACATTTCTTATTAGTTAATGATTTACATGTTTTTTATTGGTAGCATCCAAAAAGCAATGAAAACCTTTTTTTTTTGTCATTACCATCTAGAACCTTCAATCCATTAGGCTTTGTCACGGCATCCCTAAGAACTCAACCGTCATAAGCTGAACCATCCCAACCAGCTAAGACATATGTAAATTGCATGTCTTGACTGCAAACAGCGAGAACATTAGTGGTTATTTCAGTTTTTCTTGATCTATATCTTGGTCGATCAACGTTGGGCACATTCACACGAATATGTGTTCCATCTAATGCTCCAAGACAATTCTACATTGAAAGAAAAAGATGAATTGTAGTTATAGTATATCTAGGACTAACATAGCATTTGGACTTAGGTTATTACCTTAAACCACTTCCATCTATAGTCATTTGAATTTTCGGGTATAGGCCCTGGTTTCTTCAAAAGAACAGAGTAACAAAGAATAACCGATTTTAGCACAGCATGGAAATGTCAACTGATTGTCTCGCCCGATCGGAGAGAGTCAAATCTAATTACTCTATTCTTGACATGGTGCGCCAACATGTTTAGAAACACTGCGGTCATCTCCTGGACATCAATATTTACCTTGCCTCGTAGCCCGCCAGGTGTAGTTAACAATCTGCCAGGTGTATTTGGTTGGCAGCAATCGGAATGGGAGTCATTCCTTACGGACGGATGGCAGGAATGGGAATCATTCTGGTTCAATCAAGGAATGTCATTCCCTAAATTGCATTCATTGCATTCCGCCCAACTAGATTTAGCTAGGTCGGATTTACAATCTTGGATATGAACGGAAAATCAATGATGGATAAGACCTTAAAAAATATTGGATCAATGATGGTGGCCCAAATATATAAAATTTTGAAGTGGGCCTAAGTAGGCCTGGACTGGATAATTTTTGGCACACAACTCTAGTGCTACTAGAGGAACTATACTAGTGTTCTATTTAAATTTTGTTTTTTTTTAGTTCTTTACTTAAATTTTGTTGCTATTTTGGTGTTATATTAAAAAAAAAATTGATTTTCCGTTCATATCCAAGATTGTAAACCCGACCTAGCTAAATCTTGTTGGGCCCAATTCAAGCTCCGCTCGAAATTGGTTAACTTAAATAGGTTTGGTCGAGCTTAGATTGATTTTAATTTCAAAAGCTTAAGCTTAACTCCATTTAGCTCGAAGTTAAAATCAAACCGATTTAATTTCTACCTTGAGTCTAGCTCGATTTTGTTCAAAATTAAAAGTTCATTTAGTTTTGTTTTATTCTATACAATAAAAATCTATATAATATTTTCAATAAATAAAATTAATATGTGATATTTTTAAAAAAATCTAGAGTTAATGATGTTGATAATGATATATATATATATATATATATATATATATATATATATACACTTTTAAGCTTTTGAGCTGAGTTACTCACATTTAATTCGATCATTTGACAACCCTACCTCCATAAACAAAAGTATAACTAATCTAATTGCAAGCATTTGGAGATGAAAAAAAAGTATATGTTAGTACAAAAATCTAGAGATTAATCCCAATTTATGCCCAACAATTGTGATTTATAGTTGAGGGAACGCCAGATTTACGTGAAAAACCCTTTAAATCCAGGGGAAAAAAAAAACCACAAGGCTCTAACCATAAGAGCAATTCACTAAACATGGATTGATTACAAGACTCGGGGTACATCATCATAAGAGGAATACACTATCTATTATCCAAGGGCTCGATGTGGGCTTCATGGCTTCATGGAGATGACGGCAAGGCTTCATCATCAAGAGAAAGAGCAAGGCTTCATAGACAAGAGCTCCATAGAGACATGGCTTCATGGCCACATAAGAGCTTCATAGATGAGAACTCAAGCCCAAGAGGCTTTTTTCTTCTTCTTCGATCCCCCTTCTCCTGAGGTCCTGTGCCCCTCTCAGAGACGATAAGCATAAAGCCCCTAGAATCTTCTCCCCTCTATGTTGTGTCCCCTTTTGCTTCCCCAAAACATGCCTTCCAAGCCATGTACCAGAATCCTAATACTCTAACTCAGAAATATAAAAATTTTAAAATCCATTCTAAATTTTGATTTTAAAGCATTTCGGTTGGCTTGCAAATTTGAAGACACCACCTCCTGTATCTGTCCTTCAATCATATCTCAACTAATCACTAGTAGCTGATTGAAAGATGATTGCAATCCAATCTCTTCTCCTAAACAAAGAGTGGGATGTAAAGGAGCATGGGCATGGGGACACTATTGAACCCAAAAAGGCAAAAAGAGGCCTTTCAACCAGCGAAACACAGCTATAATCCTCAAAACTACACATCAATTCAGTTAGATATTGATGTCTCACTCAACCATGGCCACATAACAAGCCAGATAGAACAGCCCCACTTTGTCACTTGCTTGCATTGCACCACCAGTACATTGCCAAGGAATGGAGAGACCTGCTAATCTTTTTGATATTTCATGATTAAGAAATTAATTGTTAAATATTAATCATTAAAGAGATATTAATAAAAAAGTACGTAACATCCCGAACTGAGTCACGCGCCGGGTGGCGCGTCTTCGGAGACGGACGGTGAGTCAGAGACCGAGTCGAAGGACTCGTGGGAAGGGGAGACCGAGGTATCACCTGCTCCGCCGGAATGGATATCTTCGATCATCCTGACGACGTGGGTGATCTTGGGCCGTTGATCTGGGGAAGTCGCGGTGCATCCGAGCGCCAGCTGGAGCATCGCCACCATTTGCTCCTCTATTCCCTTGCACCGCATGAGCTCCAGATCGAACACCTCGGCCGTCCACTCCTCGCGCACCACGGACTGAACCCAGCGCGGCAGGTCCGAGACCTCCGACGCCGCGCGCCCGGTGAGAAGCTCTAGGAGCACCACGCCGAAGGCGTAGACGTCGCCGCGCTGCGACGCCCACGGTCGCCGCGCGTCCGAGGGCGCCTCCGGCGCGCGGTAGCCGCAGCACCGCGCCGCGGATGACGGGCCTAGAAGAGCTAGCCCGAAGTCCGAGAGCCGCGGGGTGCCGGCCTTGTCGAGAAGAATGTTGGTCGCCTTCACGTTGCCGTGCGCCAGCCTCGGCGAGCGGCTCGCCGTGTGGATGTACGCCAGCCCGCGCGCCGCCGCAAGCGCCACCCGAACCCTCACATCCCATCCCACCGGCGTCCTCCCCGGCCCCCTGTTCCCTGTGGAAAACCTCACAGTGATCACAAATTGTTCGCTGAAATGCCGCTGAGAGAAAGCAAGGCGGTAAAGTTACCGTGGAGGAGAGAGTAGACGCTGCCACCGGGCATGAACTCGTATACTAGAAGCTTCTCGTCGCGGGCGTAGTAGTAGGCCTTGAGGGAAACGAGATTCGGGTGGCGGATACGGGCGAGAGCCTGGATGTGCTGCTCGAATTCGCGTTTCCCGAAGGCTGATGGAGTTTCGCGGAGGCGTTTCACGGCGACGACGCTGCCATCGTCGAGCACGGCCTTATAAGCGGTGCCGTAACCACCCTTGCCGAGCATCTCGGCGGAAGATCGGAGGAGATCTTCGAGCTCGAAGCGCTTCGAGGTCTCCTCGAAGAACACCATCCGTCCCCTCTCGAAGTTGCCGTAAGGGCTCGAGGAGTAGACGATCTTCTCGCCTTCGTGGAGGTGAGAGGGGGATTTGGACGGGATCTTGCGCCAGAAGTAGAGGAAGAGGATGGTGGAGACGATGACGAGCGCGGCGAAATCGCCGGCGACGATCGCGATCACGGCGGCGCGGCTTATTCCTGAGCGGCGGCGTGGCTCGTCGGTCCCTTCCGGCTTGGATCCTGGCGATGAGGAGACGGTAGTGGTGTCTGGAGGGACGATGGAGGCCGATCCGGTGGATAGGCACGATGATTGGAGCGGCGCGCCGCAGAGGCCGGGATTCCCGGCGAATGCGGCCGGTGGGAAGGACGCCAGCGAGGGCGGCACTGCTCCGGTGAGTGCATTGGATGAGAGATTCAAGTCCTGGAGGTTGGGTAGCGCGAGACCGGAGATCGAGCCGGTGAGACGGTTGGAGTCGAGACGGAGAGTGAGGAGATGAGGCAAGCGGTTGAAGGAGAGGGGAATTGGGCCGTAGAGAAGGTTGGAGGAGAGATCGAGACGGTAGAGGCGGGAGAGGGTGGTGAGGGAGGAGGGGATGGGGCCGGAGAGGGAGTTATCGGAGAGGAAGAGGAGTTTGAGGGCGGAGAGGGAGGAGAGATCGGGGATGGAGCCGGAGAGATGGTTGGACTTGAGGCTGAGGACGCGGAGCTCGGTGAGGTTGGAGAGAGGAGCAATGGCGGCGCCGGAGAGGGATAGGGACTCCAGAACAAGCCGGGTGACGCGGCCTTGGGAGCAGGAGACGCCGAGCCAGGACGAGCAGGGGGCGGGGGCGGAGGAGTTCCAGCTGAGGAGTTCGCCGGAGGTGTCGCAGAGGGATTTGAAGGCGAGGAGGCCGGCGAGGTCGGAGGAGAGGGAGAAGGAGCCACTGGAGAAAGCACAACGGAGTAGTACGAAGAGAAGGAGAAGCCATTGGAGAGATATCCATCTCCGCTTCTTCTCCGCCATTGTTGGAGCTCGAGAGTGGAAACGGAGCCAAGGAGGTAGGTACGTGTTTCTAGAACTTCATATGTGAGTGGGGAAACGGGTTCAGGGTTTTGGGGAAACTTTTTATTAAATGAATTAAATAATTGATTTCTAACGTTTTCCTCGGATCCGCTCGTGGGCGGAGTCTGAGATCCAACTTTTGATGAATAATGGAAAATAAATAATAACGAAAAGGAAGTACTTTTACGAAGTGGGTTCAACTGTTCAATAATAAGATGGGGGAGGGCCCTTTGATGTTGTGCGAATATGAGTTGTTTATGTTGGTTGACAAGCTGAATGTGTTGGGTTTTGGTTGACATGCCATGTGATCCCCTGGGTTTAAACATGGCAATGTGCACTCACTCCCCGTAACTAATTCTTGTGAAGTCTATATATATATATATATATATATATATATATATATATATATATATATGGAGAAAAAATATTCATAAGTTTTAAATTAACATGTGGTATGATTCAAACAGTTAATATATAAATTTGGATAATTAGTCATCCAACAAAATAAAAAATGAAGCAACAATAGGAGAACAAACTAAACAAGAGAAACAAAAAAGGGAATGAAATGAGAGCCAAGAACCTTAAAAATATTTCAAAAAACCGAGATTCCAACCGGAAGAAAGGAATTAGAAGGGAGTAGATGCTTGTTGCTCCATGTTTCGAAGTGCTCGGATGAGCGCTTCGATCTTTTTTTCAAAAACTCGATACCTTGAATCTTGAACTTTATCTCTCAGAATCGTGCGCCGATCCTGATGAGTTTTTTCAACTTCTTGGACACCATTGCACCATGTTGTGTTGTCTTCAACTTAATCAGAGATGCCACTTTGCTTACCTCTTGCCATGGTTGAGTTTCATGGTTTCTTGTTCAAGAAGATGATCTTTTCCACCGGCACCAAATTGTTGATGCAAATATCCTCTCTTCTTTGGGATTTAAATGGATCTTGATCAATGAGAAAGATGAGTTGAAAAATGATGGGAATTCTTCTAAATTTCGAGAAATAGGTCGGTCGTGATCGTTGATCTTCCGAAAAAGCAAGTTTTCAGGAGAGATTTTAGATGAGAGATTTCATCCCCAAAGTCTTGTCCTATCCCCTTACCAGGGTATTGGAGATCTCATTTTATACCTCACTGACTTGACTCGTCATATATAATTGGTACCTTTGGAGATTCATTTCCCTTCGTTATATGAATGATTATCAAAGTTTTTGTTTTTGCAGTCTAGATCATGAATGTAACATGTTCATTTAAAATTTATGACTATTTTTCTCCATAATATATATATATATATATATATGAGATTCTTTCGAAGTTTGTGATCAAATTCCGCATATTATGGTAGTATTAAAATTAAAAAATGAAATGTATATCTCCAATTTCATTTTATAATTTAAAATTTAAAATTAAATCCATACATATCCTGAGATTATATTTATACTTTAACTCCATCAGAACAATCGGACATTGTACAATTGATCTCAAGAAATGACAACTTTGGTGTTGTATCTTAATTAACAGTGTACTATGATTGTAAAAAAAAAAGGAAAAATAAACGATTTGGTACTTTAGTACAATCTCGAAGAAGTTATTGAATCAAAACAATAAATCAGTACAATTTGTCCATGTTTGTCTTCTCTCTATTATTGTCACACATAACAACTAAATTTTTTTTTTTAAAAAAAATCGTTTATCTATACATTTGTTAATCTTTCCAAACCAACCCCCTTTAACCACCACCTTCATCTTCATGTACATATATATATATACAGTGTTTCTAGGGACCAAATCTCATGACCTTTGGAGCAAACTTCATCAACCTCCACAGAGTATTAGGCAAGAACTTCCTTGCAAACAAGAAACAAACAGTAGTATTAGCCCCATTATAACTGCAAGTACTCCCACTCCTCAACCTATTAAGAAACTCAATAGTCACTCCCATCCTCCAAACCCTAACAGGGTGGGCCCCTCCATAAGACCAGTCAACCCAAGTCAAACTCCTGTTTGAATTCCTCTCCCCAAACTTCATGCTCACATAGGTTGGTATATAATGCTCATCTGGATAACATGAAGGCTTGCAATACTTCTCAAACAGCTGAAAATACTGAACATCTGAGACAATCTCCACTGCAAGGCTACGGTCCATCTCAAACCACTGAGAGCCTTTTCGCCATTGTTCGAGTTTGATCATCGGTCTCATCCTCTTGTTATATCGGCCACGGCCGTTCGGTCCCCGGTCATCGAATGTTTGAACGTGAGAGACGGTGGAGTTGATGAGGTAGGAGTAGACAGTGGGGAAGTTGAAGAGAGGAATGCATGACTCTGAGAGGAGGATGAAGCGTTGGTTGGAGAAGTCTAGCAATGCATTGGCTAAGAGCCTCCTCTCAGCTTCCATCATGCTTAGTTCTCCCCATCTCACTACCTGCATGCATTAATTCTTTAGATGAATCATAAACATTCTTTATATAATCTATGATTTAGGTTGTTAGTTTAATGAGTTTTTAATTGCATCTAAACATAAGGAAAATTTAGTTTAAAAAAGACTCATTCTAGCTACATAAGGAAAAAATGCTCTGCTCAGCACAAGGCAAATTATTAAAGAGTATAACATGCCAGATCACAGCTACATCAACACAGAAGCCTGACGTGGTCTGCCACATGGCTGCTATGAGGCTGATGTGGCATATCATGTAGCACAACAAGGAAAAGTGGAGAGGACAAGAAATTAAAGTCATATAGCTCAAGGTTAGGAAAAGAAGGATTCATAACTTCACTAACCTCACTAAGGAAACGACCAACAGCCCAAAACCTCCCACAACAAGCACATCAGTCAAAAAAATCCAAGATTGGAAGCAACAAAGAGTCTAGTCAAGTGAAGTCTTGAGTTCACACAGCCTTCTCCCCTCGGGCACTAAGGAAGTGGACTCCCATAGGGATAGCCAAGCGCCAAAAGGATCCAACTAAGGATCCACATACACATTAAGTTTATGCATTTACTTGAACATCTATAATAACTCAGGACTTTCTATATTATATTAAATTATAAATAAAATATAGTTTATCTATCTTTCTCAATATATATATATATATATATATATATATATATATATGGGTCATGATATTATGCTAGTAAACCTTATCACCGCATAACAAGTGGTTGCACTCTTTTGGCCCACTTACACAGTTTTGAGGAAATCAATCAGAGTATGAATGGAAAGAACATCGAAAAGCTAAGCATGTCAATTTTATATAATTTGAGAACTTTTAGGGTCTTCATCTTAACGTGATGAAGCATCAAATCAGATAAAATCATACCTTATCACGCTTTTTCCATCCATACGGTTGATGAAGACCCTACAAGTTCCCAAATTATATGAAAATTGACATGCTAGTTTATTTTTCGATGTTTTTTCCATCCATACGGTTGAAAATCTTTCAAACATATTCCAGGTGGCCAAATGTGAGGCAACCGCAAATAAACAGTGTTTCCTGCTGAACTTACCTTATATATATATATATATATATTAAAGGAAAAACAACAATTGACATGGGATTCTAGTGTGGGTTTTGGGCTGTGCTAGAAGCACGGTCCACCCTCTTGTACCAAGCTTTAGAAGAGATGACTTACAAGTTGGCACAACCTGAGACCCAACACAAAACTAACCAACATGGATCAACATGGCTCAGCCAGATTGTGCCTCGTGTTTGGTTGAGCCTCAGCACAGATGTGTTCCAAGCTTGTTCCGGGCAAGTGCCAAGCTAGCCCGAAACCTAGTACTAGGGATTGCATAACCATGCAACTCAACAATAATGGCCCTTGCACCAACGGCCCAATGGCCTATTGGTACCAGGTCCCCTGTGTAGGTGATTCATTCAATTGGGAAAAACCCATGTTCGAATCCTCCATGTGCAAGGTGAGGGCACAAACGTACGAATACTCTAAGTATAAGTCTACGGGTACTCTGTCAGTATATGAGTCTTGTCCCACGTAACATGTGAGCTTTCGGGTGCTCCACATTGTGTGTCATGCCTTGTGCATGTTCTTAAAGTCCCATAGGAGTGTTTGTCACCTTATTCAAATAAAAATAATAATAAAATAGTGACTCATGCCCGCCCATGTCATGTGGGCTCTCACAAGAAGGTGGATTGTACCAAGCATAGCCATGATTGTGTTTGGTTCAAACAATAGTCCCACATTATTTGTGGAAGAGGAATGTAAGGGATTTAAAAGAGTATGACCCATTTTCATTAGTGTGAGGCTTTTTGGGCTTGTCTCAAAAACAAAATCATTTGGGGCTTGGTTTGGGCTCAAGTAGACAATATCACACTAATGTGGAGATGTGGTCGGATTACCCCAGGACAGTCCTACAGATTGGACTGCACTGGGTTCAAGCAGGACGGCCAAGAGCCAGGCTCTATTTTTATCCATAACAAACATGGCAATTGGCAAACAACTTATCCTTTACGTGGTTTTTGTCATTCTAATGGAAAGTTAAAAAAGAAAAGTGTTGCATAAAATAGTAATTAATTTTCAAAGATGAGATCATGGTCCTACATGTATACCATTCTTTACGGCTTCAATAGTAAAGGGAACCAAAGTTTGGAAGCTTTCCTTCAATGAAAGGAAAATATAAATGCCAATGTCAAGGAGCAAGATGACAAACCATATATGAGTAGAATCAAAGAAATGAATAAAGTTTTCACACTTAAACCTTTTTTTTTCCTTTCTATACATCTATTAATTTTAGCTCTTTTTTCAGGACATAAGATTGTGAAAACAAACCATGTGATAAAGAGAGCTATAAACTTAGATTTGATCACTGTTCAACAATGACATCCAAAGGAGCAAAATTTACATGGGGCCGGCTTCACCTATTTTAGGTGAGTCGGCCTCCATTTGACTATTTAGAAAATGTTTTAAGTATTTTCAATCATACTGATGAAAAAATCATCGAAAAATAAACTAATATATCCATTTTCATAAAATTTGGTAACTATTTGGTCCGACCACTTAACTGTTTTTATTTTATAAAAATTTTAATGGTCCATAATTTCAACTATTAAGTAGGAGGACCAAATAGTTACCAAATTATATGACAATAGACATACTATCTTATTTTTCGATGATCTTCCCATCCGTATAGTTAGAAATATTTAAAATATTTTTTAAATAGTTAAAAGAAGGTAGACTCATCTAAATATAGATGAAGCCGACCCCATGTACGTTTTGCTCCATCTAAAACTCCACCTAAGAAAACCAGTGTATCTAGAAAGGTGAGAAGAAAAAAGTTCTAAAACTTTAGTTTAGGTCAGAGGCTGCCTGCTTGATTGGTGTTCTTCTCTTGACCACCAACATCCAATGAATGGAGACCATGCATGCTTCTTTTGACTTTCATACCTTTAAAATAATATTGATATGGCAATTTTAAACATTCTTTAGTTACCATTCTAATTTTTTTAATGTTAGTATATGCAAAAATTAAAAATCAAAGAGCCGGTTATGAACAAATAGGATCCTACCACTTATCATTTCAAGCTAAATAATTATATTTATTTAACAATAAAAAAATATAAAAGATCATACATATGGACCAATGAGGTTGAACCATGCTTGCATCAAAGATAACAACCAATATATATAATATTTAAAATTTTATTAAGAAAATGGAGAACAAGAAAGAAAAACAAGAAGAAGAAGAAGGCACTAACCTTGCTTGGGATTCTCCGGCCAAAGAAAACAGAGTCATTGGGAGCTGATTCATTGAAGGATGGATCAGCGTGCACGTAGATAGAGAACAAACCTTGATGTCCTTTGAAGAACATCTCCCACAATGGAGCAAAGGCAAGTGGCCCTCTAGTTAAGAACAAGAATGCAACCTTTGGGACTCTCTCATAAGGAACCACCCTTCTGTGAGGAACCATGGATGCCCTCCATAGAAGCTCCTCATCATTCATGTCATGCATGACCTCCTTTGATTCTATGTATTCCTTCAATATTTCAACTCTTTCTTGAGGATGGTGCTCTAATGGTACTAGTGTACTTGGTGGTGGAGAGGATGGTGGGTGAAGTGATTGAGAGGTTTGGAGAGGGAGGGGTGAAGGAATGGTGGTGAGATAAGAGCTTGTTATGATACCAAGTGCCAAGCCAAAGCCAAAGAGAAGTACACTTGAGAGGATCCATAGGAGTTTAGAAGAACTAGGATGGATGAGAAGCATGGCTGTTTGTTGAAGTTGTAGTTGTTGTTGAGACTGCTTCATAATTTCCTTGGAGATGGAGAAGAATGGAACTAAGGAAGGGGAAGGGTGTGTTAATTAAATAATGGTTTGATGATTTGGATGAATGTTTTGGGGAATGGGAGAAGACTTGGATTCATGTTTTCCTACTGATTCGAAGTTTCCTTGGACTTGTAGCTAAGAATAGTTAGTGTTCAGCTTTGATGAGATCTTTTAAGTTTAGTCACTTTCACATATCAATTGGCTACTTGATTCATTGCTTTCTGGGGGTGATGAAGTGAATATATAATAAAAAGGAGCACCAACGACCCAATGATCTATTGGCATCCGGGTCGTTTGCTAAGAGATGAAATTATCTTGTGGATGAATCCGAGATCAAATCCTTATTTTTACAAGCTGAGAGTTGGGTGTGGAGTTGTTCTCTCGGGAACAAGTCTGTAGGATTGAGCGGCCACCCTTGTATATGTTCTTTGAAGTTTTTAAAGGGAGTTGTTTATTATCTTATTTAAAAAAATATATATAATAAAAAGGAGTTGGTTGTGATTTTAATAGATGGATAAGTTTGTTGGGAAATGAAATCATGTTTTCCACGGTGACAAACCTTTTCACTTTGATTCAATCGGAAGGATGTACAACTACAAAAGAATAGATGCATGCATTTAATTTGATCCAATTTATATATATATGACTAGTTCTTCATTGTTTTTATTCAATGTGAACATAAACTTTGATCAAGCTGTGATTTATTGATTAGAAGTTTTTGTAGAAAACGAAGGGAAGAAACACTCTTCTTAAGGAATACCCCACCTCTACTTAAACGGTGACGCGGAGAGGGAGAAGAAGCTTTCCAATATTGACTAACAAAGGGAAGAAATACTCTAAGGAATACCCCACCTCTACTTAAATTGTGACACGGAGAGGGAGAAGAAGCTTGCCAATATTGACTAACATTTACAACATAAATATGGGTGATATTGTTTACCGACAACTCTATGTGCTCTAGAGACAAGCAAGAATGTTTCATACAATCTAACAGGTTGATGAATGTTTTTATTTATTTATTTATTTATTTATTTATTTATTTTATAAGGATGGATAAACCATGTTTAGTAGTAAGTAATACAGACGATGCATCAAGACGAAAAGATACAACACAGTTGGAAATTAAAGCTAGACATCAAGCTTGTGGCTTGATGAGGCTAACTAAGTTGGCATGCCGGAGTTCACTACCCCCGTCCGCCAATGCTTGCTATTATCCCTCGCCATTTGGGGAATTAAGCATTATTATTTAGGGGTTGTAGTGGGTCCTCCCTAGTGAAGGTTAGGTTTCTTTTAATGAGAGACTCTATTGTCACCGGCTAGCCTCTTTTGGGTATATTTAATATTAGGGTTTCATGTATTTATCATTAGAATTTCTTGTATTTATCTTTTTATGTTTTTATTTCCTAGTTTATCCTTGTAGTGGTATTATATATACCCCAACTTATTTTCAAAAATATTAAGTCTTTTCCTATCATTTAATGCTCAAATCAAGAAAATATAATGAAATCAATGTCGAATTAGTTTTGATAAAACACATTATTTATCTTGAAAAAATCTTTTGTTCCTAACAAACCAGAGGTTCCATAAGATTATCATTGTGACCAAATCCTAACCCATCTATAGAGTTTTTTTTTTTTTATAAACCCTTCCATAGAGTTTTGTCAAGTCAATGGTGTGGGAGGAAATGTCCCATACATCTTAGACTGATTGAGGCATGTTTCCAATTTGAGGGAGATTACAGAAAGGACTCCATACCCATTGAAAGTATGGGCAGAGAATTAGTAGGCGGTTGACGGACTTTTCCTTGTTTTCATAGAGGAAGCAAGTTGTCTAGGCCTCTTCACGGCTATCTTTCAATGTTATTCAAGGTGAGGACCTTAATATTGTTTATGCAAACCATGCAAATAGCTTAATCTTTAGTAGACAATGGTACTTCATAAGGACCAATGTATGATGCTCCTAATGCCTCTATTAGGTAGGAAGCGGTAAAGTGAGCTTATTGTGAAGCATTGGGTGTGACCCATATAGGTGTTAGCTACCATGCTATGCAGTCAAGAGAGAGTTCAATCTTTCTAGGAGCCCATGGTAGGTATTTGCACTATCTCTTGTTAGTAATCCTGGTTTCAGGAGGGGAATTCCTTGTAGGTTGTTTAATCTGGTCGTGTTCACAGTGATACTATGTTTTTTTTTGGCCATTTGTTGAAGTGGGCTCTAGAGATTTCACAGTGACCAAGTCTCTACCCAATTATCAAACTAACAGTTAATCCCCTACTATAGTTGTCATATTGGCCAAGACTCTTGTTTTGTGGGACAAATGCCTTTCCAGGAGGCTCTCAAAGGCATTAGGCAAAATGGATCTAGGAAAGACCTGTTGAAATATGCATATTTGAAGACAAGGCAAATGCCAACCTCTCTAGGATCCTCTGCCAACATTTCCCAAACAAAATGGGTGATGAATTGCTTGAGATTAATTATACCCCATCCTTCTTGCTCCTTTGGTTGTGGTCATAATTAACAAGCCTGTATGAGTGAGGCTCTTTTTTTCATACCCTTCCAGAGCAAATTCCTTTGAAGGGCGTCAATTTTGTGTGACCCACTGTGCCACCCGGTGGATGGGAATGGATGTAAGGATTGAGTTGATTAGAGTGATCTACTCTCCGAATGATAAAAGTTGTCTCTTCTAAAAGCTGATCCTCTTCTTGATTATTTCAATAAGGTATATTCAGTGTTGTTTCCTGGGTTTATGACCCGAGATGATAATCCTAGATACAAAATTGACATTGAATAGAGCAAACAATCCATTATTCTCCTCAAGCCCTTCATTGAATGACCGTGCATCTTGATTGATATAATAACACTTTTGTTGAAATTGATACAGAGTCCGGAGTGGCCCTCAAAAAGATAGATAAGATTGAGGACCATGAAATGAGACACATCTCCCAAACAGAAAACAAGGAGGTTGCCCATATATTGTAGTGGGGATATCTCCTCTATACTATATGCTCCCAGCCTAAAGCCCGGAAAGATGTTGGTTTTTGTGGCATGCGTTAGCATAGTTCTAAAAACAATATATGTAAGAACGAACAATACTGGTGAGACTGGTCTTCCTGTTTGAGCCCACATTTTTTTTTTTGACAGAAGGAGCGGGTGGCCAAGTGGCCACCTACTAAGTCTAATCAGAGGGCGGGGTGTCTGGGATCGAATCCCGCCTCAGCGCATGGGAATAGTACCTAATTTGGCTCCACAACGAGTACACAGGAAACGCCACAGTAACACCCCCACGAGTCACTCGAACCCACGACGGGGTTGAGGCACGCGAACCTGGTACCGCTAGACCAAAGGTCTGTTGGTTCTGAGCCCACATTGGTACTGCACATAATATACTATCCATTTACTAGGAATCTTGCCTTTGAGGAGTATATGACGCTTTTAATCCACCTGATCCATCTTGGCCCGGGCTTGTATAGTATTTCAATAAATAAGTCTCAGATATCGAAGGTTTTTTCAAAGTCGACCTTGATCAGGACGTCATTTGAGTTTGATTGCCTCATTTTGTAGATTAGTTTCTCGTCCACAACTATATCATCTTGGATCGTTCCATTTTTTTAATAAAGTTTGTGGCTCATCCACCATACTACCAATAACCTCTCTATGATGATTAGCCAAGACTTTCAAGTTGATTTTAATCGAGCAATTCAGGAAATTGATCAACCTGTAGTTGAGTCATTCTTGGGGATATGCAGGAAGATATGAACCCAGTTAATCAGTTCAAGATTTTCTCGTCCGAGAAACAAATCTTTATTAAAGAAGTCCCACTTGATATATGTGTTGGAAAGAATGTAATAACAATACAAAGACAAGTCTTTTTAGTTTGTGTGAATTTATGAGCAACAAATATCCAGAAAATATTACAATGCTCCGATATGTAATAACGGACCAAAAAAAAACACACACACACACACACAACCACATTAAAAAAACATAGAAAGGAAAAATCTATTAACAAGGTATCACATATGAGAGTAAATACCTTGAATTTTTTGGTACCTTTGCACGCCGATCTTCCTATGATGGCAATCGAGTTTTCCCTAAGATCCCACTCAGCCTCTCTTTGCCTCAATCAAGGTTCACAACAGACTGTTGAATAAGAGAACAAGCCAACAAGTGAACAAGCAAGAGAGAAGATAGAAAACAAGCACAAGGCAAACCAAAGCACAAAGAGCAAATTAGAGCCACAAGTCAATTCTCCTTTTATTCACCTCTTATAATCTCAATTACAAATGCACCATGCATATTTATACAAGTATGTGAAAAAATACAAACTGACTAACTCGTGGATAAGTTCAAATTTCAATTTGAACTTATTATATCTTATCTAATAGCCCACTACTAAAGCCTTCTCGATCCAGTCATGTCTCATGAATATCGCAACCGAGTAACCGTGTGCGTGCATGTGCTTAGCACACCCCATACACACTCCGCACGTTTGCACCCCACGCTTAACCCACGCATGCCCCGTACATGTGCCTATATCTGCGTTCACCTACGCTCCGCACATCCCCGCGCCGGCCTACGCCTTGCACTTAGCGCCCCGAGCCTCGCACCTATGTGTTGCGCCCTACTCGCGCCTGTGCACAGCCCACGCATAATCCATGCGCCGCGCGAACCACTCCCGGCCTAGTGCTCATAGAGGCTGGAACCCACAACCTAGTTCATATGCGAGGGTCTGACACAAGTCTCCATGGTCATCACTAATCTCTATCTTACAATCACTGATTTACATTCTCAAAAAGTGCATAAAACTCCATTAAACAAATTTCACCAAAAATAAAGGAGGATATTAATTCATTTTTTATATGTTTGTAGGACAGGAGTGGGATTATGATAGTATCCTTTGGTAACATCTCTTATATAATGATAAGGGTGAAATCAAGGAAGACACGTGGAATCATCCTGACCTGACACGTGGAAGACTTCGTGCCATCAGTCTTCATCAAAGTAACCCTCACCTCGGGTCCGTACCCCCTCGGATAACTAAAACGGACTCGGTCCCACCCTCTCCCGAACAGCCTTCCGAATAGCCTCCCAGAAGAAAAGAGGTTTCCAAACGGTCTTCCAAGCAAGCCTTCCAAAGAGACTTCCGAACAGCCTTCCGATCGAGACTCCTCTTCTCTTTTTGCCGAGGAGCTCCAAACCCTTCTAGAAGGATCAATGAGCGAACTGAAAAACCGAGGAGGTCGTAACCAAGGCCTATAAATAGTCAAGGCCTCACACTTGTAAAGACAGTTGAGTTCTTTGTACACACACACTCTCTCTCTCTCTCCCTCCCTTGTAAAGAATCGCTCATAGTGGAATTCTTCCTCGAAGCTTGGAGACCCGTGGTTTTTCCCCGATTTAAGGGGTTTTCCACGTTAAAACCTTGGAGTTTGTCTTCCCGATTCTCTCTTTCTTGACTTTCTTGAGTCTCTTTCCACGAAAAACCCCTATAAATTCAAGTGTTGACTTGATTCTTGGGATCTTCCCGAAAATCGCGTTAACATTTTGGCGCCGTCCGTGGGGAGGGCGATCAAGAAGTCATGGCGACCACTAGGAGATCAAGGCAGAGTCAGAATCAGGAGCAGACAACCGCCGCTCATCCCACTCCCGCCCCTATTGAAGTGACGCCCGCCCCAACTGGGGCAACTCCACCGCCCCCAGTCGAAGCCCCTCCACAGGTAGAGGAGGACCTTCCGCTTTGTCCTCGAACCATGGAGGTTCCAGAGGAACGCTTCAAAGGCATGGAGAGACAAATTGCCGACCTGGTACACAACATGGTGACTGTTGAACGCCATGTCTCCCAAGCGACGGCACCACATGCCCCACTGTCTCGCCTGGGAAGTCGGGAGCACTCCGCGGTTCACTCCCCCCATTACCGTGCCCCTACACCGCGGCGAGGGCAAAGCCACCGTTCTCCGAGCCGAAGCCCTACCCTGCCACGCTCCCACATGAAGGAACGCTCCAGATCCGGCCAAAGGCATCGACGAAGGTACCTCACTCCGCGGAGAGGATTCGAATCTCCCGAGCCATATTGGGGACACCGATAGCCTCGACATCGCTCTCCAAGACAGAACTCCCCCCGTTGCACTCGCCTCGGCATCGTCCCTAGGGGCGCTCTCCACCAAGGCGTTACTCCCCCCATGATTATCAGCTGAGGGGTCGCTCACCCAGACGCAATCCCTCCCCAGAGTTCTACCGCGGAGGCAGAATCAGCGATCTTGAGAGGGTTTTGACTCATATCCCATACATGCTCTCACCCTTCATAGAGCAATCTGGGAGGCTCCATTCCCAGAGAAATTTCAGCCTCCTAACATCAGATATTACGATGGAACCACCGACCCCTATGAGCATGTGGAGCGTTACTGCGCAGAGATAATGACAAATGGCCTCAACGAAGTCGTTTTATGCCGCACATTCCCGAAAACCCTCACGGGAATTGCCTACCATCGGGTTCAGAGTCCGCCTCAATCCATAGTCGGCTTCGTGCAATTAACCCAAATTTTTCCTACCTGGGTTCGCCAATTGTCGAAGGCAGATGAGAAACCCCGTGATCTCCTCAGATGCAAGCAGATGGAAGGGGAGAGTCTTCGGGATTATTTGGATAGATTCAATAAAGAGACCTCTGGAATGTTCCACCTTGACTCTATTATGGTTGTTGGCGCAGCACTGGATGGGCTTCGGGATGGTCCTTTCCTTGATGCGATTTCTGGAGCGGTTCCGAAGGACCTGCCCGAACTAATGAGCATCGCACATCCTATATCGTTGCTGAGGAGTTCAAAGCTAGCCGAAAAGAAGAAGCCTTACAAAGTATCAGAGAATTCCAGAGGGAGAAATCTCGACCCGAAAGATATAAACATCCGAGCCAAGGGGAGCAAAGGATCCGAAGAGAGCCAGAAAGAAGGCGAGACGAGCCACCACGGCGGACCGACCACAACCCTCAAGAACCAAGGAGACCTCGGTTCCCAGGGAAGTACAACAACTACACCAACCTCAATACATCTAGAGAGAATATCCGGATGCAGATACAACATAAAAAAACTCTTGAAGCAACCTAACCCCATTAAGGAATCCGCAGACATGAAGCGGAGCAGGAAGTTCTGCGCCTATTATCAAGCCAAAGGTCACACAACCGAGGACTGCGTCCAACTAAAGGATGCCATCGGAGACCTCATCAGGGCAAGGAAACTTGATCAATTCCTACGGCAAGAACAAACACCCAAGGAGGATCCTCCACCACAACAGGCCATACCCGACGAGGATGTTATTGCCGGAGGCCCTGGCTACGGAGGGGAAGGCTCCTCCTCCAGGAAGAATTATGCAAGGATGGTAGAGACGGTACACTAGGACCCATCCCAGAAGCGAGCCCACCCATCAGAGCTAATAACTTTCTCGAGCGAAGACCTTCGGGGAGTCTCCCAACCCCATGATGATGCTTTGGTGATAGCTGTCAAAGTGGGAGTCTTCATGATGCATAGAGTACTCGTCGATACTGGGAGCTCGGTTGACATCATTTTCTGGGATGCCTTTAAACGGATGAAAATCGGCACGGACAACCTAAAACCAACCAAGTCCCCCCTAATGGGTTTCAATGGGAGCCCCCTTCAGCCTGAAGGGATCATAACCCTTCCAGTTACCCTCGGCAAACCTCTACTTGCGGTTTCCTCCATGATCAACTTTCTGGTTGTTCGATGCCCCTCTAGCTACAACTCTATCATGGGTAGACCCTCCTTGAACGTCTTCGGCGCTGTCCCCTCAACTTACCACATGATGCTAAAATTCCAGACTGAACAAGGATGTGGAGAGATAAAAGGCGACCAAGCAGCTTCTCGACAATGCTACGTCAACCATTTGAAGAACCGAGGGGAAGAGTCCAGCAAAGCATCTGAAATGCTAACCCTCGAAGAGCTGTTACCCGAAGATGAGGGACGAGAAGCTTGTCGCCCAATGCCAGTGGAAGAATTAAAAACGTGTCAATTTGATGAGGAGATCCCCGAACAAACAGTGCAGCTCGGTAGCGAACTTAGTCCAATACACCAGAAAGAGCTCCTGGGGCTACTGAAACGCAACGCTGATATCTTCGCCTGGGCCGCCGAAGAGATTCCAGGAGTACCCCACACCGTCATAGAGCATCACCTGAAGGTAGACCCTGCTTTCAAACCTGTCATCCAGAAAATGAGGAACTTTGCTCCGGATCGCCTTGAGGCCGCCGAGGAGGAAGTTAGTAAGTTGTTGAAAGCAGAGTTCATCCGAGAAGTCCAATATCCCGAGTGGCTCTCTAATGTTGTTTTGTTGAAAAAATCCTCGGGCAAATGGAGGATGTGTGTAGACTTTACTGATCTAAACAAAGCATGTCCTAAAGATTGCTACCCCCTGTCTCTAATGGATAACCTTGTAGACTCTACTTCGGGATACCAAATGCTTAGCTTCTTAGATGCGTTCTCAGGATATAATCAAATCCGAATGGCGAGAACAGATGAGGAAAAGACCTCGTTCATCACCTCCAGGGGAACATATTGTTACAAGGTCATGTCCTTCGGATTAAAGAACGCCGGAGCAACATTTCAAAGGCTAGTAAATAAAGTCTTCGCAAAACAAATTGGGAAGAATGTCGAGGCCTACGTGGATGATATCCTGCTTAAGAGTGCAAAAGCCGAACACCATTCCTCCAACCTCCAAGAAACTTTCGAGGCATTGCGGGCCCACGGCATGAGTCTCAACCCAAGCAAGTGCGCCTTCGGAGTTCGCTCGGGGAAGTTCCTCGTTTTTATGATCACACAGAGAGGAATCGAGGCCAATCCAGAGCAAATCCGAGTCATCATGGACACTAGGCCAACGAGGAGCATCAAGGAAATTCAACGCCTCAATGGGAGACTAGCCGCCCTTGGGAGATTCATCTCGCGATCTGGAAAGAAAAACCTCCCCTTCTTTCGTGCTCTACGGGCAGCACCAAAGTTACAGTGGACAGAGGAGTGCGATAAGGCCCTCGACCAGCTAAAGAACTACCTCCAATCACCCACTCTTCTCTCCAAGCCGAAGACAGGAGAAGAACTCTACGTTTACCTCGCAGTGTTAGACTGGGTAGTCAGTTCAGTTCTCACAAGGGAAGAGGATGGAATACATAAACCAGTGTATTACACCAATAAGGTACTTTCAAATACCGAGTCGAGATACCCCCACTCGAAAAGCTTGCCTTCGCGTTAGTGATCTCGGTGATAAGCGTTCAAATGAGCATATTTACATACCATATACACACTTATTTTCATGTCAAATGCAATGATTTGTAGCCCGGCGGTACTTAAAATGCTTCATATTTTGTAAACAGGGCATAAATAGGCCACCCTGACGAAAAGGAAGCATTTATCAACAAAATGAAGAACAAACGAAGATATTTTGAAGTGAACAGGGGGTGAACGGCCTTGTGAACTGCCGTTCACACCTGGGCACAAAGGCAGGCACAAAGAGAGGGTGAACGGCCTTGTGAATGGCCGCTCACCGCCGCTCGAGCAAGCCGTGAGGTGAATCGGCCGATGAACCGCCACCACCCGCTCGTGAGCAAGTCGCGGAGGTGAACGGGGTGATGAACGGCCGGTTAACTCCGCCTCGTGAGCAGTCGTGAGTCGAATCAGACCGATGAATGTGCCGTTCACGAGGCCGTTCATCGTAACTTTTGCAGTTTTACGGGCCCAATCAAGGGCAATGTTGTAATTTTTTTTAGTGGAACCCTAATTCATGGGTATAAATAGTTAAGTATGAGAGCTTAGAGGGGAGGTTGGCTTAGGAGAGAGGCTAGAGGAGAGATTAGAACTTGAGGGTCATCACCCCCAAATCTTGAGAATAGAGAACCATTGGAGTTGCAAGCATTGGAGGTAATGGTGTCCTCTATTACCCTTTCTTTGGTTTGTAAGCTTTCCTATTTTGGTTTGAGTTCCCCATTTATGGGGAACTAATCTATGGGTACTTGGGTATGTTGAACTTTTGGATTGAGCATTAATAGCATTGAATATTTATGATGATTTGTTGGTACTCTCTTGAATGTCTAATGAATGTTATGTATTGATTGTAATTTCATTACTAGAAATTACTTGTGTGCAATACAAGGGCTAGAGCTAGCGCCTCCTTGTATTAGGAACTTGCTTCATTAGAGAGTTTCATGAGTACACCGAGGAATCAGGTACTAGAAGGGTGAACGACTCCTTTATACGAATTCACCCCCATGATTCTTCCAATATACATGAATTTCCTTGAACTTCATATCAAGTCCTAGGAGACTAGTTATCCAACCACCTTGGAAGAGGGGTTGGATATAATTTAGGAATTTCCCCTTGAACCTCATATCAAGCCTAGGAGACTAGTTATCCAATCGCCTTGGAAGAGGGGTTGGATATAATTTTAGGGATTATTGGCACAAGAAGTATCAACCTTGATTCATAAACATCTTTGCTCATCTTTAGAATTGAAATCCAAAAGGGATACATACCCAAGTATCCTCGCTTGCTATTGATTTACCCCAGTCAACTCTTGATTTTCAGTTCTTACTTTCAATCCCTTTTTAGTTCTTTACTTTTGAAAACCAAAACCCTCCAATTTACTATTCGGACTAGGTTAGTAAAGCTTGGTTTACACTTAGCAATCTCTATTCCCTGTGGTTCGACATCCGACTTCCCATAGTCCACTTTATTACTTGATCACGACCCGTATACTTGCGGAAAACACACCCATCACTCGGCCAGGAAGCTCCGCCCATACTACCAATCCCACAAAATTAAGGTGCTTACTGATCAACCGTTAAAGCAGATACTTCACCGGCCTGACGCTTCGGGGCGTCTAACAAAATGGGTGATCGAGCTCGGAGAGCATGATATCAATTATTCCCCTCGGACAGCCATTAAGGCACAAGTGTTGGCAGATTTTATCGCCGAACTTACCGTCACCAAAACCGAGGAGCCTGAGGCCACGAGCCTCCTAGGAACATGCACAGCCTCCTCTTCCCAATGGGTCTTGCACGCCTACGGCTCGACCACTACGGAAAATTCTGGAGCTAGAATAGTCCTCTGTTCCCCCTCAGGATGGAGTACCTCCACGGTCCTTAAGTTTAGCTTCAAGGCTACCAACAATGAAGCTAAATACGAGGCGGTAATAGCAGGACTGTAGCTTGCCCGAGGCCTCGGAGTCCAAGACCTACTAGTAAACACCGACTCACAGCTAGTAGTGGGCCATATGACCTAGGAGTTCGAGGCACGGGAGGAGAATATGGTGAAATATAAAGCTATGGTACAACACCTCATGAAGAGCTTTCAAAACTTTCATATCAATAAGGTGCCCAGAACCGAGAAGCAAGAAGCAGATCTTTTATCCAAATTGGCTACCTCAAACGGGGACATCCAGCGACCCATCAATATCCAACATTTGACAACAAGAACAATCGAGTGTCACCCCGCCGAAGAGCTGCTCGACATCGAAGATGGACTCTGCTGGATGGACCCCATCTTGAACTATCTCAAGAATGGAACACTTCCACCGGCCCCAAGCTCGCCCGACGCATCGCCGTCCGATCCACCCGCTTCAGTATTATAGATGGCCAACTCTACAAAAAATCCAATTCCTTACCTCTCCTGAGGTGCTTGCGACCCTCCAAAGCAAATCATGCCCTTCAGGAGATTCACGGGGGAATAGCAGGAGATCATCAGGGTGGCAAGGCTCTCAGTTACAAAGTTCTCCGCCAGGGCTATTACTGGCCAACTTTGTCTAAAGATGCTCTCGAGTTCGTTCAGAAATGTGATGCGTGTCAAAGGCATTGGAATATTCAGAGGAAAATCGCCGGTCACCTGACACCTATCATAGGTACAAGGCCATTCGCCCTCTGGGGAGTAGACATTCTTGGCCCTTTTCCTGTGGCAGCTCGACAATTGAAATTTTTAATAGTTGCAATAGACTATTTTACCAAATGGGTGGAAGCGGAACCTTTATCCTCAATTACGGAAAAGGCTTGCCGGTCCTTTCTTTGGAAGTCAATTGTTTGACGGTTCAGAATCCCTCTAGCCTTCATAACAGATAACGGCCGCCAGTTTGCCAATTCCGCGTTTAAAGCCTTTTGCGAGAAGCTCAGAATTGAACATAGACTCACATCAGTCACCCATCCCCTGGCGAACGGGTAAGTTGAAGTCACCAACCGAACCCTCCTCCATAGCCTGAAGACCAGGGTCCTCAGTAATGGCTCCTCATGGGCAGAAGAAGTTTCGGGGGCTCTATGGGCATACCGAACCACTACCCGAACGCCCACTGGAGAAACACCTTTTGCCCTTGCCTTCGGGGTCGAGGCGGTGATTCCTCCTAAAATTGGAATACCCACCCTTCGGACGCAGGCGTTCGACCCAGCAACCAACGAGGAGCAACTCAGAGCTGAATTAGATCTCCTCGAGGAGAAGAGAGACATGGCGAACTTCCGAGCGGCGGCTTATCGCCAGAAAGTAAAAAAGTTTTATGATTCAAAGGTAAAGGAGGTGGCTTTCCAGATGGGCAATTTAGTCTTGCGAGAACACAAGTTCAAGGGGAACAAAAGTAAGACAGGAAAACTAACCCCGAACTGGGAAGGGCCCTACATCATAACGGGCATTGTAAGACCAGGCACCTACCGGCTCGCCAAGTTAGATAGAAAGAAACTGAAACGCTCTTTTCATTTTGAAGCACTAAATAAGTATTATCAATAAGACCTCGCTTTCCTGCTCAAACATTTTACCTCAGTACAACACACGTATCATCCAAGGTCAATGCCTCAAAACAGAGATGCCTGAACTTCGATCCCTCCTCAGAATCATGGTTCTGCGCCTTGATCGCGAACCACTTCGATTCCTCCTTAGAATCATGGTTCTGCGCTTTGATCGCGAACCACTTCGATTCCTCCTTGATCGCGAACCACTTTGATTCCTCCTCAGATCATGGTTCCGCGCTTTGATCGCGAAACACTTCGATTCCTCCTCGAAATCATGGTTCTGCGCTTTGATCGCAAACCATTTTGACTCCTCCTCGGAAATATAGTCTGGCACTTCAACCACGAGCTACTCCGATTCCACCTCGGGAAAATATTTCCTCACCTTCACTGGGAGCGTCTTCTACTTCAAAAAACACCACCTAAGGGTCCTCACATCTACTCCTACAAATATGGCCTCGGAATCTTCGGAGAGAGCAACGGATGGAAACATCACAAAAACAACTTAGATTCATTCATCAAAACAAAGTATTGAAAACACGTCAAAAGTATTTGCATCAACATCACAGGTGAAAGTTATACAGACAATCACTGAACAAACAACTTCTCAAAGAAGGAATACAACAAGTATCTACGGAGCCTAAGAAGTGTCCTCAAGAACGGGCAAAACAGCGGGGCAACTCTCTTTATCATCACTCAGCGCCTCGGAGCTCACCCCCTCGCCATGCCCTAATACCGAAGCGTCTTCCAAATGCGCTTCGCCAGTTAGGGTCATCTCCTCGTCACTAGCTGCCTCGGGAGTGGGCCCTGCAGTAGTTAAAACAGTAAGTCACACGAACCCCTCAGATAGAGGAAAGTACCCTAGACCTTACCCTCCTCCTCAGCTTCATCCAAAGAAAGCTCATCATCCAGGAGCTCGTCATCAGTCTCCATGTTCGGGTCTTCCCCAGCCAAGGTCTTAAGGGCCTGCTTGTACGACAGGGTGTTGAAATCTATAGAGATCGTCCCCAACACGTCAGAGGGCACAACCTTCAACACTAACTCTCGAAAAATTTTAAAGGCCTCCTCACTGCCTTTCTGAAAGCCAGCCCTGTACCCCTGGTCCTTCTCTCCATACAGGGAAGAAATGGCTTCCAACTCCTTTATTCGGTCATAGCAAAGATCCAAAGTTTCTTGCAGAGAAGCCATCTCCTTCAGGGCCTGGTCTTTCTCCCACACCGCAGCATCTCTTTCAGCACCCTCTCAGACGAGGGAACCATCTTTCTCCTCGATCTCCTTCACCAACTTATCTTTTTCCCCTTGAAGAAGAAGGATTGACTGTTTAGCAGAGTCCAGATCCGAGGAGAGCTTCTTAACCTCGATTTTAGAAGAAGAAAGATTCGCCTCAGCTTCAAGGCACCGGTCTTCAAAAGATTGCTTAGACAGCTTGATCTGGTCCACCACTTCTTCAAGCTCCTTCACCTTCTCACAAAGGGTCTTCACACGTCCCTCCAGCTTTATCTTCTCTTCCAACAACCGCTGGCACTGCGCTGACGACGAGCTAAGGGATCCCTCGATTCTGTTCTTCTCCCCTGACAAGAGAGAAAAATCAGTCCGAAGCCTTTGATTCTCCACCTCTAAGCTCGACACCGTGTTGCGAAGATTACGACCCATCTCCAGAAGACTTGTAGCACGGTCCATCATTGCCCCAATCTGAGAAGATTGTGCACACAATCTAAGCATCGAACATTTGAAAACCCTTAAAGGTTAGAAGTTAGAAAAACTTACTGAAATCGCGGTTAGACGCATGTGGGCCGCCAACTCAACCTCATCAAGGCATCGCAACCGAGACTCAATCTCCTCCGTCCGAAGAAGCTCCAATGAGACAGTCGCCAGCTAAGGATCATGACATAAGAGGCCATCAAACGGATTAAATCTAAGTCCCAAAGAGCTCCCTGAAGCCTGGCCCGTCTCTTCTGGCTCGGTCGCAGGGCCCTTCAATTTTTCTGTAGCTGTGGTCGAAGCGCATGCAGGGTCACCCCCCTCAGAACGTGCAAACCCTTGGCGACTAGGCTCTTCAGTACCGCAAGAAGCATCCAGGGCATTCTCAATCTCTTGCAGTAAAAGGCTCCCCGAGTCAAGTGGCTCGGAAGATACACTTACTAGGGAAACGTTGCTCGCCACGCGGATCCCCTTCCTGCGCTCACTGAGAGGAACGTGATCTTCTTCGAAGAGGTTCCCCTCCTCTGCGGGAGGAGCTACGTCGACTCCCTCTTCCTCTTCTGCAACCATAACGAGGGAGACTGATTTCTTCGTAGTCACGGACTTTTTATTCCGCTTCAGAATCTTCCGCGGAACGGCACTTGCCTCGACACCCCTCTTCTCCCCCTCCCAAGGAGGTTCCTCAGATT
This sequence comes from Dioscorea zingiberensis, assembly GCA_026586065.1. Lineage (NCBI taxonomy): Eukaryota > Viridiplantae > Streptophyta > Magnoliopsida > Dioscoreales > Dioscoreaceae > Dioscorea > Dioscorea zingiberensis. The sequence continues at coordinate 3,402,599 of CM048826.1, forward strand.
GCCCCCCTGGCGCCTCGAGGGTTTTTTCCTTATCAACAGAAGCTTCCTCTCTCATTTTCGAAGGTTTGGGAGGTTGGCCATCCAGCACCGCGGCCTTCCTTTTCTTCTTCTCAAGCCTCGCCGTTCTCAGCTTGGCCTCATTGGCTCTCACTCCCGCCAGAAGGATGCTCAACGTAGACTTCACCTCGATCTGGTTCCCTGTCAAGAGATATAAGAAGGGAGGAAGCATTTCAGGAAACAGGGAAAAATCAGAAGATTGGAGAAAAGAACGAAGATGAAACAAGACCCTACCCAGGGCCGGATAGAGGTCGCAGGCTTGCAGAATCTCAGTGGTCAAATATCTATCAACAGGGATATCGAACCACCTCGTAAGCTTCAGAAACTCAGATTCCTCCTCCGACGTAAAATCTTTCCTTTCCAAGGGAAGGAGCTTCGGAGAGCCCCATTGAGTCCGAACCCCTAACCCCTCCGTACTAGAAACGAAGAAAAACTTCGACTTCCATTCCTTTATGGACGAAGGGACAGGACCGAGGAACCTCCTATTCGCCCGAGCCCCAAAATAAAACCAATCGGTGTTTCTCTCCTTGCTCAAACCGAAGAAGAGCTTAAATCGAGAAACAGAGGGCTCGATCTTATGATAAGAACACATAATCACGAAGCCACATAAACACCTCCAGGAGTTCGGAGCCAATTGGGACGGACAAACCTCAAACTCCCTAAAGATGTCTAAAAAAAGCTTCGGGAAAGGTAGCCTAAGTCCAGCGAGAAGGGCGTCATAATAAATCACAATTTTGCCATCCTCAGACTCTAACACCCTTATCCTTTCCAGGACCCAGGTGTCACACCAGCCAGGTCATGGAGTGAACACCAGCCAGGTCAGGGAGTGAACCCCGGCCACAACATTCGTCTTGCCGAGGTGGTACTCGAAGGTACAGTCATAATCTTTCAGTAGTTCGATCCACCGTCTTTGGCGCATATTCAGCTCCCGTTGGCTCATCAAATACTTTAAGCTCTTGTGGTCGGTGAAGATTTTATAGGCTTCACCATATAAATAGTATCCCCATATCTTCAAGGCAAAGACCACAGCCGCTAATTCTAAATCATGAACGGGGTAATTCACCTCGTGGGTCTTGAGTTGTCTAGATGCATAGGCGATGACTCTGCCCTGCTGCATCAAGACGCAACCCAACCCCCGATATGATGCATCACTATAAATCTCATATCCTATTCCTGCAATGGGTAAAGTGAGGATAGGAGCAGACACCAACCGGTTCTTCAATTCTTGGAAGCCTTGCTCACATTCCTCCGTCCACTCGAACTTCGCGTTCTTCCGTAGCAACTTAGTAATAGGCTGAGCAATTGAAGAGAATCCTTCAACGAATCGCCTGTAGTACCCGGCTAAACCCAGGAAACTCCTGATCTCCTTAACGTTAGTTGGGGCTTGCCAGTTAGTTACTGCTTCGATCTTCTCGGGGTCCACGTAGATTCCTGCCGCCGAAACAACGTATCCCAAGAACTTCACCTCTCCCAACCATAAGTCACACTTCTTGAGGTTGGCGTATAGTTGTTGCTCTCTTAATGTTTGCAGCACTATCCTGGGATGGTGTACGTGCTTCTTAATACTCTGAGAGTACACCAATATATCATCAATGAAGACCACGACGAACTGATCTAGATAGGGCTCGAATATCCTATTCATCATGCCCATGAATGCCGCTGGTCCGTTTATCAAGCCAAAAGGCATCACTAAGAATTCGAAATGACCATATCGGCTCTGAAAAGCAATCTTTGGCACATCCTCTTCCTTCACCAGCAGTTGATGATATCCCGACTTCAAGTCGATCTTTGAGAAGACGCACGCTCCTCGTAGTTGATCGAAAAGATCATCAATACGTGGCAAGGGGTATTGATTTCAAATGGTGACTTTGTTCAGTTGTCTGTAATCGACCCACATCCTTAAAGAGCCGTCTTTCTTCTTCACAAATAATACGGGCGCACCCCAAAGGGATACACTTGATCTAATGAACCCCTTCTCTTGTAATCTATCCAGTTGAGCCTTCAACTCCTCCAGCTCCACTGGGGCCATCCTGTAAGGGGCTTTAGAGATTGGAGTTGTCCCTTGATATAACTCAATCGAAAATTAGACACCTCTATGAGGGGGTAGCCCAGGTAATTCTTCAGGGAATACGTCAGGGTATTCACACGCCACCGGTATATCGTATATGTCTTTCTTGGGGGTTTCAGCTTTCTCCAAGTTCGCCATGCAAGCTTCTTCCGTCTGAGCTCGCCTCCCGTAGAAGTAGATCTCCTCCTCACCAGGTCGTTGGAAGCATACCGTCTTCGAGTGACACTCGACGATAGCGTGATGGATAAACAACCAATCCATACCTAAGATAGCCTCAAAGTCTGTAATCCTCATAAGGATCAGATCAGCTGACAACAGATGACCATCAACCCTCAAATCACATCCTTCATACACTATTTTTACAATCATCGAACTCCCAATAAGGTAGGATACCATCATAGGTTCACCTAATTGTGTAGCATAGATGTGAGTAGGCAGAGTGAAAGCAACCGCTATGTATGAGTGAGAGGAGCCAGGATCAATTAACACACATGCATCGACGCCAAAGATTTGCATCATTCCTGACATGACGTCGGGGGTGTTCACAGCCTCCTGCTATGTCATGGCAAAAGCCTGAGCCATCAATTGGGGCTGAGCTCCCCGACCTCCGCGGCCTCCTCGTGATCCTCCCTTGGATGATCCTCCCCGGTGACCTCCTGTACTGCCAACCATAGTGGCTCCTTGGGCCGGTGGTGTGTACTGGCCAACCGGTGCAACAGCCTGTGGGGAGACTCCACTCTCCTGTGTTAAAAAAGGGCATTGGCTTCTGTAATGCCCTGGCTGATGACAATGAAAGCAACTGACAGCCAGTAAGGCGCCTTGCAGTGCACAAAGACACGCCCGTAATGATACTTCTGACAAACATTACACTTGGACCTCCCCTGTGAGGCACCTTGCCCTCCTGAGGTCAAGCCACCACTGCTACTACTGTTACTTTTCTTGCTTGGTCTGTAGCTGCCTTCTGCCTGAAAATCTAGTATGCTTCTCTTCTTAGACCTCTCCAGACGTCGTTTCTGTTGGTCAATGCTCGACTCGACCCTGAGTGCAGCCTCTACTAACTCAGTGAAATCCGAGAGTCCTGCCAATGTAACAATGTTCCTGATTTCGTCACGTAGCCCTCGCTCAAACCTTCGGTACTTTTGATGTTCATCATTTGTGTAGAAAGGTACATACCTCCCTAAATCTGTGAATTTGGCCTCATAGTCGGCCACAGAAAGAATTCCCTGAATCAGACGCAGAAACTCCTCGTGTTTCGCGTCCCGATAAATCTGAGACATGAATTTCCGGTCGAACGCCGTCCGAAATTCAGCCCATGTAAAAACTGTCTGGTCCGGACGGCGTCTCTTGTATGTCAACCACCACTGTATAGCTCTCTCTCCCAGCAGCAAGGTGACGGTCGTCACCTTCTCCTCATCATAACACATTAGAGCCTCGAATACTAGCTCCAACAGCGTGATCCAGTTCTCAGCCTCTGCTGGATCAGTAGTGCCTTTGAACTGAGTAATCCCCATCTGTCGAGCCTTGGCAACATGGTCATGCTTCTTGGGCTTCTGTTGCTGATAATTTGGAAAAGCTGCAAAAGACTGAGTCATCTTATTATACATATGCTGCATCCCCGGGTTCTATGCTGGTCCTGGTTACGCTCCTGGTTGGTACTCAAGTCCAGGTTGTGCTCCCGGATAATAACCCGAACCATACTGCATTCCCGGGTTGTACCCCGGTCCATATGATACTCCCGATTGAAATCCAGGTCCATAGGGTACCCCCGGCTGGAATCCGGGTCCAAAGTACATTCCCGGATAGAATCCGGGTTCATGGTGTATTCCCGGCTGAAACTCGGGTCCATGATAAGAGTGAGACCCATCAGCCTGATCTCCTTCTGGTTCTGGAACCTCCTCTGGTTCTGGGACTTCCTCTGGTTCTTGACCTTCTGCCACAGGTGGTCCATAGACAGGTTCCTCTAGTGGCACACGGGGTAGCCTTCCAACTCTCCTTGGTGTCATTCTGAAAAAAAAAGAGTGTGTCAGTACTATTCTCTAACTCTAAGAGCAATAATTAAACTTTACTCTACTGACACAATACTCCCACCCTAAGGCTCTGACCATAACTAGGTTACCTAGGATGAACCTCTCTGATACCACTAAATGTAACACCCTTATCCTTTCCAGGACCCAGGTGTCACACCAGCCAGGTCAGGGAGTGAACCTCGGCCTAAGGCTATTTAAAATAAATATCTACTCAAAAACAACACTAATATTAGGAAATATAAAGTCAAATACAATACTATTACAAACCATAATGTCTTAAAGTCTCACACAAGTCTAGATAAGAGTTAACATACTCCTCAAATCATACAACAAAAAATAAGATAAATGACGTGGGCCAGGTGGTCAGAGCCAACTAAGGGAATCCAGACCCTAACTTCCACTCTAAGCAGAGTCATGACCCTGCTTACTACCTGCAAAAGATCATTCAACAAATGTGGTGAGCTCACAGGAGCTCAAATGAGGTACTAACACTCACCGCCGTAAACACACCTGTATGCTTTCAATTTTAGAAAATAAGAATATCGAAGAGTGAAATATAAAGACTGAATAATATTTAAAACATGGAAAACGACATACTGATTATGAAAAGAGTCATGGCAATATTCAACTAAATCAAATGATATAATTATAGCATTTCTTTACTTTTTCATCATCAGAACGGGAGATGAATTCCACACAAGTCAAGGTCCTCCCAGGTTGGACCGTATCAACAACCATGGGGTGATAAGCTATGGAAACAACTCCTCATTTGGGGAAATAGATCAGTTCCACACATGTCATGGTCCTCCCAGGTTGGACCGTATCAACAACCATGGGGTGACAAGCTGTGGAATCAATTCCTCATTATCTATCATATTAGTGTCATCTACACCTCTACTTTCATACAGCGACACCAAAGTGGAATAAACCAACACTCAGTATCTCTCCGGTCGGATCAACTCATCGGCCATGAGCTATACGAGTATATATGTATACTAAGCACTCGAAGAGTATGGGGAGGGGGTTTTATTTTCTTGAAATCAGGAGGGTTTGAAAAACAGATAGTTGGACAAGTAAAAATAGAGTTATATAAAACCACCCCTTCCCTACCTAGTACCGTACTCTCTGGCTTTATCGTAGAGCCACGTCTGGTGCAAACATGTATTCGAGTATGGTGCAATGCACTAATATGTCTATCATGACAAATTCTAAAAATGTATAGATGTTTTCACATGCTTTTCATAACATAAATTTCAACTCCGAATAAATTGGCAAGTCATGCTTGAAAACTGAAAAACATCTCATGGAAATAATAATAATATCATAACATGAATTCTCCAATATCAATACGATCAAAATACAGAAAGAATACGGAATTTACAGTTGTGTTCCCTCACCTTAGTCTGAGTGATTCCTAAGGCTAGCTAGGTCCTTCCACAGCAGCGGCCTTGCCTTTGCCTTTCTCTTGTCCTTAAAATAAAAATACGGATTTCTTTAGGAATACGAAAATCGTATTCTTAAGACATTCTCAATTCTAATCTCATTAGAGCCCAATCATTCCATAAATCAACTAGAGCATGATTCTTCAAGTAAAACTTCGTATTCCCACATAATTATAATACGATCTTGCCCTTAACTAAAAGGATCAAACTCTACTCAGTGGTGACTATCGAACAACCACTAATATGCTCATTAAAGTAATCAAGTGTTACCCATGATCATGAAAGGTTAATTAACTAAAAATACTTAAGATTTTCTACGAAAATTCGGCAGCACCTCCTCTATTTGGAGGGCCCCGAATTATACAAACAAACATCAAGTTAATAAGATTAAATTTAACTCATTCATGCCACATCCTAATCTCCTGTCAATAGCCTCAAATTCAATTAATCATGCATCTAATTAGGGTTTTTCCCCAAATTCAATTAGGGCTCTGCAAGAGGCTTACTTGAAGCCCTTGAAGCTCCTGAACGAGCTTCACTTGTCACTTGGAGGTGGATGCTGGCCGGAGGCAGGCTGTCGAGGGGGTGGTGGCTCGCCGGAGCTAGGCGGAGCTGGCCGCAGGGCTGTCCGCGTGCAGGCGCGCGCATGCGCAGGAGGATGGCCGGACAGGGAGGCGCGCAAGGTAGTGTGGGGGGAAGTGCTCGCCGGCGTCCGTGTGGCGCAGCGGACGGCTCGGGGCGGCCGTCTATCGCGCTGTGCACGCGCATAGGAGCTGGGCGGAGCAGGTGTGCTGGTCGCCGGTGCGAGCAGCCCGTCGTCGGTGGCGGTCGGAGGTAGGAGAAGGGGGAGGCCCCGATCGGCTCGCCGGCGCTCCCGTGGGAGAGGCTCGGTCGTGAGCTAGAGAAGGAGGAGAGGAGATCGTGAGGGGGAGATAAGGGTTTCCCCCTCTTTCTCTCTTTCTTCTCTTTATAACCAAGCAGAGTAGCTTTATTTCATTATTTAAAATAATATTATTTAATATTATTTAATTGAATGATTATTCCTCTTTTACTGTTCACACATGGGGAACCAACACTTTCCCCGACCAGATCCACATCTCGCGGACCGAGATGATTAATCTATTATTTTTATTTTATTATCTTGTTATTTAGTTCATTCTTTACATTTTATCAGTAGTCACGAGCCCTACTGTAACTTCACGGGTCGCAACTTCTTGCCCAACCGAGATCCAAGTCTTCCGACTTTTGACCCGCCAGTTATACTTTATCGGAACTCGTATTTTTGTCCCGTATTTCCAACCAAATAATTGAGATTAATTAACACTTATTAATTCTTCGAGTTAATAATCCAGAATTAACCTCTTTAGTCCATCTCCAACTATTCATGTCTATTGTCCTGGCCCAATACGGCCTTCTCGGGCCCAAATTGTTGCGAGATCGGATTTTAATTTCATAACCTCCTGATTTTTCTTAATTAGGTTGTTAAAGTGATTAATGTCTTTAATGTGCTAATTAATCTCAATGGTTTTCTCCAGAAAATAATTTATTTAATCGTGAAAATTTTCGGGGCGTTACACAGACGGTGAACTCGCACGCTCCGAAGGTGCTGGAACTCTATATTTTAAGGAGGTAATGACTCCGGTGATCTTATACTCTAAGGCTATCTTATGAATCGCTTTTGACGAAAGAAGGTTTGGGTAAGATGAAGAACACACGTCTGGCTTTTTAACCACATCCGTAATGGTCTCAAAAGCTAAGACAGGAGGATCAACCGGCGAAAAAACAGGAGAAGGAGTAGAAGAAGAAGATGGCTCACTTGAAGCCATGAGCGGTGTCCGAATAAACACGGGGAGGTCTCTGCGCATACGATGCACCAGAAGCCGCAGTGGGGACGATGAACGCAACTCTCTGAGAGAAAAGCCTTTTTGAAAAATGAAACGACTGGAGACTGTATAGCAAACCCTATTCCTTCCCAACGACTCAGATCTCTCCCCCAACCGGCGCGTAATCCGAACCGGACGCGTGGACAAGCAAGGAACGGTTCAGATTAAAGTACAGATAGGGACTATGCTGGATCTGCGCCATGTAAGACGATGATGGGATAGGCGCAATCATCACTCCTACCGGCGCCTGCGAAAGGAAGCCTTGAGGAACTGAAAAGGTACGGTGCATTCAATGCGCCTCGATCAATGATTAGACTCCTCACCTGCTCGTTCGGAACTTCACCCGACCCGGAACCGAAGCGCCTACAACTCTTCCACACCACTAATCCGAACTACTCCTTGGAAAATCTTGGGACAACCATAAGCCACCGCTTGTATGCTTAGCTCACGCAAGCATACTAGAGGGGGAACTGATGATAAGGGTGAAATCAAGGAAGACACGTGGAATCATCCTGACCTGACACGTGGAAGACTTCGTGCCATCAGTCTTCATCAAAGTAACCCTCACCTCGACTCCGTACCCCCTCGGATTACTAAAACGGACTCGGTCCCACCATCTCCCGAACAGCCTTCCGAATAGCCTCCCAGAAGAAAAGAGGTTTCCAAACGGTCTTCCAAGCAAGCCTTCCGAAGAGACTTCCAAACAGCCTTCCGATCGAGACTCATCTTCTCTTTTTGCCGATGAGCTCCAAACCCTTCTAGAAAGATCAATGAGCGAATTGAAAAACCGAGGAGGTCGTAACCAAGGCCTATAAATAGTCAAGGCCTCACACTTGTAAAGACAGTTGAGTTCTTTGTATACACACTCTCTCTCTCTCTCCCTCCCTTGTAAAGAACCGCTCATAGTGGAATTCTTCCTCCAAGTTTGGAGACCCGTGGTTTTTCCCCGATTTAAGGGGTTTTCCACGTTAAAACCTTGGTGTTTGTCTTCCCGATTCTCTCTTTCTTGACTTTCTTGAGTCTCTTTCCCCGAAAAACCCCTATAAATTCAAGTGTTGACTTGATTCTTGGGATCTTCCCGAAAATCGTGTTAACATATAACATTCCTCCATTTCTATTTTGTCTCATTTCCTAATATATTCTTTCATGCATCCATTTACATATATATTCATCTCTGCTCAACTTCACTGAAAAAAATAAAATGATACAAAGTATACATACAACTTTATATATAGTGTTTCTAGGGACCAAATTCCATGACCTTTGGAGCAAACTTCATCAACCTCCACAGAGTATTAGGCAGGAACTTCCTCGCAAACAAGAAACAAACAGTAGTATTAGCCCCATTATAACTGCAAGTACTCCCACTCCTCAACCTATTAAGAAACTCAATAGTCACACCCTTCCTCCAAACCCTAACAGGGTGGGGCCCTCCATAAGACCAGTCAACCCAAGTCAAACTCCTGTTTGAAATCCTCTCCCCAAACTTCATGCTCACAATGGTTGGTATATAATGCTCATCAGGAAAACATGCAGCCTTGCAACATCTTTCAAACAATTGAAAATACTGAACATCTGAGACAATCTCCACTGCAAGGCTACGGTCCATCTCAAACCACTGAGAGCCTTTTCGCCATTGTTCGAGTTCTATTCTCGGTCTCATTCTCTTGTCATATCGGCCCCGGCCGAAGGGCCCAGGGTCATCATACACTTGAATGTAAGAGAGGGTGGAGTTGATGAGGTGGGAGTAAACAGTAGGGAAGTTGAAGAGAGGAATGCATGATTCTGAGAGGAGGATGAAGCGTTGGTTGGAGAAGTCTAGTAATGCATTGGCCAAGAGCCTCCTCTCAGCTTCCATCATGCTTAGTTCTCCCCATCTCACCACCTGCATGCATTATTCTTTGGATAGATATCACAAACAGTTATATATTTTTAATCTATGTTTTAGGCCATCAGATGATTGTATGTACTTTGTTTATCTAAGATATACAAGGTTATATATGTGTTTATTACATCTTGAAAAATGTCAGTACTAACTCATCCAAATAACTTTTAAGATATACAAGATTTATGTTATTCTGATGAAAAGTTAGAACAAGAGCTAGTGTTGTACAAAATGGTTAATTTCAAAGACAAGCTAGTCTTATTTATATATACTATTCTTGAAGGTTTCATCTGTAAAGGCATGCCTGGAGTGTGGCAGCTTTCCTTTGATGAAAGAATATGTAAATACCATGGAGCAAGATGCATGACAAAGCATGAGTAGAATCTAAGAAATGGATAAATTTTTCACTTAATTAATCTATTTTCCTCCTATATATGTATCTATCTATTTATGCTAGCTTATTCAACCAAGGAAAAAACCAGTTGAGTTTACAAACATTAGTACCACATCGCCGGCCTAATGGGAGAAAGTGAGAGGGGCATATATATAGAGGGACACATTTTATAATAGTGAGGCTTTTGGGGTATTGGGCTCCGGAACAAAATCACTTGATAAGACCAAGTCCAAGTGGACAATATATGGAGTGCGGGCCCACCACCCGAGGGTTGGTAGTTGTGCACCCAAACATGTACACGAAACCGTGAGAACTTAGACCCAAATCAGACAATATCACTGCTAGTGTGGAATGTGGGTGCCCCGAATACTAACAAAACCAAAGAAGGAAAAATGGAGAAAAACAGCAACAACTAGGTACTGACCTTACTTGGTATTCTCCGGCCAAAGAAAGCAGAGTCATTGGGAGCTGTTTCATTGAAGAAGGGATCAGCATGCACGTAGATAGAGAACAGACCTTCATGTCCTTTGAAGAACATCTCCCATAATGGAGCAAAGGCAAGTGGCCCTCTAGTTAAGAACAAGAATGCAACCTTTGGGACTCTCTCATAAGGAACCACCCTTCTGTGAGGAACCATGGATGCCCTCCATAGGAGCTCCTCATCATTCATACCATGCATGACCTCCTTTGGTTCTATGTATTCCTTCAATATTTCAACTCTTTCTTGAGGATGGTGCTCTAATGGTACTAGTGTACTTGGTGGTGGAGAGGATGGTGGGTGAAGTGATTGAGAGGTTTGGAGAGGGAGGGGAAAAGGAATGGTGGTGAGATAAGAGCTTGATATGATACCAAGTGCCAAGCCAAAGCCAAAGATAAGTACACTTGAGAGGATCCATAGAAGTTTAGAAGAACTAGGATTCATGAGAAGCTGAGAAGGTTTGGATGGTTGGAGAAGAATGGAACTGGGGAAGGTGAAGGGTGTGATAAATAATAGTTTATGGAGACAAGAGAAGACTTAGGTTCATGATTTTCTTAAGTATTCAAAGTTTACTTGGACTTCTTCTAATCAATGTCACTATCAATTGGTTATTTGTTTGGTAATAAGGTAATTAAGAAGGAACAAGTTGTGATGATAATTGATAAGTTTCTTGGGAAATGGATTCATGTTTTTCTATGGTGCCAACCTTTTTTGACTTTGATGTATAACAATAAAATATAACCAAAGGACCATTAGTCTAGCAGTATCTTGAGTCCCGTATATATTTTGGATAATTCACTTGATTGAAGACGTCTTTCGAGCTCAGTCCCCTCACCAATAAATGAGGAAAGTGGATAATTTACTTCTGACAACACAAAGCCCTGCGCCAATCCCCACATCTATACACGCACGTGAAGGGTCAAGGGTGCTCATCACTTAAGGTCACGATAGTGATTGGAAATTCTGCTAGAGAATACAATAAACCTACAGATAACTATAATTTTTTCTCCATTGATTGAATTCAATGAGACAGAACATCAATTTTGATCCTTATCAATGAAAATTTGTGTGGAAAAATACACAAGAAATACTCCAAAACAATACCCCACATTTATTTAAATAGTGTGACCTTTGAGGTTTGGCAGCTTAATTGCCAAGATTGACTGTAAATTCAAATGTAGCTGTGAGTGTGGTTTCTTAACATTTACAGCATAATTATAGGTAATATTGTTTAGCCACGACTCGATGTGATCTACTCACTGACTCTTCGAGCCAAGCATGAGTTTTACGGTGGGCATGTTTGTTATCACTGCAATGGCGATGCCTCCAGCAGCAACAGCAGAAGCAGCAGCCAGCAATTTGAAAGGGCTCAACTTCAGGTTCCTCACATATAACGAAATTAATTTAGGTGCAAACTGGAATATGGAGGATGCTCTGAATTTTTGCATGGAGAAATCCTGCATGACAATGGCAATTATGACTTTAGAATTTACAAAAGAGGGAGGCAGCTACCAGTAATGACAAACTGAGAACCATATGCCGGCAGGCTTGCACTTCGGCAATAAAACCAGAATTAACAACATGGCTATTGGAAAAGGGAACCTGGTTAATTAACTAGTTCGAAAAACTTGGAGGACATCATCTTATGGAATAAAAGATATCAACTTACCGGTTTGTCAAAGTATGAAAAGGTGTAAATCAAAACAGGTTTTATTTCTAGTGAAATTAAATTTGGAATTCATAACCATATGCTGCATTGTAAGAAGTTAGACACAAGTGTTCATAAGCACTACCTTTGGTAACTTCTCTTGGAGAGCAAGGTGATCAATATGAAGCTTTACATTACATGAAGCTGGGATCCATAACTTCTGGTCCAAACCAGGGTAGGACTTGGCAATTATATCAGACATACTATTCGCCCCACCTTCAATAGCCTTCAAAATGGACAATTCTCTATCTCTTCGATGCCTGCATTGTAAAGGATATTGTCATAAAGGAGTTCAAGTCATTGACAGTGATTTTGTGTCACTAGCTACTTTCAATAGGCCAAAGACTATTCCTTGAACCAACACAATTGAGTGACATACCCATGCATCAAGTGCGCAGCCTAACTAAAAGGTTCAATCCTGAAAATTTCAATTTAAGTAAAGCACCAGAACCAAGATTGAATAAGAACTCACCTATAATCCAACCTAACCACAGTGCATGAGAATTCTTAAACAAAAATATCAAAAAAATCGATGCCATGTTTTCATGCATACATACTTGAGATATCCACAGAGCATCCTCTTGGGCCACAAGTTAAGTCTGCCATGCATGGGAATTACAACATTTGGCGAGAGCTTTAAGAAATTATAAGTTGTCTGGAAATAATCCTGCAAATGCATGATGATAATGTTTGTTAAATAGAAACATGATATTGCTTTCATATGCTTTCTCCACTGGCGTGAATCTAAAAATATACTAGTAAGAAAAGCCATAAATCTTTCCAGGGATGCAACATAAAAATGTTCGTTAATATCACAAATTCACTGATGTTGAACATTATAAATGAAATGGCCAACCTGCATGTTTCCACCAGCCCTAGCATCCAGTATAGTACTGCCTTGACTGAAATCAACAGCATACAAGCAATCAAAGACCATGAGAATAAGGAAAACTATCTAAAACTTTATATGTTACTGACTGACCCCTAAAGACAACACTCTTAAAATACAGTCACTAGAAATGCAAGGTTAAAGAGTACCAGATTATTAACATAAGTACTCTTACCTCAAACAATGATCACCTACAACAAGCAAGTTCACATTAACGTGAAGGAGTGAACATGGTAGGTTAAATCATTAATAAGATAAGTACTCTTACCCTACACAATGATCACCTACAACAAGTGAGTTTGTACTGATGTGAAGGAGTGCAAGGTGACCATCAGTGTGTCCCTGATTTTCATGAACAACAATTTGGTAAAAGATATGAGCCAAAACATGAAATACTAAAAGAATACTCAAAAAATAAATTATGAAAGGGAAATTTTAATTAAGAAACATTCTGAGGAAGGAAAAGAAACAAAACACCTGACAAAATAATATTACCACATACAGGAGCAGATATTACTTCCAATTGTTGATCACCAATTTGTATTCTCTCACCACCAGAAATCAAGGAATAACCAAGGGACCATACTGCTGTCACATAAAGCAAAAATGATAATTGTTGAATGAGTTTTGGAGCTTTTTGTTATTGATGAATAGAGCAGAATTTAAATCTAACGAATTCTAAAAGAAACAAGTTCAGAAGAATAAAGAGGAATAAATGAGTAACATTGACAATGACAACCTGTGTGGCTATCATTCTAATGTTTCATGATGGGTAAAATTTTCATAGTGATAAATGCCTTAATATACCACTATATCATAAGTGCCTGCATTTAGTATACAATGGATACTAACATCTGATAACTATACACGAGTTCTTAGATATTGTATGATCACCAATTAAATTACCATTCCGGACCAAAAATCTATTTTTGGCTGTCAACTCCATGAGACTGGTAGATATTAACATGCTTGATATCAGGAAATCCAATTATGTTACATGCCTAATGGAATTAAAATGTTTTCACAATAATGCTCTAGTAATTGATGTAGTTCCATTGAACAGGCAACTTCAGCAACTAAGCAATAAAACTTGTATGGAAACATAAAAGATAAAAATAAAATAAAATGTCATTACTACAGAAATACATAAAAAGGAGTGTAAAAAAACCTTTTCCAATGCGAGCCATGGTATTTTTATGTGCCAAGAGAATAGCATCAGGATTGTACTGCTGAACTACTGAAAGACCTGAAATAAGCCAACAACACTTTTAATCACTCAACACCACAGAAAAGCTGGATAGAAAGTGAATATTTAAAAAATTTCAAGTTTGTCAATTTCCAGAAAGATGGTAGCACATGGATCAAAGTATACAAGGTTCTTATTGCCAATAAAGAAGCATTTGAAAGTGTTAACGTGCTAACCGAACAGGGTACTTTACTATCAAGGTCAAAGGAACAATTTTTTCCAGGACTTCATTGATTGTAGTTCTCTTCCTTAATAAATGCTATATTTCATATGCATCAGCTATTTAGGAAGCATTTTTTTCTCAAATCCATGCCTCTTTCTGCAACAGTGCAAAAATTCTTCAGCATGCATGTAGATGTAAGGATGCACAAGCACACAAGTATGTTCATTGATCATGTCTGTAGGTAGATAATAGTGATGCAAATACTAACTTCAAAAGGGCAATCAAAATTGATTAACTTCATCATAACTATAAGGACTGACTACACCTACCCTTAACAACAAACATTTCATTTGGGATACCTCCTAAATCAAAATAATCTTAAAGGCTAGCAAAAGCCTAATATGTCCGGTTCATAGCTTCCAAGTTTCCAACACAAACTTGTGGAAAAAACTAGACTTGTGGACTTTGAATTTAAAGGACTAATTCTCTAGATTTGGGGTCATGGAAATTTGCAGTCATAGCAAAAATCAAGTCAGATTGCATTAACAAGGAGAAGAGCTAAGGCATTTTATTAAATCTTAGATCCATATTTCAGAGGCCAAAATTAATAGAAATATTGATTTTATATTCCAAATTTCAGTGTCATCATTAATATTGGATCATAAAGATCCATAAAAGTTGAATCGTCAACTTCTGACAGAAAACCTTTACTGATTAATGAATTAAATTAGCAATACATGGTGTTAAGCTAGAATTATGAGGAGACTAAAAGGTCCTACTCTCCATGTTTCCTGCTCAAGACAATGGACTTATTGTTTAAAGGATATAGCAGACCAGCTGAAGCTTGAGGTGAAAGTCTGCAATATCCTGTTTAGCATGATAAAACATATTTTGAATAATGTATCCACCTCAGATAAAAGACTCAGTTCTAACTGCTAAGTGGACCAAATCTCTCCAGCCTGCCCTAAGTGCTGTTTGTTGGCAACTAGGTTGGAATATAAACCTCTCCAACAAACACCACCAATTGCATATCTTGGAATAGAAATAACAATTTTTACAAAACATAATCAATTAAAATAAATATACCCAGTAATCAATATTAAAAATCATTGAATATTAATAAACACCAACCTTTAATTTAGAAAAATATACTTTTAGTTGCAAAGTATTCATTCTAACTAGCATTAATTGAGTTAAAGTTATGTCAGCTTGGTTAAAGTTTCCCTAAAAACAAAATTCAAACTTCAAAATCAAAACCCCTAACCCAACTTAAGCCAACCCCAACTAAGCACCAGTAGGCATAAGATTGAGGTGAGCAATCAATGTTTGCAGACTTCAAAAAATATATAAATGAATAAGGACATATAACAGTTACCTTGATATTAGAAGAGAGTAAATACAAAAGGGTACACAAACATCTGCCAATTAGTATGTGCAAGTTCATTGTTGTCTAACAAATTACAAGGCCATAAACTTGTACAATTACATCTTCCATTTAACATATGACGGTTTATTGTTGTTTGACAATTAAAGGTCTTCGAAATACATCTTGCGAAAAATGTCATCACGCTTACAGTATATAAGAATTATCTTATGTTCCAAAAAGCAAAAAGATAAATATTTATTAATTGTAAAATTTTCACGATATTGAAACATAAAATAAGGAAAAATATGATAAGCAACTATTGGATGCCCTTAAAACATACCATCAATGTGATCATGGTGGTGGTGGGTCACAAAGACCACCAACTTTCTTGGCAATGAAGTTACAAGTTCCTTTAGCTGATCAGATATATTATCACGTAAAAATAGTTAAGGAACAGCATAAAAAACATCAAACTGAAGAAAAAAAAAATGAAACAATTACAGTAACTCCTAGATTTTAGTCACTAGAACACTTGCAATTATGCTCAACAATCAACAACCAGCTACACAGACTAATCAAAACCAAAACGGAGTAATGTAATTGGATTTGATTTTACTTTCATTTCATGAAGAGCTTGCTGCATTTCTTGGATGTAGATTGCACCTGTTTGAATTGTTAAAACCCAAGGGATAGTTTCTTTATCTATATACGAGGGAAGCAAAGAGGGGATGGAACTCTTCATTCTTTGTTTGATTCTCCTGAATGTCACAATGTTCATTTGGTCTTCAAAGAAGCAAACATACAGGTGCTTACGAGCAATTCAAAGCTCAAAATAAAACTATATAAATAGAAAAACAACATCATCTAAAACATTGGTGGTAATCTTAGGCTCTATTTAAATTTGCCTTATGGGTCACCAAAAAAAATGATAAAGTAAAGAAACTGAATCAGGCTTTTTTTTCCTCTATCCAGGCAACTTATGTTAGTGAATATCCATTTCTTTCCTTTATATTATGCTCAGTAAACCATTGAATTGGCTTGATTTTTCTAAAGAAATGGATGAATATCTTGCTCTTTTTAATAATTGCATTAATTTACTGACATAACTGATGGAACATAGAGTTTTAGTTGCACAAAGTTGAAATGAAACTTAAATAAACAACCTTTGTATGAGACTGTGAGCTGCATCCAGGATCCATTAGCAGTGCATCCCCATAAAAAATATTACTGGAATCTTCAATACCATCAACAGAATTGTTTGATACTATTACAACTAAATTCGTTGTACGGAAAGGCTTTAAGGTTCTGCTAGCCATCGGTGCAAGGATTATGCCTGGAGGGTACTCCTGAATTAAAACAATCAGATACCTTAAGGCATCAGTCTAGGAATATTGCATACAAGAAATAATTATATCTTAGAAGAAGCAGGCTTTTGATATATGATAAATAAAAGAATGATAAGAAGCTGGCTCAAACTTCAAATTGGATGTCCCATTATATACACATCTGAGTTTTCCTGGTTATATTAAGAGCAAGGTGACAAAGTAAAGTCTGATAAGATAATTGAATTTATGACCAGAGATACCATGATAAAATTGAAGCCCAAAACAAACAGTTATATAATCATATCAAACTAAATGATTTCTTTAAATGAAGAAATGCATTAGTGTAGTAGAACCTCTTGTTACAAATATTGGTGGGGGAAGAAGAGTACACTCGGCAGATGATGAAAACCTGATAATGCAAGGTAGATGGTGGATTCCATTTTCTCAACTCAGCTGAATCGGGCAAAAGACCAAAAACAACAAGAGGTCCTACACGATCATTGCCCGGCCTCACTTCCAAAAGCAGCTTCAAGGCATTTTCCTTGGACATCAACATACATGACTCTGCACAAATTAAACAAAAGTATTAGGGTGCATTATTTCTGACAGAGTTCACAGATTGATTGTGAAAACATTAGCATGACCAAAACTCTAATTTATGATTGGATATGCTTGTACACCATTTAAAATACCAATTACACAAACAGAGTGCTGAAGTTAAGTAAACTATCATTGGATGTCCAGTAATGTGCACATAGCAAGGCTTAATTTGAATCTTCAAATTAGGTTATAATTGTTACCTTATTCCAGGACTAGTATAAAAAACATCATAGTTCATGCATCTCTATGTTAGCTAGCACAGAACAAAGTGTGCCTGTGCTGAGAAACACTGATTATCTGCTAAACATGTTTTCACCAAAATGGGACAATCTTGCAATTTAGCTTCCTTTTAAATTGATGGAAAGTTATAAACCTTCTAAAACATCCACATGAGACTCCATTCTTCCAAGAATAAATAGCGTGTGAATCAACGGTTTTGGGCCAAATTCAGCTTCTTCCAAATACTTCCAAAACATCCAATCTTTGCTAATTGCAGTTGCCAATCCAGCTAGTGATATAACCTGCATGAGTATTCAAAGTAAAGTAACATAAGTAATGGCACTGAAAGAGAAAATGCAGAAAGCATGATAAGGGATGATTTAGAGTTTTGACAAGATGAAAACTTTAGCCAAAGTTGACAGATTATCCAACAGTAAACTTAATGCAAGAGTAAGCATAGTCTGAATCATAGTTCAACCAATACTACTGGAACATAGCCAACATCTACCACACTATAGAGCAGAATCATGATCAAACTCCCCTCAATTGAACCTTATCGCAGCAATATTCATTCAATATAACTTCATAGAAACGTAAATTGCTAAACCATATCTTGCACCAAACATCAGTTTACCTCTCTAAGAGCGGAATCAAGATCAAACTTCCCCAAATCAAGCTTATCCAAGCAAGATTCAGACCCTTGGACGAAAAACTCAGATCGAATACCTCCTTCCAAGGGCTTCAACGGAGCCGAAGGCAAATCCCAGAGATCGGTGTCAACATAGCTTCGGTACTCCTCTTCCGGAAGGCTGGGCGGCGGCGCTTGACGAACCACCAAGAAGTCATCACCGGCAGCGGCCTTGATCACGGCCGCGAGACGGTAAGCGGTGGCCATGACAAGCGACCTCCGAGAATTGGGAACGAATCCAACGACGTTTTGCTTCTTCTCGTGTGAACCCCGAGTTGTTTTATAGTAGTTGCTTGGTTGTTGGCGGGTGAAGGAGTTGGTGAGTTGCCGAGTCGGTGACGGTTCAAAACTAAATAAAATTTTCAACTTTTTATATTTATTAATATTCTTAATATTCCTAAATCAAGACAATTTCTCTACACCTAATACTAATTTATTAACAATTACATAATATATATCTCCAAAAAAAGATATATATTTTCTTTTGATATTTAATAGCTTTGAATGAGCATATTTAATAGTTGGTTTTGTTTGGAAGATGTTTCCATTCATCATAAATAGAAGAATTTTCAGATAGATTTCAGTTAGGTGTTTGGTAAATATAAAATGAGAATCCCACCAACAAGCATCATATAGAAACTTCAAAAATAACTATACAAAACCAAACAACCAAAAGAGAAGTACATCATTCCCAGTTTCTTATAAGCAGAGGTCAGCAAGTAGATCTGGCATTTTAACTCCCACATGCCATGCATTCTTCTCTGTTGTTGAGAGAGCAAACAACCTGTGCCATTTTGTCTGCTTCAGAGTTATCCTCAGCTGGCTTGTTATTCTGAGTTTAGATAATAACATAAATCAAAACCACATAATTAAAATGAGAAGGAAACAGATGATACAGGGGAATAGGAAGCTATACCTCAAGGATGGATGTATCCACTGTGAACTTGATAGCATCAGCAGCAGCACGGGAACGCAAGTAATACATTCCGGTTTTTAGGCCCTGAAATCGAGAGGTTTTGAAACATTATAAGAAATTAAATGAAGAGATGTCAGGAACTTACATTCAGACAAGAAATGGAAGAAATGGTGCACCTTAGACCAAGCATAGAAATGTAGTGAAGTTAATTTCGCAGAAGTGGGTTGTTCCATGTGAATGTTCAGACTTTGGCTCTGATCTATATAGCAACCTCGATCTATTGCCATGTCAACTAGTGTTTTTTGCTTGATTTCCCAAACAGTTCTGAGAACATGGCAATTGTTAGACTACCATAGGAGACATTCTTGAGACACAGAAATTGATAACACTGCATAACATCCTTACTTGTAGATAGCTTTCAAGTGATTGGGAATTTCTGAAATTTTAAGAACAGATCCACTCTCATAGATAATTTGGTTTTTAAGAGTTGGGGACCATAGACCCATTTCTGTCAGATCATGCAGGAGATGCTTATTCACCACAACAAATTCACCACTGCAACATAGCAGCATTGTCAATTAAATGAGCTAGAATCTTTTTGAGAGGCATAAAAGTAGAGGATATCAGACCTTAGCACCCTGCGGTTGTAAATATTGGAAGTATATGGCTCAAAGCATTCATTGTTGCCAAGTATTTGGCTAGTTGAAGCAGTAGGCATAGGAGCAATTAGAAGGGAGTTTCTTATGCCATTCCTGGAGATCAGTTCTCTTAATGCAAGCCAGCCCCATCTGTCAGATGGAGTCACATTCCACATATCAGGCTGAAGTATTCCCTGTACATCAATGAAGCAAGCAAAAACGAGTTGAAAAGATTAAACTTTATTCTTCCAGTCTGCCACAAGGTAAAAGACTCAGAATACTTCAGTTTCATGGTTACTTATGACAACAAAATTCCTCAGCATCCATCTTTGTAGATCATATATTTTTTTATGATGTGCATATTTCCCTGCATCTATCCTCTAATAATACTCATTTGCAGTTTTAAACATTGAATACCCAGTAAAAGAGAATTATTGGAAACTGTGTGTTGGACTGACAATCATAAGAGGCAGAAAACAAAATAAGTGGACAAGAGAGGACAAATTGAAAAGACCATGAGAATTTGTTAGTGAGAAAGATGCATGACACCAACCTTACTGACAGGGCTCCCTTGATAGGTTTCATAGGGACCCTCTTTTGCAGCAAGTTCTGCTGAAGCTTTCAGGGCATGATAATATATAGTTTCAAATATTTCCTTGTTTAATTGCTGAGCCTGCAGAAAGGAATTGGTCAGACGGAGCAATATTTCAGATTATGTTAATAGACAATTAAAGAAGAACTCTTAAAACCCTGCAGGTACCTCTGGTGAATCAAAAGGCATGCCAAGCAAGATGAAAGTATCTGCCAAACCCTGAACACCAATGCCAATAGGCCTATGTCGAAGGTTTGACTTCCTTGCGGTTTCAACAGGGTAATAGTTAACATCAATTATTTTGTTAAGGTTCACTGTGACTGTTGCAGTGATCTGTTCAAATAAGCAAATAAGAAATCTGAATACATAAACAGGTTGTCTATTAAACACATCAAAATGCTCCCCTGAAAAATCAAAAGAATGCAAAGAGCACCTCTGCTAACTTCTCAAAGTCAAAATATCTATTCTTTGATCCACTGCTACCAACCAGCTTAGATGGATGGGACTCGATTGGAACTCCCTACAAAGAATAAAACAAGAGTTAGCGCATGGTCACTTCAAAATTCAAAGGAACATATATTGTATCTTTTCCATAATTTAAAAAAAAAAAACAATATGCTAGATATCTTAACAAGGTTGACGACTAAGTATACCTTCTCTCGGACAAATCTTGGTAAAGCAATGGATGCCAAGTTGCAGACAGCAGTTTCAGTGGGGCTTGTAAACTCAATTATCTCAGTACACAAGTTTGATGATTTGATAGTCCCCAGATTCTGTTGATTGCTTTTCCTATTGCAAGTGTCCTGCAGTCAAATATTTCATTAATAAACCTCAAAACCAAGTATTAAGGAAATCTAGTCATCATATTATGATACCTTGTAAAGCATGTAAGGTGTTCCTGTCTCCATTTGAGATCTCAAAATTTCAAACCAGAGGTTCTGTGCAGAAACAACCTTTTTGGCTTTGCCCTGGAAATAAAAAAATAATAAAATTAGTAATCACTGATTTCTTTTGTTTTACATTATATCAGGTGCAAAAAAGATAATTACCTCTTTTTCATACTTATTGTAAAGGTTAACAAAATCATCACCCCAGCAATCAGCCAATCCTGGAGCTTCACTTGGACAAAACAATGACCATTGTGCATTACTTTGGACCCTATCCATGAACAGATCAGGGATCCACAGAGCATAAAATAAATCACGTGCCCTGTGCTCTTCCTGAAGGATGGAGACATGAATTGTTAAACTTACTAAAAGGGCAAACACTAAGAACAAAAACAGAAATGTAACAAGAATAACAGAGGAGGAAGGGCAGCAACAGCATTCAATAGCCTAAAAGTACCTATAGTGCATAAGATTTACACCATACCAAATGGGGGAAACAACTATTCAGGCACATAAAGGTTTCAGTTTGTTGGAAAAATAGATAGCAAATGCATAATATATTAGCACCTTTCTTTTTGTTTAGAAAGAAAAAACAAGGAACTTCTACTTATAATCATTCTCATCTAATTTCCCCCTCTATTTTGAAGGGAATTCACTTTAAGATTACCCGCATAAATCTCAGAATTGTAATTTTCATGACCCATTTGATTGAGCTCCATGCTCACTAATGCTACAGAAATTCACCAAACCAACCAAAATTAGTTATTAACTATTAACAGCAGATGGCAATAGCAAATCTTCAATGAATTGAGCATTCCAAATCATCAAGAGTTGTATTTTAATAACAAAGTCTCATGAGAAGTATCAACCCAATTATCCACTAACATTATTGGCTAATCTCTTGAGGGAACATTCTCTGGTTCAAATAATAAAACCGCCCACTACTGCTAGCTCTTAGGACTGGATAAAATGAATGAAATGTGATCAATGCCATCCATACCTTCCCATGATTCTTCCTCAAATCAAGGAATTCAAAAATATCAGCATGCCATGGTTCCAAATATACCGCAAATGCTCCTAAAAATATGACAATCACCATTAATCTACAAGCAACAGTCAAAATGAAGATAAAAACAAGTAAATCATGACCAACTTACCCTTTCTCTTGCCACCTCCTTGATCTACATAGCGAGCAGTATCATTAAACACCCGCAGCATAGGTACTATACCATTGGAAGTTCCATTTGTCCCACGAATATAACTACCAGTTGCACGAATATTGTGAATGGAAACACCAATCCCTCCAGCAGATTTGCTTATAACAGCACACTCCTTGAGTGTGTCATATATTCCTTCTATGCTATCCTCCTTCATGCATATCAAGAAGCAGCTGCTCAACTGGCATAACCACATCAAATAATATAAGCATTTGAACATAAATCAATCTGTATTAAGATGAGTAAATGTAAGTTACTTGAGGCCGTGGAGTGCCAGCATTGAATAAAGTTGGCGAGGCATGAGTAAACCAACGCTGAGACATCATATGGTATGTCTGGATAACAGAATCAATGTCATCTTTATGGATTCCAACAGCAACTCTCATCAGCATATGCTGTGGCCTTTCAACAACCATTCCAGAAACTTTCAGGAGATATGACCTTTCAAGAGTTTTGAAACCAAAGTAATCATAGTCAAAGTCTCTATCATAGATTATCTCACTATCCAATCGAGCCGCATTCTGGATCAGATAAAACCAGAATCAGCAGTTAAAAAATCTAAACTTTATGTTGTCTGTGACACAATAACATACTTTCAGAACACTCTACTTGGTTATAAGATCAAAATTTCCAAATAGAAACTTCAAACTAGTCTGCCAAATTTACATTTAAATTCATCACGAATATAAATGGAACAAGAAACCAAAAGAACATCCATGGAAACAAAAGAGATGACCTTCATGATTATATCATACACATCATCAGCAATCAGTGGTGACTTCAGCCCAGATCTCTCGTTAAAATGGTAATACATGTCCTTGATCCTTAAAAAACAAACCAAGAAATTTATGAATAAAACCAAAAATCCAACCAATAATTAAAAACATGATTAAATAAACCGATCATGGTCTTACGTCTCTGAAAAGGACTTCTTTGTGTTCTTGTGCAGATTAGAGACAGCAATCCTCGCCGCAAGCTACCAAAGCACAAGAAAATCCATAAGAGCCACAAAGATATGGATCAAGACGCATATAAATTAACCATAAAGGAAGGAATCCCCAACCGAGGCATAATCAGGATGGTTCGTAGTCATGGCAGCAGCGGTCTCAGCCGCAAGCTCATCAAGCTGCGACGTAGTCACGCCCTTGTACACCCCAGCACACACCTTCTGCGCAACAAGCACAGGATCGCAATGCTCCTGGCTGAGCCCGTAGCTGAGCTTCTTCAACCGAGCGGTGATCTTGTCGAAGTGGACCGACTCCTGCCGCCCGTCACGCTTCACCACGTACATCGTCCCTCTGGGGAATTTCGTCGAACAGGTGATGGGCACAGTGAGATACAACGCACTGAAGATGAGAAGAAACGATGGGGTTTTAAATGGATTGAGGGTTAATGGTTCCTTGCGGCACAAGATTGGCGCCTTTTTTGAAAATTTGAAATTTTGGCGCCAGAGTTTGGTCGTTCTCTCGCCGCTGCTTCAGAACTTTCGCGCGCTTTTGTCGGCCTTTTCCGATGTCCAGTCCAGTGTCCACCCTAAAAATTGAATAAATATATGGCCATTTTTCCATATATATCCTATCAAAATCTTTTAATTACGTTTATATCCCTGTATCTTTTCTAAGTTTTACCGCCACTAATTACGTAAGATGTTGACTTTTCTCCCGATTATTTGACTTTTATTTTATAAATAAGATAAAATTTTATATTGAAATTAATGTTATTAAATATAAATAAGATAATTAAACTAATGGTCTCATTTCGTCATTTCTCTCGCATGGTTGTGTTTTGGACGGGTCTTATTTTTAAATAAGATAATTAAATTTTATGTAGTCTTTGTTCTTATTTCAAATATAATATATTAATAAACAAAATAGTATTCAAAACTACTTTCATTTTTAATCCCATATTTATATATATATATATATATAGTTTTTCAAGTTTTCAGTTGTCTTCTTATTCAAATAATATAAATTTATCAGACACGGATAGAGACCACCAAACAAGTGAACAATTATTTTAAATTTTATTATTAACTATATTTTTAAACTTCATTTCTCGCATATTTTTTTATGCAGTAGTAGATATTCAGTTTCTTATACAAAATATCTACTATTTATATTACTAAACGAAAATGAGTCTAATTTAAATTAAAAAAAATCTTAAAAAATCAGAAATTAAAATGGGGTTTGGAATTTTCTCATAATTTTGAAATTTTTAATTATAAAAGATATTTATCTAAATTACTAAGTATGAATATATTTAATTTTTAAAGAAATCTATCTATCTAAATATTTATGAAAGGCTATCACATAATTTTAATTTTATAAATTAAATTTTGAAAAAAAAAATAAAAAACTACATAATTTAATTGAGATTTTGAAATTTTCTAATCATTTTGAATATAAGTATCTCAAATTTTTGGATTTTTTCAAAATTTTAAAAAGCATCTCTTACATAGTGAAAGAGAATGAGTGGGATAATTTTAACTTTGAAAAAAAAATAAGAAAATAGATAATTAAGTTGAGATATTAAAATTTTCTCATAATTTTGAATTTAAAATAATATAAATATCTCAAATTTTTGGATGTTTTTTAAAATTTTAAAAATTATCAAATAACTAGGTTAGGGTTTTGGAATTTAATATCCTATATATATAGGATGTATGTATTTAGAAATAATTACTTATTTTAAAAAATGTGCATGTGAAAGATTCAAATTTAAAAAAAAATCAAATTTTTATAATTGGTAGGTAGATCATTATTTTACTAATTTAGTTTTAAAAAAAATATGAAATTTTCTCATAATTTTGAATTTCAAATAATCTATATCTATATATATATATATATATATATATATATATATATAAGCGAAAAGGAGTCTAATTTGAATTTAAAAAATCTAAAAAAACAGAAAATTAGAATGGGTTTTGGAATTTTCTCATAATTTTGGAATTTTTAATTATAAAAATATTTATCTACATTACTAAATAGAATATATTTAATTTTAAAATAAATCTATCTATCTAAATATTTATGGAAGTCTAATCTATCTAAATATTTATGGAAGTCTATCTCATAATTTTAATTTCAAAAAAATTTAAAGGGGTTTTTGCTTGCATTCCCCTGTAAAACTTTGAATTACTTAAATATCCCTATAAAATGATATTTACTTGCATACCCCTACAAATCAAATAATTTTGCTTATATGGCCCTGTGGTTAAGTTGACCCTTAACGGTGTTAAATCAATGGATGGAATGAGGACAAATTACTAAACTAGGTTTGCTTATATACCCCTCTAATTTTTTTTTTATTTCGTAGACATTAATTATTTTATATAACAAATGAAAAAGGTGATGGTAATTATGTAATTTTTTAACTATGGTTAATTTTTAACTATAGTTAACCCTAAAAATTATAACGACGGCTAACGGTCACTAACGTCATGGGTATATAAGCAAAAAAAAGTAGTTTTATAGGGATATGCAAGCAAATAGCATTTTTATAGGGGTATTTTAGCAAATATGTAGTTTTGAAGGGGTATGTAAGCAATTTTCTCAAATTTAAAAAACTACATAATTTAATTAAGATTTTAAAAATTTCTCATAATTTTGAATTTAAAATAATATAAATATCTCAAAATTTCATATTGTTTTTTTAAAATTTCAAAATTATCAAGATAATTAGGTTGGGGTTTTGGAATTTAATATATCCTATGTATAGGATATATGTATTTAGAAAATAAGAAGGTTTTATGTGATATGATGTTAAATATACATAGAATATCTATCTATATTACTAACCAGTTACACAGTTTTTTTAACTTTCTAAAAAAATCATAAAAAGAATGAGAAAACTATATTGGGGTATTCCAAATTTCTTAGATTTTAAATTTTAATATATGTTTTTTCTCTAAACTTCCCAGAGCACTCAACTGAACTCGTTCAGAGAGGCCCCCACACGTGCTTCCTTCTTCTAGAAGGGGCTTATGGAACAACTCAATATAACCATGGCCAACGTGATTACGAAACCAGGGACAGGAGAATCAACCAGGATCTGGCTCGACAAATGGATCAATGGACACAGCCCCACTAGGGTATACCCGAAACTCCAAACACTATGGATGACTGCAGACCACACAGTTCTGGATGCAAGACAATGGCAACACCCAAGGGACTCACTCCTCAAACCAGGACCCATATCGCAAGACGCGGAAGAACTACTCCAAAACATGCAGGAACACCTGAACCAGGAAAGGACTGGGGAGGAAGATAGAAGGCTATAGAGGCTCACCTCAAATCAAACCTTTACAGTCAAATCACTATATCTATTCAGCATCGACGGAGGAAGGAGAAGCTCCCTACCCGCAACATTTTGGAAACAAACTTCCCCCCTAAGGCCCTGTTTGGATGATTGGTTGTTATGGTTTCGTAATGTATGGTATGGTATGGTATAGTATGGTATGGTATTGTAAGTATTGTTTATCATGTTTGGAAAGATGGTATGGTATGGTATGGTTAATTAGTTGTTTGTGTTTGTTTTGATGGTATGGTATGGTTGTAGAAATGATAAAATGACCAGAATGCCCTCAAACACAAATTAATATGAAATCATGTTAAATTGAAAAAATTGGTTATATATCCTTCAAAGTTTCATAATTGCATATTTACACCTGAAAATACTTGTATACCCTTGAAAAACGGGTTGAATTATGGATATGCCCCTATTGTTAGGTTTCGATAATAGAAGGTAATAAAATTATCTTAACCATAGTTACAACTTCAGTTAAGCATCGGAAAATTTCCCAAATAATTCTCTTTATATATTTTAGCTATTTTAAATTTCATATTTTTAAAGGGGATATTTGTAAATTTACATTCAAACAAACTTTCAGGATATATATGTAAAGGGTATAATGGTTATTTCGCATGTTTATTGTTTGTTAACTGACAATTTTTAATCTGATTAACCCCAGGGGTATATACGTAATTATACTTATTATTTAGAGGTATGTATGCAATTATGTTTTATTCAGGGGTACACCTGCAAAAAGCCATATTAAATTTAATGATTTATGATCAAAAAATTAAATTCAACTAAAGTATAAATAATTTTTATTAAAATCTTACAAAATATATATCAAATTATTAACCATTAATTTAAAATTGATAAAATTATAATAAATTTAATATACAAAATTAACAAAAGATAAGACTTTTTTGTGGAGATTATAACTTTTTTTGATTTTGCTATGGTAGAAGAAGGGATTGAAGTAAATTGGTAGGGATATTTTTGGTAGAAAAAAATTAAAACCATGAGAAACCACCAAATCGGTGGTTTGAAAAATCCAACAAAAATGGAAGTTTTTAAACCATGGGAAACCATCAAAAAACCATAGAAAACTATACCATCTGAATGGAAATGAAAACAAACAGGAAAGTATACCATACCATACATTACGAAACCATCGCAAACCATGAAACAAACAAGGCCTAAAAGTCAAGCTTTTTGCCTGGTTGGTGCGGGAAGACAAACTCCCCACGCTGCAAAACCTAGCCAAGAGAAATTGGAAGAGGTAAAGACCCAGGTGCTACCTATGTGATCGAGAGGCAGAAACTGCAGAACACCTGCTTCTCCATGCCAATACTCATCCGAAATCTGGGCACACTACAGTCACATCCTCGGGAGCCGAAATACCCCCACCAGGATACAAGATCTATGGGGGCGGCACCGATTCTCTAAACAACTGGAAAAAGGGCTACGCGCAGGCTGGATTCTGGAACCTTCTTGTGTTGGCAGTGACCTGGAGTCTTTGGATAGAGAGAAACATGAAATGTTTCAATGATAAACAACGTGTTTGCCAGAAAATAATTCACCACTCCGACTTCCTCTTCCTCTCCTGGTTCGACAGTGCACATGCCACTAAAAGAGGTCAAATGCAAACAATGCAACACTTTATCACACAAAGCCTAACACTCACTAGGGAGGAAGCGACCCCACGCACCTTGGGAGAGGATTTCGAAGATGCAGAAAGACACGACAATCTCTCACCCACGTGGCAGCATGACCAGGCCGCAGCAGCCGACCCTTGTGCCCACTCGATCCATCAAGGGATCCGAATTAATGTAGTAACCTAGAATGTAACAACCTATTTTAAATAAATGTATGTGGTTTATCCACTTTTCAAAAAAAAAAATATATATATCATGCTTTTAATGAATAGTCTGTTGTTTCAATGTTCTCTTGAGATAGGCTTTTCTAGAGAGATGAATTGATTAAAGAGTGGCTTTCAGCAAATTAATGTGATTTTTATATGATTTTTTAAAAGATTATGTTTCTTATATGTAGTGTTTCATTCTTTCGAATGATGGAGACAAAGATAATACTTTTTTAACTTTTTCCCTTAACTATCTATTTTTTTTAAATTTCAATTTTAGATTTGATAAAGATTGCATGTTGTTTAAATGTTTATTTAAATGATAGTGTTGTCCATTTCCATGATTTTACGTGTGTTGTTTCAATTTTCCTTGTTGGTAGTTTTTTTAAAGAGATGATTTGATTAAATAGTGGTTTTCTACAAATTAAGGTGATTTTAAGATGATTTTATAAAAGATTATGTTTCTTATATGCAGTGGTGGTTTCATTCATTCCAACTATAGACGGTTTGAGAAAAAGATAATAACCATGTAATGCTTTTTACTTTTTCGTTTACTATCTATTTTTAAAATTTCAATTTTAGATTTGATATAGATTGCATGTTGTTTAAATATTTGTTTAAATGTTAGATGTTAGTGTTATCAAAATGATTTTTTTCATTTATCCTTTATTGTCCATGATATCCAAATGTTACTTCAATTGGAATTCAAATTGGTCTAAATGTTACTTCAATTTGAATTGGTTTCCAATTTTCATGATATTAACAAATAATGTGTTATTTGATTTGATGGAGGAATATGAGAATATCAACATGTTAATCGGCTTTTTGCACTTCCGTTTTGTTTTATTGCAGATTTTGCACATTTTCTTAATGTGTTTTTTTTTACATAATTACATCAAATCTAAGTGTTTATCGGAAGATGTAGCCGAATGAGTTCTTCACTGAGATCGTTTCTTTAAATCTTATGTTTTGAGGATGTTTTCCATATTTTGAAAACACAAGCAACACATGACAATCTGTTACACTATTACTAAATCTATATTATGGTGTAGGATTTTAAGATGGGAGGACTCTGAGGGGCCATGGTTGCTGGGTTATTAATTCCGCGAGCTTCCAAAACCCTAAACCACATCCTCACCACTGCCACAGCCTCATTCATCTCCCAGCGCTTCCATCCCAACCTTTTGAGAGACTCTCAGTCTATAATCTCCAGCATTGTCCCAAAAACATACATTGTTGAAGCCACCTCCTCCGCGCTTGACCTTGATCGTAGAGTCCCCGCCGATGTGATCACCAGATTCCTCTGTTTCGGAAAGGTACGCTCCTTTTCAACATGTTTCTTTGAGCATTGTATATGATCCTTGGGAATTAAGCTTTGATGATTCTATCACTTAAAACTAAAAAATTTAAAACCCTAGGCATAGATTTCCATGTTTAAACTATTTATATCAACTTATTAATCGTTTGACTACTATGCATATATATATATATATATATATATATATATATATATATATATATATATATATATATATATATATATATATATATATATATTGAAAAGTTTCAATAGTTGTACAGTTTTGATGAACATATTATTCTTAATATACAAGTTGAGCTTATCTTAGTTGTTGAGAAGTTGCAAGAGCTTCGCTCCATTAGTATTCGAAAATTGAAGAAACAAGGCAAGTTTCTTAGATCTTAAAATTCGGTGACAATAAAAACATGATATAAGATTAATGCTCTTGCTCTTCTTTTAGGCAAAATTACAAAAATATGGTAAAATCATTGATTATACAATTGTGAGTATTGAGTTTAGCTTTATAGTAGATTTGATTTTGAGTGGTATACTAGAAGGGCATTATCCGTGTCACTTTAAAATAAACTCAAGTAAATAGCTTTACTTTAGGATTTAGAATAGATAGATACTATCTATTCAATGTATCTATCTATTCAATATGCTTTATGATTTAACTATTCTGTTATATATTTGGGACAAGATTAACTCAAGCAATCATATAGCAAGTGTATATATGGCCTACTACACATTCTTATTAAAAATAATCAATTCAAACATATTCCAAATTTACTTTCAACTGCTTCTTTCTGCAACTTTGTGTAAAATCCACGGATTTTATTGAAATAAAATTAGTTAATTCCTTTAAATTGGATTAATGGTTAAAAAGGATTTTTCATAATTAATTAAATGATTTAATTAAATGGGAGGATATGGACAAAAAAAATAATATATATATATAACACTAATTAGGGTTAGTGGTGTTAAGAGGACTGATTGGTAATTTTTAAAAGTTTTGGGGACTAAAGGATAATTGTCCTCTCTCTCAGTGATGGACCTATTTGAAACTTAAATAAAAGGAGGGATCTTTGGATAATTTTTTTTTTCAGAGAAAAACCCTTATACAAGAGAATCAACGGCTGAGATTAGATCATCTCAGACCATGGTTGATCGCGAGGCGTTATTACGGCCTCAGTGGAGCCACGTGGCAAGCGCAGGTTTAATCCATCTGATCGCAAACCAGATACGAGGCAAGGAGGAAGGGTTGGGTGGGAGTAATCCCACGGTGAGGGCATGTAGAGAACCACTCATCTAGAGATGAGTTACGATCTCGTGGCCTAAGCCCATGATCCGGCCGTCGATCTTGAGGGAATCTCGGCCGTTGATCAAAGGAATGCCGAATCCAAGGCATTATGAACAGAATCCAGCGATCACAGCCCTCCATCAACTGAGCACCGATCTCGAGGCGACGCCACCCTTCTCCATAGCCGCCTGAACGCCACGCGCGAGCCCCGCCATCTTCCGGCCGTTACGTGCGTGGAAACCGGCCGTTGGCCGGCGAGGTGGTCTCGAACGGCTGCCCGTTCGCCTGGCCACCTGGAGTCTATAAAAAGGGGTCCATTGCCCCACTGTTTCAGCACACAAGCGAGCGAGCTCACTGTTCCGGTGAGGTGACAGACGGGGAGAAGAAGAGGTTCATTGGTGTCGGATCGTTCCTTCGCGTCCACGGTCGAGCGCGGGACCGTCGAGTTTGTTTTCAGATGGAGCAGGAGGCCAAGTCTGCAAGGTGAAGAAGGAGTAGCACGGTGGGCGCGGCCGAGCTCGTTGGAGAAGACGGTGGTGCACACGGATAGATGGGAGCCTCTAGTAGTGCCGGACTTCGTCTTCAGCTTATCGGTAAGTACCTGTCACCTTGCTGCATAGCTTATAGAGGTTTGCATGCATGGAGAGGAACTCGCCGGTGAGGTTTCAGTGCTCGGCCGTGAGCTCCAGCGAGAAGAGGGGGAGCTGCAACTTTCTGGAGACGCTGGGCAAGCGTGAAGTCTCCCGGCGGTGAGGACTCTAGCGCATGTAGAGCTTTAAATGGTCACAGGCTCTCCGTGGCAGCTCCGGTGAGGTTGCGGGGTCGGGCTGAAGGAGAGAGAAGAAGTCGAGAGAGAGAGAGAGAGAGACGGTAGAGAAGAGGAATAAATAATAATAATAATAATATAAAAAAATTAATTAATTTTCTCTAATCAAATAAATTAACAGATTAGAGTTTAATTTCATATAAAAAATAGATTAGTTTTAAACTAATATAATGAGACAATTATTTAGTTGTCAAATTAAAGTAAGTTATGGGATAAATAATTGAGAAAATTATTTAAATAGTTTGTTAATCATAATTAGTAGTTAATTAGATAATTAACTAGCTAATTATTTGATTAGACTAATTAATAAGAAGGGATTAGTTTATTGTAGTGTGACAATTATTTTGCTCTATTAGAAGAAGGGTCAATTAACCAGTTATTGATTTAATTGAAAAGGAGATTTAATTAAATCGATTTAACAAATTAATTGACATTTCGTATCTAGATATTTAAATAAATCATATCTAGGTGGGTTAACCGATTATTATTATTATTATTATTTTATAACTAAGGTTGATCAAATCCGATTGATGAATTTAATTGGAGATATAATGAAAATCGGTTATAATAATTAATTAATGGGGTTTAATTAATTATTTCGGTGGTAAAAGGGGCAAAGGTAAGCTAGATAATTTAGTGGGTTTAAGAGGTGGCCCAAATCAACTAAGACGTCTATATGATGAACAATTAGGGTCCTGACTCGATAAAATAAAAGTAAAGTAGACTCGGTTTGACCAAGTTTGGGTCTAGAGTCAACTATAGGACATGGAAACAGGGGTTAAGGGCCGGTAACCAGGGAGGTGGTCCTTACGACTCGTTAGTGGGCCTAGGCCCAACACGAACGGTAGTCTTGCATGTGCAACTAGAGACATAGAATTTTTAGCAGAATCTCGACTCTAATAGAAACTCTGTATGCCAGATACTCTCAGGGAGTCGTAAGGCATTCAAGAGGAGACTAGGAGGACTTCTAGTTCCAACAAGAGGTAAGTACACTTGCCTAGTACCTATTCTTCAGAGTTTTCTTTGGAATTGCTTATTTCTTGTTTATAGATATTTTATTGATTCCATACATGCCATCCATGCTTGTTACCAGTTCCTGTTAAGCATGTATGTTGTTTTCGGGATGTTGGTATCCCTGTTTGCTGCGGTCTACTGCCCGGACTCAGATGAGCGTGGGGGCTCCAATTGCTCATGGACAGGACCCCCTGGCATTTCAGCCTGCCGTGCCAGAGAGGCGATTCTCTGGTGGTCTTACCCGTCAGTGGGAATGGTACGCTGACTGTGTTAACACGTATAAGAGGTGGTACTACCGACTTACGACCGGAGGGTCGAACGACCAGAGGGTCGTGTTTACAACAAGTAGCTGGATATACTGACCGGGAGTGATCCTTGAGTTTTCTTGAAACTCAACGCAGAGCTTGAGGGCTTCTGTTGTTAGGGGTCGTGCCTTTGGATTCATTTGTGGTAGACTCCTAGAGTTATGTTTCTTGGGACGTGGTCCTTTTACTTGACATGCTATTATTATGTCTTTGTGACCCTGCAGGGGTACTTACTGGGCTTTCCATTCGAAAGCTCATGCATTTGTTCTTTCTCTCTTTTACAGATTCCGAGGTCTAGGGGTGGTGCTGAGGAGAGATTGTCTTGGAGATCCGAGGTCTGAGGGTCTCCCTTACCTTATGTTTTGAGAGTTGTGTAGGACCCGTATAGGGACCAGACTTTGTATAGGGCCTATGGACCCTTATGACTCTATGTTCTTTCTGAACTCGAGTTTATTTTATATTATGGTTTGTTATCTGCTGATTCACAATTAGGCCTTGTATTCGAATGGAGCTTGTCTCTTTTTGGGTACGGCCGGTCTGTGCGCGTGCCCGAGGTCCCGGGATGCGGGTCGGGGCGTGACACTTTGTCTCCCAGCTACTTCAACATCCCTTTATCTAAATTTATCATTTAAATTCATGACTTACTGGATTTATCATTTAAGACACAAGTAAATGGTATGAATATCTAAAATATTAATGTGTTTGTAGGGATGGCAAAATCCGAGCCGATACGTGTTTTCCGACCCGATCTACGCTGAATGGGGCGTTTTTTTTGTTGGAGAGCGGGGCACGGGGTGGGGCGGGACGAGGATTTTTTTGTGAGGGGTGCGGGGCGGAGCCGGTTTGGCAAATATCCATTTTAAATCCGCCTTGCCATGGCCCGCTAAAAAATTTATGAAAATGCCCAGCCGATACGTGTTTTCCGACCCGATCTACCCTGAATGGGGCGTTTTTTTTTTGTTGGAGAGTGGGGCACGGGGTGGGGCGGGAAGAGGATTTTTTTGTGAGGGGTGCGGGGCGGAGCTGGTTTGGCAAATATCCATTTTAAATCCGCCCTGCCATGGCCCGCTAAAAAATTTATGCACTTCATGTGTATTGTCAATGTTTGTGTAAGGGTTATCATCAATTTTCTAAGTATAAAACACAAACTATTTACTTGTAATCATGTATTAAAGGTTAAAAATTTGGCATGACGGGGCAGGGCGGGGCATGAGGAAAAACCATGGTAGCGGTTGTGGAATTCAAAATACCACTATTTGGGCGGGGCGGAGCGCGACATGGGGCAGGTGAGGGTTAAGGCGGGGCGGTGGTGGTAGAGGCTTGCCCCCACCCCGCCCCATTGTCATCCCTATGTGTCTGCAACTAATACCAATAAAGCATTTTCTCTGAATAAAAAATAACTAGCCTACTACATGTATCTCTTAAAATGTATAATTTTTTTTTCCGTAACGCTTCTAACCATGGAAGAACTTTTGGCTATAGAAAAAAGGAATATTGGAAATATTTATTTTTTTAATCTAAAAATATTACTTAAAATTAAAAGTATTTAATCCTTCAGAAAATCTATTAAAAGATGCAAATAATAAAAATTAAATTTCACATCAAACAAAATATAAATTTCTATTATTTTACCCCTCAAACCATATTAATATTCTTTAAAAAACAATACAAAGTTTATTTAATTAATATATTTAATATTCTATCATATGCGCACCAACATCTTACAAATTTTCAGACTTAAGGAATGAAGAACTATGACAAAATTTCAAGCGTGTAATTTTTAATTTTATTTGTGTCAAATGTACTGCACTCTACTGCACATAATTTGTTTGCAAATATATATATATGAAGGTTGTGAATTTTGTTTATCCAGCTTCTTTGAGTAAATATTTTTAAAAAATATAATTTTTGGGGTTTTATATATGTAAAAACTATATTTTCATAGTTGTGTTATTTAATGCAATCTACAGAAGTTCTACACATATACATGTAAAAAATTATGATCTTTATATATTAATATCAGAAAATCAATATCATATTTTAATAAATTAATAATATTTAAATAATATTATTTAAAAATTCTTGGAGGATTTGCTTGTATATATATATATATATATATATATATATCTATATATATTATTTTATTCTTTTTAGTATGATATATATTTTTTTAATATGATTATATAAACAGAAAGGCAAACCAACATGAATTTCCCGTGCCTTGATTATATTTATAATATTAAATATGACTAGTACGGAAACAAACGCAATTCACCAAGAAAATAAAGAACATTGAATAAACTCACGGACAAGTGACAACATTGAAGAACATCACATTTCTTTTGTTACAAGAAACATGTGTTATTTTTATTTTCTATAAAAAAAAAGTTCATTTAATATACAATGGAGAGGACAATTGATACTCTCTCAAATAAGAAAAAAATAAAAAGAAGAACATAAAATTTCTCCATCTTGCTTGAGTGCAAATTGCAAATTAAAATTATGCCTAAAAACTAACATTACTTTCAATACAGTCTCACATTTCCATTAGGATGTGACAAAGCAATTTCTAATAATATCAAGATCATTAAATTAATTATATATAATTAGAAACAAAAACATTAAACCAATAAATAGGAAGCGCATGATGCATTCAATACACCGAGTCTTCTCACCTAATATCTTTTATAAGAGTCCAAGGCAGCAAATCACGCCCCATTGACGAGCAAAACGGCCGTTTTGTCAATTTGACGAGATTGCCCTCGTCAAGTTTCATCCTCAACGGAAACCCTCGAGGCCATTTTCGTCCGAAGCGAAGTACATTGAACGGTCGTAATCGGTGGTCCGCCCCAGACGGCGCCACCAGCGCCCTCGGATCAGTGGGCCCACAGTGGCGGTGGGCCCGTTATATCCCGAAACGGTCTTAAGTTCGGTGAGCCAAGCAACAGCTCGAGAGGGGCACGTGCCGGCCAAGTCCTGGCACACGTCCGAGCCCTTCCCCGCACGTGCCGGCGCCGAGCTGTGAGATTTTTTCAAAATGTTATATAGATGATATCGTGATATTTATGCATCGCCACGTGTACTTCCATTACTTGAACGGTGGTGATTGATTGACGGCCTCTTGCTATCCATTTCGCCGGCATGAACTCATCCGGTATTATCCGAAAGATGAAGGGTAAATACGGGAATTAGGTTTCCCATTTTTTAGCACCTAACTCAAATTGACAACCAGGTAGCGCGATTCACGGTCTTCTGCGGGGCCAATTACGGTTATGTCCTTGGAGTGGTTGCAGACGAGGATTGCATGACTTCCGCGGTGGAGATTATGGGGGTAACTGTTCAACGCTCGAGTGCTTTCTTTCAATGACGTTTCCCGGTCACGTTTCCACCGATTCGCGTTTCCCTTTAGAGTAACGGATGACGAGCGGAAGTATCACACACGATGAACGTGAGACCACACGATCAAGGCAGGCGTCCGACGTGGCGTGGCAGCCTCCAGATGCCACGTGTCACCGACGTACAACCCCACCCCCTTATCAACGCCAAGGCCCACTTTGCCCTCCATCTCTCTCTCTCTCTCTCTCTCTCTCGTCGTCGCCTCCTTCGTCTCCTCCTCCCCAAAATCGCTTCCGAAGCGCGAGGCGCTTGGCCCTAAGAGGAAGAGCGCCATCGAGAGGGGAAGCTCTTGGACCTCCATGGCGACGCCCGGCGATGGCGTCCTCGCCCTCATTCCCCGGGAGCCGATCAATTCCATGGAGGCGGCTCCTTCTTCCTCTTCGTCTCCGGCTACGTGCCTCGATAGTTCGGCTGAGAAGTCACCGATCATGATTTTTATGTTATTTCACAAGGCCATCCGCTCCGAGCTTGACCGGCTCCACCGCGCCGCCGTCGCCT
Organism: Dioscorea zingiberensis; assembly: GCA_026586065.1. Taxonomy (NCBI): domain Eukaryota; kingdom Viridiplantae; phylum Streptophyta; class Magnoliopsida; order Dioscoreales; family Dioscoreaceae; genus Dioscorea; species Dioscorea zingiberensis. The sequence continues at coordinate 3,440,080 of CM048826.1, forward strand.
TCGCCACTGATGGTGGCGGCGAGCTTGACTCCCTATCGGAGCGCTGCCGCTTCCTGTTTGCGATTTATAAGCATCATTGCAATGCGGAGGATGAGGTGCGGTGATCTCTTCTTTGTGTTTGTTTTGAATGTTTAGGGTTTGCGTATTGTTTCCCCAACTGTGGAATTGTGCCTGGATAGTGGCTTGGACGTTTAGTTGAAACGAAGAAGTCCGAAGGTTGTGTTTATTGGTTGATTTTAGGATAAGAAATGGTCCCCCGAGAACTAATGTGTTTCTGGTGAACCATTATTATTGTTTGTGAGATCTTGAACCGGAATTCTGTGGTTTAAATTGTTGATTTCTTCAATTGCTAAAAGTAAAAGAAAAAGAAAGGAAATTTCCGATTTAAGGTTTTAATCAGTTGCTGAAGGGCCAGTTCGGACCTGTAGCTGCTGGAGAACATGATACTACAGATAGGTAATTTCTTTCTGTACTGTTAGGGCTCAGGAGAATTAAGTAGGTAATACTATGATTTCAAGTTATTGAGTAGGAGTAGGCGCCATCCATGGTATTATATGCATAAATCATGTCATGGATATGTTCATTAAGTGGATGGATAAATTGTTACTTCCGTTTATCTGATAATTAGGACTACAACAACAACTAAGCCTTAATCCCATACTAGATGGGGTCGGCTTTATGGATTCTTTGTCTCCATATCTTTGACAATTAAGACTACTACAACAACAACTAAGCTTTAATCCCATACTAGATGGGGTCGGCTTTATGAATTCTTTGTCTCCATATCTCTCCGTTGGAGGCAAGATCTAGCTCAATATCTAGTATAGGCATCTCTCCATGTAATCCTAGATCTATGTCTACCGTTCTTCTTATCTCCTATTACTAAGCTATTTGATAATTAAGACTAATTGAAAAAAATTATAAATCTTGACAAGACTAATTAATTTTTTTTAAAAATCTTGCTGTGGTTGGAATTGTTATGTAAGGAGCAGTTTTTCAGCTAAAACATCTGATGACCATCAGGAATTGCATGTTCCAACCTCAGTGGATTCTGGTTATCTGTTTTTTTTAGTTTATACAAAGAATTACTTCAGCATAAAGTTACTTGACCATGATTTTTGCCATGATTTAGATAATACGTGTGCCTCTGACTCTCTTCAAGAACTCCTCTTTTATGCCTTGTTTGCCTAGGGAATGGAAGGTGGGACCTGCTTTCATTATCCTTTGTTCTGCTGAACATATGAGAAATTATTGGGCTTGTGTCCATTAACTTTGTCAGAATTTTGTTTTTGATTTTGAATCTTAGTTGCGGATTTTATCTATTCCTCACTCCTTAGAGGTCAGTGGGGATGTGTTGGGGGTCTGGATGGCACAGAATTTTACTTGCTTCACTTCACTTAAATCTAGACTTAGACAGATAGAGCCGAATAAAGAAAGAAGGAAGATTATCATGTGTTGCAATTTTTTATTGTTGACATTCTGATTTTTGGTATTCCAAGGTTGCTGTTTATTAATGTTTTAATCAAGATTTGAGAAAATTGTCTTGTTCATTTAACCTGAATCCTTTCTCAAAATTACAGGTTATCTTTCCAGCGCTTGACATACGTGTTAAGAATGTTGCAAGGACATATTCTCTGGAGCATAAGGGAGAAAGTGATCTCTTTGATCAATTATTTGAATTGCTAAAGTTTGACATGCAAAATGAGGATACTTACCGAAGGGAACTTGCCTCCTGCACTGGAGCCATTCAGACATCACTTGGCCAACACATGTCCAAGGAAGAGGAACAAGTGAGCGTTTGCTTCCAAAGTACCTTGTGTTGAACTCTAGAAATTGTTTCACCTGTTATGCCACTTAACTTGATGCTATTGGGAATTCCATAGATTTATTATATTGGTTACTATTCCTAAATTTTTTGAAAGAGATTAATAATAAAAGTACTGGGGATATTGATTTCATGTGATTGCTTGTAAATAATCAATTAATTATTATAGTGGGCGAGTTCATAAAGTGATGGCTGAGTCAAAATAATTCTTTCTATTTTTAATTTTTTATCTTGAAGTGATTTCGATGTAGTCTGAGCCAAGCTCCTGACAGTACTAGTTTATTAATGCTCTTCTACTTCTATAGTGAATGTCATCTTCCTATTTGCAGCTACCTCTGCATTTTCATCTATTTATAGATTGGTATGACGAGTCTTCGTGGATTTGATCTTTGCATGGTCCAATTATCAAAATCACATTTTGTATTCTTTACTTTCTCCCATTCAGATGCAGTCCAAGGGCTTAGACCTTCGAGATTCATATATTTGATGCTTTATCATTCACTAGAATCAATTGGTTGACTACGACACCCCCATTTTGTAACTATGGTGTTACTTGTTAAGCTTTTGATTCCTGGTTCACCTTCACTGTATGTTCTAGATTTATAATGGACTCCACATTTGCGTAAAATATATTGCCTCCAGTCCACATTTGTTTTACTGGAAATTAGTTCATCGTTGGTAATCTGTTGGTAACTCCATTAGCTTTAATTCGTCCTAATTGTATGGCATCTGGGACTAGGTACATTTTTGTCGCAATATTCATATCAACGTGTGTTCTCTAACTGTTAACATTTGGCTCAGGTCTTTCCCCTGCTTATTGCAAAGTTTTCATTCCAAGAGCAGGCCGATTTGGTCTGGCGGTTTTTGTGTAGCATTCCAGTGAATATGATGGCTGAGTTCCTTCCTTGGCTTTCATCCTGTGTTTCGCCAGATGAACAACAAGACATGATAAAGTGCTTACGCAAGATAGTTCCAGAGGAAAAACTCCTTCAAGAGGTGATCGTTGTTTTCATTCATTATGAACCTTCTCATTTTTTAGAAGCAAGTAAACTCAAGTATTGTTTAATTCATGTAAGGTAATATTCACTTGGATGGAAGGGAAAAGCTCTGAAAATCAGTGTGAAGGTCAATGTAAGTTAAAAGAGTCGTTTGGTTATGGGACTGGAACGCTGGGAGATGAAATGGATAATCAGGTATGTGTGTGTCAGAATGCCAGGATAGGCAAGAGAAAATTTACAGACTCAAGCTGCAAAACTGTTGTCTTACCTGGAACACATCCAATTGATGAGATATTGTATTGGCATAATGCCATTAAGAAGGAGTTGAATGATATTGCAGAGGAGGCAAGGAAGATACAATTGTCTGGATATTTCTCTGATTTGTCTGCCTTCAATGAGAGATTGCAGTTCATTGCTGATGTGTGCATCTTCCATAGGTTGGAGCATTCTTAGTTTCTGTTTAGCTATGATTCATTATCTGAATTTTGAAATTTTAAGCATTTACTATTATGTTAGCATGGATGAACTCCTGTTTGGCACATCAGACCATACAACTTCTCTACCTTCTGTAGATTCAATAATATTTTATTGATCCTGCTTTATGCTCAATCAAAGTTGGATAGTCTCCTAATAGGAGTATAACATAAAAGAGGTAAAAAAAGGAAGACAAAATGGATAAAGTAAAGCCTACAGTGACAACCTCTTTTGTGTTTAAAGTTAAATTGCCTGATTTTTTTCTCTTGGTTGTAACTTGTAAGTTTTTTAGTCTTTACTTTTGAATGCGTCTTTTCTGCAGTATTGCGGAGGATCAGGTTATATTTCCAGCGGTGGATGGGGAGTTCTCCTTTGTGCAGGAGCATGCTGAGGAAGAAAATCAATTCAACAACTTTAGGTGCTTAATTGAAAACATTCAGAGTGCAGGAGCCAAATCAACTTCTGCAGAATTTTATTCCAAGCTTTGTTCGCATGCTGATCAGATAATGACCACTATCCAGAGGCACTTCCACAGTGAGGAAGCTGAGGTATTTCCTTTTTATTGTTAACTTCACATTTTATGTTCCATATTCAATTTTTTTTTTATTTACTTTTCTAGGTTCTTCCTCTGGCAAGAACCCATTTTAGCCTTGAGAAGCAGCGGGAACTTCTGTTCAAAAGTATATGTGTAATGCCCTTGAAATTGTTAGAGCGGGTTCTTCCATGGTTAGTTGCAATGTTGTGTGAGGAAGAGGCTAGATCTTTTCTGCAGAATATGCAAATGGCAGGTTTGATCGTCATCTCCCATAATATTAGTGTTCAATGGTGCATTCTTGTTAATTTATTTTCTCCATAGAGGCCATTTGGTCTTAAAATGGTGTATTAATTTTTGCAGCTTCAGCGTCAGATACGGCTTTGGTAACCCTTTTGTCTGGTTGGGCATGCAAGGGGCGCTTCCAGGATGCCTCTAGACGTGGCAGGTTCATATGTTTGTCTTCAAAGGTGGTAGATGGGTGTGAATTTGAAGCAAACAATGACATAGAAGAACAATGTCCTGGAGCATTTTGTGAATGTGCTTGTCCACTTCGCACAGGTGAATCATCAGTTCAGCATGTGGAGAATGGAAAGAGGCCAATAAAACGGGGCAATTTCTCCACACCTTGTGGTAATGTAGATGAAAGTGGATGCTCAAAAACCACGGACAACAAAAAACTGTCTTGTGGCAATCAGCCTTGTTGTGTCCCCGGATTAGGGGTTAATGACCATAATGGGGGCATCAGCTCATTGGGTTCTAAAAATTCTCTCCGAACCTTTTCTTTTAATACTTCTGCTCCATCCTTTGATTCCAGTCTCTTTTTTTGGGAGACAGATGTAATGTCTTCCAAAGCAGGCATCACAGCTAGACCTATTGACAATATATTCAAGTTTCATAAAGCTATTCGAAAAGATTTGGAGTATTTGGACGTGGAGTCTGGAAAGCTTATTGGTTGCAATGAGGCCTTTCTTCGGCAGTTTAGTGGACGGTTTCGATTGTTGTGGGGTCTATACAAAGCTCATAGTAATGCTGAGGATGAAATTGTCTTCCCAGCTTTAGAATCTCGAGAAACTCTGCATAATGTTAGTCATTCATACACTCTTGATCACATGCAAGAGGAGAAGCTATTCAAAGGCATATCTGAAGTTCTTTCGGATCTTTCAGAACTACATGAAATAGTTAGCAACATTGACAATGAGGTTAATGATACTAATGGAATCAATTATAGTTCTTCTGTTCATGATATTGATTGGATTAGGAAACAAAATGAGCTGGCTACGAAGCTTCAAAGCATGTGCAAATCAATACGTGTTACACTAGACCAGCATGTTTTTAGAGAAGAACTGGAGCTGTGGCCTTTGTTTGACAAATACTTTTCTGTTGAAGAACAAGACAAAATAGTTGGGCGGATAATTGGGTCAACAGGAGCAGAAGTTCTTCAGTCAATGTTACCATGGGTAACTTCTGCCCTTACACTGGAGGAGCAGAACAAGATGATGGACACCTGGAGACAGGCAACCAAGAACACTATGTTCAATGAATGGCTAAATGAATGGTGGAAGGAACCACTCATATCTTCGCCACAGGCTGCAGATTCTGAAGGCAGCAATGTTCTTTCAAAAGGTTCTTAACTTGATTTTTATGTACTTTTAGATTGTTTTATATTGCTTGGTGCCATTCCAGATTTCTATGAGGTTCTAGATTTGTGTCTTTTGAGTATATGCTTTTAGTTGATGCTTTTAATTTATGTTGTTACAGGAGCTGAATACTCGGAGAGCATTGAACAAAATGATCAAATGTTTAAGCCAGGATGGAAGGACATATTCCGTATGAACCAGAGTGAACTTGAGTCTGAGATAAGGAAGGTTTCCAGAGATCCAACCCTTGATCCACGGCGAAAAGCATATCTTATACAGAATCTTATGACAAGGTTTGTAGAGAAAAATCGCATGCTTATAAGTACTACATTCATGATTTTTTTGTAGCTCGTCGTGAACTTTGCTGATTGGAGCATGAATTGCTGTAGCCGATGGATAGCTGCTCAGCAGAAGTTGACTCAAGCAACAACAGATGAATGTGTGAATGGTGAAGATGTGCCTGGGTGTTCTCCATCATTTCGAGATTCAGAGAACCAAATATTTGGTTGTGAGCATTACAAGAGAAACTGTAAACTCGTAGCTGCTTGCTGTAATAAGCTGTATACGTGTAGGTTCTGCCATGACAAAGTCAGTGACCATTCAATGGATAGGTAGGTATATTATTTTCTTTATAGTCACTAGATATATGTAGATTATTTATATATAAATCTTTTTGCAAGTTGACCAAGTCTATCTACAATGAAATATGATCAATATCTTTTGTTAAAGTCATATCTTTTTGGAATTAGGATAACTAAGACAAGTTCCACCTTCTTATTGAGTTTGTAAGAGTTGAACCTTAATAAAAAAAGTAAAAATTCATTCTATTACAAAGTCAAAAGGAATGGATGTGTAAACATTTTCAGTTGCTGACCTATGATGGAACAATATCAAAATATTGAATGGTGTTACCAAGGTCACCACAGTACTGGCATATTACTTTAGCAATGATAGTTTTTTACTTAGTGAGTGGAACAACTTAAGACTAAAGTCTAACTTGATGCAGCTTGCATTATTTTGTCATAATACGCAACACAGAACTTTCTCTGCCACCCAGTTTTATTTTCCTGTTTAACATTGGTCTTCATAAATTGTTGGTGGATTTATCTTCAAGGGTATGTTATTATCTTCCTATATTATTTGTGGGTGAAAGGGGTTGAAATTTTGCAAAGATGAACAACCACTAATAGGTAAGAAGACCTATCTCTATAGTTTCCTAGTTTAAGCTCTCGAAATGACAGACCAACTCTCCATAATCTCCTATCACTGGATGAAACATAAATATGATAGATTTGTTACAGTGGCTTGCTTCCATGTTTGATGAACCTATAGTTTGCCAAAGGTACAAACAGAGATGCACAATCATATGCCTGCTACACAAATTTGATTGCAGATTTAAATTTCGTGAGGCTTATCTTGGAATTATTCAATTAATTGATCATTCAAACTCTTAATTTTGATTTAATTCAATCATATCATTCCTATGTTACAGAATTTAGGAATATCTGTATCTTGTTGATATCTCTTGAATTTCTCTATTTTTTACAGAAAAGCGACAAATGAAATGATGTGTATGCGGTGTTTGAAGATTCAGCCAGTTGGGGCAACCTGCAAAACACCTTCCTGCAATGGGTTTCCAATGGCAAAATACTACTGCAGTATCTGCAAATTTTTTGATGATGAAAGGTACTTGTGCTGAAGCTTTCCTGAATGTTTTATGGTTCAGTACACTAGCATGAAAAAATTCATGTTGTGGGGTTTGTCCGTGTAAAACCTCCTTGGTCACCCGCTCTTTATATCATTCTTCCAGAAAATTTTATTACACATCTGTATCTTTTAGGGATTCAGGTGGTAAATCATCTTATTTCAAACTTCAACATCATCTTGTTCTTGGAAATGATTTGCAAGAAATAACTTAAGGTCTGAGTAAGATACTATAGTATGAAGTTAAGAAATTAACAATATTAATAAGAATAAGCTTTAGGAGAAGTGGATTACAAAGTACTGTAGCTTTGATTTCTCACAGTAAAATTCTGATTCTTAGATACTACTACCATTTTTGGTTGGAAAAAATTGATCTTCTTCAAATATTAGTAAGTGAATTCAAACACAGGAAACCATCATTGACTAAATACCTCACACGGTAATGAGTGCCAGTTGGCAACAACTGACTGCCATGAAGAGGAAACTCTAGCTGCCTATGACATACATTTTAGTTAAAATGGGTACAAATGCTATTCTTATTTCTTGGTGATGACTTGTTTGTGCCTGTTTATCTATAAAAAGGTATAGATTAAGAAACATATTTCAAATTTCTATGGTGTGTTCTACCGATTATCCTTTTTTTTTCTTTCAAATTTTCTCTTTTGACTCACAAAAGGGTGGGTTTCCTTTCAACATTGAGAACAAATGATTTTTGTTCTATTATGAGCAGTGGATGTGCTCATTGATTGGCTCATATTTATTATATTTTGTTATTCTCAGGTCTGTATACCATTGCCCTTTTTGTAATCTATGTCGTGTTGGAAAAGGACTTGGTATCGACTTCTTCCATTGCATGAAATGCAATTGTTGCCTTGGAATGAAATTATTAGATCACAAATGTCGTGAGAAAGGTCTGGAGACGAACTGCCCAATCTGTTGTGATTTTTTATTTACATCAAGTGCCGCTGTGAGAGCTTTACCTTGTGGCCATTTCATGCATTCAGCTTGCTTTCAGGTCTGCCTGTTCCTCTTGTTATACATTTGTTCCCTCATGCACATGCAAGCATACAAATAACATATCTCTGTTTTTGTGTTTTCTTTGGATGCACGTATTTGGTCGCATATGTAGTTCTATGCTTCATTACTAGATTTAGTCAGGTCAAGCTGATCTTTTTTATTTTTAAATTTTGGTTTTCTTTAGGCATACACTTGCAGCCACTATACCTGCCCAATATGCAGCAAGTCCTTGGGAGACATGGCGGTAAGAATCTTTCTATGTGCTTTTCTAGTTGAAAAACAAATGCAACTGAATTTGTTTTATTGTGGTTTCATCGATCAAAGTTGCCTAAACTAGAAGAGTTCATATAAGCTACATTCAGACTTGATCCATAGAGTGAATGTAACATCAAGAAAACTGAAAAAGAAAAGAGAAAAAAGAAACAAAGTCCTTTTGATGCGTTGTGTTGGCTGACCAGTTTCTTGTTTTATGATTGCTTGGTATACAGGTCTACTTTGGTATGCTTGATGCTTTGTTAGCGGCTGAAGAACTCCCAGAAGAATATAAAGAAAGATGCCAGGTGTGGTTTTCATCACTCAATCATCTTTTTTTTCCTATATTTGCTGGATTTACAACCTGTTCGATTAATGTATTTAATCTTACACATCGCACAACCAGGACATACTGTGCAATGACTGTGATAGGAAAGGCCAATCCCGCTTCCACTGGTTGTACCACAAATGTGGTTTCTGTGGTTCATATAATACCAGAGTAATCAAGACAGACACCAGCATTTGTTCCACATCAAACCAGTGAGGGAATTTCTCTTTAGATCTTCCTTTTTTCAGGTGTGAATATACTATTACTAGTGATATGTGATTATATGTAGCTGAGCTGCGTGATATACGAGTTATAAACATAATTGATCCATTTTTCCCCTCAAGATGGAATTCTCTGGTGTGGATTGTAAATTAGATTTATTAGTTCTTACTCCTTTACTGCATGTTGTAATCATTTACCCACAAGCCCCAGCGCATCAAGTCATATGTAATCTATCATTTATCCTACAATCTTACCTCTATCCTTTTTTTTGTTTTTTTTTTGTTTTTTGTTGTTGTTGTTGTTGTTGTATGCATTCCATTCCTCTTTGATCCTTTATTTATGTTTTTTTGTGTTTGTGATAGACGTTCTGACATTGTATTCCTCCTAATCCTTACTGAAGTTGGTACCTCCATTTAATCATCAAGCTCACGAGGAGAGAGAATAAGCATCCATTGTTCTGATTTTGTAGGTTGTGACAACCTGTTTTCATCTCGAGGAAATCTTTTTAAAGTATAGCAGGTATGTTTCGGTAACACGTTCATTGGATGTATTACAATGGTAGTTTTGTGGAATGTGACAGAAAGAAAGTGGACGCAAACATGGGAACAAATAGAAAATTCTCATCTGATAAAAGAAATTATATTATAGATTATGTTGATGCCTGGATTTATATCTTCAGTATCAAGTGCAACCATTTTCATTCAAGAAAACATATTCACCTCTCTTTACTAGTTCACATGATCTGATCATAGTATATCTCTCCGATATACGTTACTAAAATAAATTCAAGTTCTTAAAAAAATGCCCATCACTAGTTAGCAACTACCTCAAGCTGAAGGAAATCTCCATCGTTTTTATGTTAAGATTTTCTATAAACTGGGAATTTCATCATTGTGGGTTTTAAATAAAATTTATAATTATCAAGACTCTTTTTTATAGCGCGGTGTGATTTCATTTTCATAGGGCAGTGTGATTTCATGATCTCATTATCTCTTCTATTTTGATTTCTTTTTGTTAAGAAATAATTTTGTAATAGAAACTATTGAATTAATAGAAGTATGAGACGTTGTGACACACTATCTTTAAGGTGTTATTTGCCCTTATTATGAACAATTTGTTGAAGGGCTTTTGTTAAACCACTTCCAAGATACAATAAAACCACAATAAAACCACAAGATCTTTAGACAGTATTTTTGAAGATCTCCTTAAGAATTAAAGAGACTTGGGGCCTGTTTGGATGCATAGTAATTTTTTTTTTATAGGACATTCATTCCATAGTATGTGAACATGATTCTTATGGGGAAAGTTACCATAAACATTCCTATGAAATTAGTGTTTGGCTATGCACAAGAAAATTTTCCTATGAAATATTTTTAATAATAAAAAAATAGAGTTTTTCAAACAAATTATATCTTTATGATTGGTTCATAGCTTCAATTGCAGAATGTATACCATAATTTGTAAATTCTCAAACAAATTGATGAACACCTATACAATTTTATTGCTTCAGCTAATAGATGAACCCTTCTTTAAGAAAACTATATACAGGGAAAAATGAAACAATCTTTGATCTGTAAATTCATAGCTGCAGAATGTACAACAGTATCAGAAATTCATGTATTGCAGAATGTACAACATAAGCTTTAAATTCTCAAACAAAATGATGAGCACTCATACATTATTGCTTCAACTAATGGCAGAAGGATTCAGAAAACTAAATACAGGAAAAAAATGAAACAAGGGCTAAACTAAATTCATGGCAGCAGAATGTATAACAAAAAATTCATTGGTTGCGAAATGCACAACATAATGATTTGTAAATTCTCAAACAAATTGATGATCATTCAGGTATTATTGCTCCAGCTAATGTAGCTGAAGTATTCATAAAAATAAATACAAAAAATGAAGTAATTTTTAAACTTAATTCACACATAGCTGTAGAATATTGTATAAGACTGAGAAAAATAATTCATCAGTACTGAGGAAGAAGGCATTCAAGAGGCATCTAACTTTCCAAAACCAATGACCTAGAGATCCCACGATACACAAACACATCCCCATTTCCATCGTTCAGGAGGTGTGCGAAAACGAGCAGAAGAAGATGAAGAAGATTGGACGTAAACGGAGCCCAGGACCTATTCTTTCCATCAAATCAGAGACATAGAACCCATCAGTGTTTGGCTTCTGACAATTGAAGAAGAAAAGCACCAAGAATGGAAACCAAACAGAAAATCTAGAACTCAAGTTGTTCAAACCTTCTTTTCAAAAAGAAGCTTCCTTTACATCAAAACACTTCCATTAGAAGAACAGAAAGGAGCTCCCTTTACATCAGAATAGTATTTCTCCATTTGAAAGCTCAGAACAAACTGAAAGATGAGATTTTTAACCCTCGTCCCCCTCCCCATCTTCTCCACCTCCCTTGCATCCCAGTCCTTAATCCTCACCAACTTCACCCCCCGAAACTTCGCGGGGATGATGGTCGCACTCTGTTGCTCGATAGCCCTTGCGAAGTCCCGCACGCGGCCTCCGCGGCTCCGACGCTGATCAGAATCGGGTTTCTACCGCTCATCTTCATTAAGGTTTTACCGATTCGACGACAATTCTCATCCCCGGCGTTATCGGAGGACAAGGAGAAGGGGAATGGCACATCGAAGTTGCGTAGAAATAGAAGAGGGCCCTGAGCAGCGTGCCGGAAGTGGAGAATCGGTGGCGGAGATGTCATAGCTCCGAAACCCCGCCTCTCCAAACACCCGACGAGGGAAACGAGATAGTCCGGTGGCAAGGGAGAGGAAGAGATAGTCTGCCTGAGGGACTGCGAGGGAGAGGAAGAGCGAGAGATCCCGAAAACCAAAGGAAAGGAAAATAAAAAAGAGGTTAGACCTCTTTTTAAAATTACTATGGAATCGTATGATTCCATAGTAAATTTTCCCTATAAAATCTTTAACCAAACGACCCATAATAAACTTCCCTGCATAATGTAATATTCCGTAGGAATGAGAGGCATTCCTATGGAATATAAGGGCATCCAAACAGGCCTTTAAAGAAAATTTGGAGGAAGGTAGAATGATTGTTTTTTTATTTAAATACTCTTGCTTCCAACTACATACCTATATTTAAATATATAGTGGATGGTTGTTTTGAAAGGAAATGACATTAAATTTCTTGTAACCATTCGTCAAATAAAATATTATTCTTACTCAGACAAATTAAGAATCACAACCATACAAAGAATTGTGTTTGTTCATAAACACTTCTTTCTACGAGATGTCCAAATTAAAAGGTTATTTTATAAAAGGTACAATGAGTCACTAACAATTTTCACATTTGCCCTTTTTTGATATACATATCTTGTTGGGGTCTTTCTGTCTCAAACCTCTTTTGTGCTATATATATCTTATTGGAATTCTGCTTAATGAGGAAGGTTATTTTGGAAGAAAATAGGATGACTTTTATCCACCTTATTCACCTGGCGCCGAAGCCTCGGCTTTGTAGTATTTCGAGGAGAAAATCTCACTCCACGTTGTCAAAAGCTTTTTCGAAATTGACCTTCATTAGTATCCCATTTCCCCTTTCTCACGATTTTGTCTTGTATGTATTCTCCTTTTATGAAAGTTGTTTGGCTTTCGTCCACTAATTTTGCTATTACCTTTTGTAGTTGGTTAGCAAGGACTTTGGTGATGATTTTCATGGAGCAATTGAGGAGACTAATAGGTTTGTAATCGTTGATTCCTAATGACGACTTCTTTTTTGGAATAAGGGTGATGTGGGTCTAGTTGATTCTTTCTAAGTTTGTCCTTCCTTGATAAAGGTCATGAAATATTTGTTGGGATGAAGCTCCATCCTTGTTGAGAAAGAGTCATTGGGAAGCTATCTGGGTTGGGGGCTTTATCGGAATTGAGGTCTTTCACTGTCGAGTAAATTTCCTCTTTGGTGTAGTCTTTCAGGTGTAAGAGATTGGTTCTTTCCCTGTATTGGTATAGTTGTTGCCAATCTATAGTGAGCCTTAAACTTCGTGGTATACCAAATAATTTATGAAAATGGTCTTGTATCGCACTCGATATCTCTTATGGAGCAGTGATTGTTCTCTCATGGTGTTGGATTTGGTTTATCCAGTTCCTGCTCTTGTGCTGATTTGCTACTGCATCGAAGAACTTTGTATTTTGGTCGCCTTTTTTCAACCATGTAACCCTAAAGCATTGTCTGCAGAAAAAAAAACTCTTCCTTAGAGATAATGCTTTTGTGTGCGTTGTACCTTTGTTCCTCCTCATGCATTAGGGTCCTTTGCTTTAAGGTGATCTCTGTCAACTATATTCCTTTTAGGAGTTCATTTTTCCTCTTACCTTAGTTTGCGACAACCTCTTTGCTCCACTTTCTCAATCATCCCCTTGTCAGGGTGATCTTCTTTGTGAAAGTGTACACTCCATGTCTTTAGAAATTGCATTCTGTTCACCAAGTCTTGCCCAAAATTTCTCTTTCTTGGCCCATTCTCAATTGAATATAAAGGGGTAGTTCTTTATGTCATGTGGGCCACATTCCAAGCTTATTGGCACATTGGTCAGAGCATATTCGAGGTAAAACATTTTGCCAAATTCTTGGTTAGATGATTGCCCATTCTGAGGAGAGGAGAAATTTGTCCAACCATGCAGATTGGGGTGGCCCTTCCGTTTGACCATGTGTATCTTCTTCCTCTTATCGAGGAGTCTAGTAGCTGTATCTCCAGTATTAGGTCATTGAAGCCCTATTGGTCATTGTTGATGTGGGGTCCTATGCTCCTCTCCATCTCGATTCTGGTGGAGTTGAAATAGCCCCTACAATCTAGGGCTCATCCCACATCCTTCTAATGTGTTTTAGTTCCTCCCAAAATAAATTCTTTCAGACCCTCTCATAGGGTCCATATACTGCGGTATATATCCATTCTCGGCCGGTCATATTTTCTCTAAAAATCGCTACAAGTGTGAAGACCTCTATGTGTGTTGACTAGGCTCATGTCGTTGCTTTTCCATATGCAATATCCACCTATGGTGCTAGAGACGGGTAGGTGTCCGTCAAACTTTGCTCCTCATATTAATCTCCATATTTTGCTATTGATCGAGGCTAAATTGGTCTCTTGCAAATAGAAAACAAATCACTTACGAGAAAACTTTTTTTCGTTTCTCTAGTCCTCTAACATTCCAAGAGATGACTTTCATGGGTAGAGTTTATCATACCTTTTATGAGGGGTTGGGTCGCTTAGTTGATACTATTGGTCCCTATGATGCGCTTTAACTTCTCCTCCTTTATGTGTTTAAGGAACAATATCCCACTTTCTTTGTTGCTTTCTAAGTCAATACCACTTTTAGGGCTGCTGTGATAAGTTCCCTGTCAGGCTAGTCAGATAGGGTCAGAGGAACAATAGACACGATTAGGGGTGTACTTTCCGGGTCGATGTGAGCCATTCTTTTGTTGGGAGCTGCTTCTATTGCCTGAGGCTAAGGTCTTTTCCTGTAGATTGTGCTTTCATGGCCTCTCTTGGGGACGTGGTTGTTGTTCTTTATCTTACCTCAAGTGATCATCATGTGGGAATTTGTTTGCTATCAAGGCCCATGTTTCATTAGATATCCCTTGATGAACCTTAAAGCAATCTTGTTCATGTCAAGGTTGAGACTTGCTCCGAACTATATTAGATTTTGTTCATTATGATTTAGGTTGTTTGATAGGGATTAATTGGCCTTTGATGATCATTTTCATTATTAAATTGGTTAATCATGTTATTTAACACAATAAAACCTTCACATGGACTTTTTTCTTTTGCAAATTGGGCCTTAACTTGGTTTGTTGCTTTGTGCTGACTGACTGCTATTTTCCCCATGTGGGCTCTTTCCCCTTGTCTACGTATTACCAAAGAAGCCTTATACCTCATCCACCTAGTCTTTATCACTTGCCATGTCAACTTCACACTAAGAGAGCAGTCCTTGTGCGTTCTCGAAACCTGGCTTTTGACGTCGTGCACGGTCATGACGCCATGGCCAAATACAACGTCCACCGTACTCTGGCTCTGCTCTATTTGCAACCATTCCGACACCTTAGTACGATGATTTGGAGGACATTGTGTGCCATTTGACCTTTCACATCCCGAACCGAACCTGGGCCCTAGCATGGGACAAACGCCGCATACTTATAGGGTTACCCCCGTAGGTACGCAATACACAATAAAAAATAACCTGGTATAGACACATTTCAAAATGGATAAAAGAAAATCAATATCTTGATACTATACACATATGGTATTCAACTCAGATATAAAATCTTTCATAATTTCATAGAATAATTCATCGAAGTATTATACAATCCGTCACACTATACTCTGAGCCAGCTATATAATCACATCAGTTCCCAGATCTATACCACTCCAAGTAAACAAGGTTGGCTATCCTGACCTGTTCCTATACACCGTGAAATGAAGGGAGTTGTGAGCTAAACTAGCTCATTGAGCGACAACATCACACCATAATTATATAAAGAAAATAACACATGTAACTCATATATATAAGAAAAAAAAAATTCATGTTGGTCTATCCGCATAGTAATCACAACACCATGGCAGTCAGAGATAAACAAGGTGAGAAACTGCTGAATCTCAACATAATCATTTTACAAAACATGAATAAATCACAATATCACAAATATAACTGGCATATATAAAGCAATTACATCAATCATACCTAGTTCTGTATGTACCTAGTCTCAACAACACTAGTCATGCTCACATATTTCATAATTACATAATCACATAACCCAACACACAAGCTGTATAGCGATAACAGAATGGTCCCACAGACCAATGGGCTCCTTTCCCGAGCTCGGACATAGGCATATCTCGACTGGTGCATACTTGGCATAAATGTAGATTGATATATGAAACATACTGAGCTGACTCTATCATGAGCAAATACGAGTACATACCGAAAATACTGTTTTCGAAATCCATCGATATAAACATCGATAAAACATTATACAATCAAGTCAAAAGATTGGAGTTCATGTGTTGTCAACTCACCTGGAAATCTCTCAGTGCTTAACTCTGGCTGGACCCTCGGAACGGGAGCTTCAAAATCTATAACCACAAAATAGAAAAGGAAAAAAGATGGACAAGGAGGAGGAGGAGAAGGGAGAGTACGCAATCGATTAGGTTTCAGAGAGTAGGGTCACGACTTGAGGAAATAAAAGATGAGTTTGTAAAAATTTTTAGTTTGGTCATTGACCTAATAGATAATTACAATCAATATCTACATATTTTTATTTTAGTCCCTATAGTTTTAGATATTTATATATAGCCCTTGAGTATATTAGTATACCCTCTTGCCCTAAATATACTTTCAATGATAAACTGGGGTCTCCTTGAAGTTTGAGCTTACTCCCTACTTCTTATAAAAGCTCTTTTATTACTAGAGTCTTCATGGATTAAGGATGTAATGTCCTGATTAAAGAAAACTTGGACATTCTTAAACTACCTATGTGCATAAAACAATATGAGCTTGCTACTCTTATCATGCTCAGGGATGTAAAATAAACTGGAGGTCTTTTGGTGGGAAAGTGAAACCGGTAGCCTACAAGAATCCCGAGAGAAGAAAATTTCCTGGGAACATTAATGTACGCAGGAAAATACTGATCATAGCAAAATTGGTGCCCGAAGCAATGTGGATTATAGGGCTCTACATAAAGATCTCCAACACAACAAAGAGGGAGAATTCCACAACGGAAGCACATTATATATTCCATGGTATGTGAATCTAGAACATCCGGTCTATGGAATGTTTGGAGGCTCGTACTGTTTTGCCATTGCGTTGAAGATATGAAAACGGATGCCACACAAAATTACTTCCATATCTAATAAACCTCCTAGCATCCAAAGGGTTAAACAGGGTAGGAGAGGCATTTATATAGTGTAACATCTCTACTGTTTTTAGAAGCCCTGGGATAGCGGAAGTATCATCATCAATCTTCCTTCGAAGGTATATTTTAGGAAAGTGGGAGCCGTCTCATGCATATAAGAAATAGAAAGGGAAACTGTAGTGAAAAAGCGGGACCTCTCATGTTGTTGACTATGACATTCAACCCCGCGTATATACGTGCTAGAACTGCAGGAGCAAAGGCAACTTTCTTTTTATATGCAATGTCAGACACTTTATTACGAAGACTTATGGTCTAATTACAGAGTGTCTGTTTGGCATGATAAAGTAACCCAGAGTGCTATGAAAGTTGCAATATCAACATCAAGAGAGGGCTTTAGAGAGGGATCAGTCTTTAAATCGTAACAGGAATCAAACCTATTTCTTAGATTCTCTAAAAAAGAAACTTATCAAATCCTCGAATGACACATCTTTGCCATGTCAAGGGGAATTCGGTCTCGGAAAAAGACATCAAAGAGGTTTCTCAAAATTGAAAAGTCAGAACTACCTCTTTGGCAGAATACGTCGTTATAAGGAATAAATTCATCATACATATCGGCAGAGATAGGGAGCCCTCCAAGCCACTTGATATCCCATAAAGACATTCCTATCTCATGCAAAAGATGAAAAGTATTGGTGTCCGGGCACCACAAATCCGCCAATGACTTATAAAAATTGAAATCAATGTTGTAATGTCCAACTCAAGCAATAATCCCGACAACCAATTCTACATGGGATAACTCTCTAGAATAATTGCTAAATATATACCTGATCCAATCAGCGTAGTATGGAAGGTCAATCGACTCACTCCTGATTAAATTCTTGCCTTTCCACCTTGGATGGTGATCAATAATTTTGTATCCGAGAGATTGGAAAATATTCAAGAGTCCTATCAAGAGTGAATCGATTGACCTTCCATACTATGCTGACTGGGCCAAGTATATGGTCAACAATTATTCCAGAGAGCTATCACATGTCGAACCGGTTGACGGGATTATAGCTTCAGTCGGACATTACGACATTGATTTCAATTTTTATAAGTCATTGTTGGAATTGTAGTGCCCGAACACCAATACTTTTCATCTTTGCATGAGGATATAGGAATCTTTTTATGGGATATCAAGTGACTCGGAGGGCTTCCTATTTCTGCCGACATGTATGATGAAATTATCCCATATAATGACGTTTTCTGCCAAAGGGGTAGTTTTAAATTTTCGATTTTGAGAAACCTCTTTGATGTATTTCAGCAGCTTGCGAGACAAAATTTCCCTCGACATGACAAAGACATATCATTCGAGGATTGGATAAGTTTCTTTTTTAGAGAATTCAGGAGAAAAAGGTTTGATTCCTAGTATGATTCAAAGACTGAGCCCCCTCCAAAGTCCTCTCTTCATGCTGATCTTGCTACTTTCATAGCACTCTGGGTTACTTTATCATGCCGAGCAGACACTTCGTAATTAGACCATAAGTCTTTGTGATGGTGTCTGACGTTGCATATAGAAAGAAAGTTGCCTTTGCTCCTGCAGTTCTAGCACGTATATATGCGGGGTTGAATGCCATGGTCAACAATAGGAGAGACCCCGGGTTTTCACTACAGTTTCCCTTTCTATTTCTTATATGCATGGGCCGGCTACCACTTTCCTAGAATATACCTTCGAAGGAAGATTGATGATGATACTTCCGCTATCCTAGGGCTTCTAAAAATAGTAGAGATGTTATACTATATAAATGCCTCTCCTATCCCGTTTAACCCTTTGGATGCTAGGAGGTTTATTAGATATGAAAGTAATTTTGTGTGGCATCTATTTCCATATCTTCAACCCAATGGCGAAACAGTACGAAACTCCAAACATTCCATAGACCGGATATTCTAGATTCACATACCATGGAATATATAATGTGCATCCGTTGTGGAATTCACCCTCTTTGTTGTGTTGGAGATCTTTATGTAGAGCCCTATAACCCACATCGCTTCGGGCGCCAATTTGACTATGATCAGTATTTTCCTGCGTACATTGATATTCCCAGAAAAGTTTCTTCTCTTGGGATTCTTGCAGGCTACCGGTTTCACTTCTCCCGCTAAAAGACCTTCAGTTTGTTTTACATCCCTGAGTGTAATAGGAGTGACAAGCTCATGTTATTTTATACACATAGGTGGTTTAGGAATGTCCAAATTTTCTTTAATCAGGACATTACATCCTTAATCTAGGAAGACTCTACTGATGAAAGAGCTCTTATAAGAAGTAGGAAGTAAGCTCAAACTTCAAGGAGACCTCAGTTTATCAATGAAAGAATATTAAGTGAGAGAGAGTATACTAATATACATAGGGACTATATGTAAATATCTAAACCTATAGGGACTAAAATAAAAATGTGTAGATATTTGTTATAATTATCTATTTGGTCAAGGGCCAAACTAAAAATTTTATGAACTCTCATCTTTTATTTCCTCATGCCGCCGTCCCCTGCGCAAAACGTAAATGATTCTGTGCTCACCCTTCTCATCCTCATCCATCTTTTTTCCTTTTCTATTTTGTGGTTGTAGATTTTGAAGCTCTTGTTCCGAGGGTCCAACAAGAGTTAAGCACTAGGGAGATTGCTAGGTGAGTTGACAACACATGAACTCCAGTCTTTTGACTTGATTGTATGATGTTTTATTGATGTTTATATCGATGGATTTCAAAAACAGTATTTTCGGTATGCACTCGTATTGCTTATGATAGAGTCAGCTCAACATGTTTCATATATCAATCTATACTTATGTCAAGTATGCATCGGTCGAGATATGCCTATGTCGGGTTTCGGGAGAGGAGCCCATTGGTCTATAGGACCATTCCATTATCAGTATACAACTTGTGTTTTGAGTTATGTGATTATGTGATTCTGAGATATGTGAGTACGACTAGTGTTGTTGAGATTGGGTGCATACAGAACTAGGTATAATTGATGTCATTGCTTTTGATATACCAGTTATGTTTGTGATATTGTGACTTACTTATGTTTTGTGAAATGATTATGTTGAGATTCAACAGTTTCTCATCTTGTTTATCTTTGACTTGTATGGTACTTTCAAATTTGATTGCTATGCAACATAAATAGTATTTTTTTCTTATATATATGAGTTACATGTGTTATTTTCTTTATATAACCATAGTGTGATGTTGTCTCTTATTGAACTAGTTTAGCTCGCAACTCCCTTCATTTTACAGTGCACTTGAACAAGTCATGATAACTAGCCTAATTTACTTGGATTGGTAACAGATCTGGGGATTGATGTGACCATATAGCTGACTCTAAGTATAGTATGGCGGATCCATAATACTTCGATGAATTATTTTGTGAAGTTATGAAAGTTTTTGTATTTGAATTGAATACCAGATGTGTATAATATCATGATTTTGATTTTCTTTTATCTATTGTGAACTATGTCTATAATATGTTATTTCTAATTCTGTATCTTGTGTACTTATAGAGGTAACCCTATAAATATGTGGCGTTTGTCTCGGGAGCCAAACTGGGTTTGGGGCGTAACAATAGCGTTGATCCTCAGGTTAGCTTCACGCTCCCTCCATCTCACTGATGATTGCCTTGTTTCCGTTTTTCGACAATCGATGCCGGAGCTTCGACCAGGCCCATCGTGATCCTTTTCTCTTTGCCTTCCTTGCTCCACCGGTACCTCTCTTCCTCTTCTTGTTGCAATGGGTGTTTGCTGTGGCCTTGAATTCTGTCGTCTTCCTCCTTCCTGTTCTTCGTCGATCGCCTTATGGAAGCTTGGCCTACCTGATCTCCATTACCACCTGAATCTATTTCCGCTCCCTATGTTGCAGAAGATAGTGTAGAGAAGTGTCTTTCCCTTTCTCACCCTGAGAACGACCTTTATGTCATCGACGAACTCTCGCCCTGACCGTTCACGTGGATGATCTCTCCAACGTGCTTGAGAATCCATGACACTATCTCTCTGTGCCAACAGAAGAGCGACAACTAGTGAATTTTCACCCACTTGATCGTGTCGTTAGCCTTTTTTGGTTGTCATTGGGCCGACAATCAGGGAGATCACCGGAGTGAGAAATTCAACAATTTGAGCTTTTCATACGCCTCCAATTGCCTTGCTATTGTTGGCGTGGGACAAGCGATTATGAATCGATCGACTCTAAGCGTCTTGGCTGTCTACTGCTAGTCTTTCTCTCAAATGAACCTTATCATCTCTACTAGCCTCTGGCCGTTGACTACCCCATCCTTAACCTTTGTAACTATGACAATTGTATATCTCCAAAGCTCTTTTTTGCCGTAGAGCATTTCTCTGTCAAGCGCAAGCGACATAAAGTGGTTTTCCTCGTTCTCACACCCCTCCGGTGAACTCTTTGGCGAGGTGCGAGAATGTAGGGATTGCGGCTGTTGTTTGAGAGGGATTTTTAGCTTAAGTGTTTCCTTATTCCCTCGCAAAGCTAATAGTGTTGCTCTCCTCCCTTTAGAGCCTCTCCCTTGACCGAACGTCACCCTGTCCCAACATTCTTTTTTTCTGATGGCCTACCATACTATAGCGTCAGCATGATGGTGCTCGCCTATACTCTGAGGTTTTGTGTCCCAGCTGCAGACATTGTCTGTATACCTTGAAGGTCCTTGAGAACGTGTGGACTAATGGTAGTGATTGTGAGTGCTGCTCTAGGCTCCGGTGAGGCCTTGCTTTGTTGCTTCTTCTCCGACACCTCTTGAAGTGCACTTCAATCTAGTCTCCATCATCCGAGGACTACGAGGGAAGGACCTATCGGATGTTTATTGCAGAGTTGATGAAATTCTCCATCAAAGCTCTAACGTATGTGACGCCAGGCCAATGTGGGCTCAACCAAGCTTCCGTACTTTATGTTTCTATGTTTCCTTTCACTATGGAGGCCCTAATCGGCTCCGCTCGGTGGGGAGGAGCTTGGTTGCTCCTCGTCGACCTTGTTGGTGTAGTAATTCGCTTCCAGATGCGTATCGTTGCCTTATGTTGACCAGTCATCGCCACCGTGTTGTTGCCATGTCACCGTTGTGCCGAGAATCGTCACCACCCGAGAAGCCCCTCTTGCCTTTATTGTTAGGTATATATGAAGTTACAAAACATTCCTTGTATTTAGATTGGAGCCATAGTAGTGAGTATCAAACAATGAATGAATATAATGTGTTCCAAGGACAAATTGTAACTGGCTTTATCCTTTTTAGCTAATTACCAAGATTTTCAAACATTTTGATGATACCAAATCTAAGAAAAATTAAGCTATGGTATTGAAAATCTCAAAGTTTTCAATGATTAAGATGGGGGGTTTGCCAAAATTTTCCAAAATATGATGATAGTAGAAGTTATTTTATTATTATTATTATTTTCAATTTAACTTCTTGGGATAAAAAACTACATGAAAATAAAAATGATTTGACCCCTAAACACATAACTTCCTGAAAGCTATTAGCATGGACTAAAATTAATCATAACAATATAACATTAACATATACTACAACTAGTAGCAAACACTAAAAATTTGTAGGATCCAAAAATAACTGAAAATAGTGGGACAGCATGTTTCATCTATTTATCAAAATTCACACTTGTAATAAAACAGAGACATTAGAGCATTAACCATAATCTTTGTTGGCTTTCATACTTATAATGTTATATAATATTTACCAATTTTTACACAAAAACAACATCATGCAGTTAACCTCACTATTCACCAAATCAAAATCATTTGTTGTTAAAAAGTAGATTATTGAATACAAGGGATTCAAAAGAGAAAATGATGACAAGTTTTTATAGCAATTGAGAAACCTAAGTGTCATGTGTGCAAAATCAAACAAGACATCTCAGTTTCTTGAAAACCATACCTGCGTTTGTTTCTGAAGTAGCAAATGGATGACTCATTGCATCAATGAATTTTCATCACAAGGCCGCAAGATCAAGCAAACAAACCAAGAAATAATCAAGAACAAGCTTGTGAATGAAATTTACCCAAATGTTGAAGAAGACAATTGGACCCTGAAGAATCCCACCTCCATCAAGATCATCAGGATCATTCGATCCATATAAAGACCGGCCCTCAAAACGAAGCAAAACAAACCTAGGAACAAAAAATATCAAGCAAACGAGCCAAGAAATCATCAAAAGAACATATACACAAAGTAACAGCAATTTCAACTCCAATCAGAACACCTCTGGTCCTATGATCATCCGATCCATAATTAAGAATGAAAGATAGGCTCTCAAAAGGAAAGCTTCTGAATGAAATATTGAAGAAAACGATTGGACCCTGAGGAAACCCACCTCCATCAAGAAAATATGATAACCCTCAAAAGGAAGCAGAACAAACCTAGGAACAAAAAATATCAAGTAAAACAGCCAAGAAATCATCAAAGAACATATACACAAAATAAAATAAGTAAAAACAAAAGAACACTATCTTGCAATCAAAAAGATTAACAGCAATTTCAACTCCAATCGGAACACCTCTGGCCCTATGATCATCCGATCCATAATCAAGAACAAAAGATAGGCTCTCGGAACGAAGCAGAAAGAATAAAGAAACAAAATCAAGAAAACCAAGCAAGAGGTCATCAGAAAACAAGCATATGAAACAAATTCAAACAAAAAAAAAGAACTTGATCCAACCAAGGTCTAGAACCCACCGATACTCCATTACTCCTCTTCAAACATCAATCATGGAGCCTTGCATCCTCCCTTCCGATCAAACCAACCAAGAAATAATCAAGAACAAGCTTGTGAATGAAATTTACCCAAATCTTGAAGAAGACGATTGGACCCTGAAGAACCCCACCTCCATCAAGATCATCAGGATCACTCGATCCATATAAAGACCGGCCCTCAAAACGAAGCAGAATCAACAGACCTAGGAACAAAAAAATATCAAGCAAACCAGCCAAGAAATCATCAAAGAACATATACACAAATTAAAATAAGTAAAAACAAAAGAACACTATCTTGAAATCAAAAAGATTAACAGCAATTTCAACTCCAATCGGAACACCTCTGGTCCTATGATCATCCGATCCATAATCAAGAATGAAAGATAGGCTCTCGAAACGAAGCAGAAAGAATAAACAAACCAAAATCAAGAAAACCAAGCAAGAGGTCATCAGATCACAACCCCGATCACTAGCATCTTTAACTCCGATCCATCATAAGAATACCACCACTCACTTCCAAGGTCTCCGGAGAACAGAACCCACCGATACTCCATTACTCCTCAAACACCGATCACGGAGCCTTGCATCCTCCCTTCCGATCAAACCCCAAAGCAAACACCAGTATTCAAGATCATAGTACGAACTTTAGGAAAAAAACACAAGAAATGAAGATCATAACAAGAATCGATCAAACCTGAGACGAAGAAGAAGATGGGCTTCTCTCAATGATCATCCGAGAGAGAGAGAGAGAGAGAGAGAGAGGCGGGAGGGTTTGCCGATTCAAAGAACAGATAATTACTTGTCCGTTTTATAGCCATCAACGATCCATTTGAAACACGTGGCGGATGATTGCAGCGTCTATACTGATTTCTAATCTGTGATGATTTTGCTTCGATATTTAATTTTTGGGGAAATTACAAAAAAATACTAAATTCGGTCCTTGTGGTTTAAAATTGAGCCTTGGCGGCTAGTTTTAAAGTTTATCGGCTTTAGTCTTACTGTAATCGTAATTCGAGGTGCGTGTTAGTTTGGCTAGAGCATGTTTGAAGGATTTCCGTATGGATGGGAAGATCGTGAAAAATAAGCAAGTCTGTCAATTTTCATACGATTTGGTAGCTGTTTGGTCCTCCCACTTAAGCGGTTGAAATTACGGGTACATTGATTCACGTAAAATAACAACCGCTCGGATGAAGATCCTACAAGTTCCCAAATTGTATGAAATCGGCGCTAAACTATTTTTCAATGATCTTCCCATCCATATACTGAAATCCTTCAAACACGCTTTTAGGGCCAAACAAGTGACGCAATTGCGACTTAAGCAGCATCAAAGTGATAAACGTAAAACTATTGGTGCCAAGTGGTTCAATTTTGAACCACAAGGACCGAATTGAAAAAGTCGCAAACCACATGATACTTTTTTGTAATTTCCCCTTAATTTTTCTTTTAAAATTTTTGAAATACTTATTTCTTACGTGCCAGTATATTAAATTTTGTTGGTTATTTATCGATGTTACTAATCAAAATCTAATTTTAATTTTTCAAAATTTTAAAAAACAAAAATTAGGTTGGGATTTTGGAATTTTTCATAATTTTAGATTTTTTAATTTAGAAAAATCTATCTATATTACTAAGACTTGTTTTAAAAAGTATTTATCTATGTATTTAGTTAGAGATAATTTTAATTTGTAAAAATTCAAAAAAAAATAAAAATAAATTGGGATTTTAAAATTTTATTGGACTTTTTAAATTTTAAAAAGTCTATCTACATTACTAAGTGTTGGAATATTTTTAATTTCAAAAAGTATCTATCTATATATTTATGGGAGAGTTCGGAGGGGCTGCTGTGTCAGGGGCTGTGCCTCTTTTTGGGGCACCTGTAGGGGGTTTCAAGTAAATCCAGCCGTATGGATGGGAACATCATGGAAAAATAAGCTAGTATGTCAATTTTCATACAATTTGGTTACCGTTTGGTCCTCCCACTTAACGGTTGAAATTCTAGAAATTTGAAACGTTTAGATTTTTATAAAATTTCAACCGTTAAGTGGGAGGACCAAACGGTAACCAAATTGTATGAAAATTTATATGCTAGCTTATTTTTTCATGATCTTCCCATCTATAAGGTTGGATTTTCTCAAAACATAGTACAAGTGCCAAAAAAGTGGCACAGTAGGGGCTGCTGTGCCAACTCCGAACTCTTTATGGGAGTATATAATTAAAATTTAAAAAAATTAAATTGGGATTTGAAAATTTATCAAAATTTTAGATTTTATTTAATTTTAAAAAAGTCTATTTATATTAGATAAGTGGGGGTATTTTTAATCTTAAATAGTATCTATCTATCTGTATGTTTATGGTTACATATAATTTTAATTTTAAAAAATTTTAAAAAATTAAATTGGGATTTTAATTTTTTTTTTTAAATTTGAATATTTTAATTTAAAAAAAGTTTATCTATATTCTTAAGTGGGAGTATTTTAAATTTTTTAAAAAACACTAAACATTGAAATATTTAACTGAAATTAGGCATTGTGGATTAAATTTTAATATATAATAGCAAAATCATCACATTATGATTTTTGTATGCGAAGGACCCTTTACTAGTATTCGCTATTAAAAGAACATTTTACTACAGTAGAAAAACTAAAACTTATCAACTATATATTTAAGAAAATTTGCATATATATATATATATATATATATATATATATATATATACACACGGAAAAATTGGCATCCTCTTCGGGATTGGGTCCAATCTCTCCATCAACAAAAAAGGAAGAAAGAATATCCAAGCAAGGTGAAAAGACATGTGATGTATATATGTGGAAAACCTCGTCTCCCCTCTACCTCTCTTCCATGAATTCAAACAAACCTAAACGCTGAGAAGGATACGAATTAGATCGATTTGCAAGGGATTTGATCAATAGAAGGAGGCCAGAGGCCGAGATCCTTGAGATCGGAGAATGTATCTAATTGCGAGCTGTCCATTTATTCAACTTTTATTTTTTATTTTTTCAATTGTGGTATTTTGCAAATATAACCTCAGGAATCTCTAAATTCTATATTTTCTCCCGTTCATGAAATTTTAGATTCTACTCCCTGTCTATGTGCAAAAAGGTCCCCTATTTTCATGTGGATTTAGTGTTATTTTATAGCAAAATATCTATAGATAATTTTATTTTTAAAATTTTATTCTAAGTATTTCAATTAATAAAAATGAATAAAAATGAATATGTTAACCATGAATCAGTATTGGAGAGGAACCTTAGCTATACACATAGAATAAGGTCTATTGAGGTCAAGGAGGCATTAAAAAAGATGAAGGTTAGGAATGCCTGTGGCCCAGATGGTATCCCGATTGAAGTTTGGAAGTGTCTTGGTGAATTAGGGGTATTATGGTTAACCAAAATTTTCAACTCTATATTAAAAGGGTGAAAAATGTCAGATGATTGGAGAAAGAGCATTCTGGTCCCTATATGTAAAAATAAGGGAGATATTCAAAATTGCACAAACTATCATGGCATTAAGTTAATGAGCCACACGATGAAACTCTGGGAGAAGGTTATAGAGCATCGACTCATGGATATTACAAAGGTGTCAGAGAACCAATTTGGCTTTATGCCTGGTAGATCTACAACATAAGCCATTCATTTGTTAAGGAGTTTGATTGAGATCTACAAAGAGAAGAAGAAAAATCTTCATATGGTTTTTATTGACCTAGAGAAAATATATGATAGGGTTCCAAAATAAGTCCTTTGGTGGGCATTGGAGAAGAAAAACATTTATATTAAATATATAAATGTTATTAAGGATATGTATGAAGGACCAGTTACGAGTATGAGAACAGTTGGAGGAGATACGAAGGAGATTCCTATAACAGTGGGTCTATATCAGAGATCGATCGACCTTGAGCCCATATTTGTAATGGATGAGTTAACTAGTTGTATCTAAGATGACATCCAATGGTGTATGTTATTGGCAGTTGATATTGTCCTAGCTGATGAGACTAGAGATGGAATTAATCAGAAGTTAGAATTATGGAGGAACACCCTTGAGAGTAGAGGCTTTAGGCTCAGTAGAAGTAAAACTGAATATATGTATTATAATTTTAGTCAAAGTAGGAGGAACGAAGGGGAAGTGATACTAGGTGGAGTGATAATGCCTAAGTGTAACCATTTTAAGTATCTAGGTTCCATCTTCCAAGAGAATGGAATGATCGATGAAGATGTATCCCATAGAATCATAATAGGATGGCTGAAATGAAGAAGTACTACGGGTGTCTTATGTGATAAGAAGATGCCTAACAAAGTGAAGGGAAAGTTTTATAGACCGGCCATGTTATACGGGAGTGAGTGTTGGGCAACTAAAGTTCAACGTATCCAGAAGATGAATGTGGCAAAAATGAGGATGTTAAGATGGATGTGTGGCCATACAAGATTGAATAAGATCGAAAATGAACATATTCGAGAGAAGGTGCATGTTGCACCAAATGAGGATAAAATACGAGAAGGGCGTTTAAGATGGTTTGGACACGTGTGTCGTAGACCCTTAGGTGCCCCGGTTCAAAAATGTGATAGTTTGGTAATAGAAGGTAAAAATAGGGGTAGAGGTAGACCGATGATTACATGGAGAGAGGTAGTGTCTAAGGACCTACGTTTATTAGATGTTGATCCAGATCTTGTCTTTGACAGAGCTACATGGAGACAGAGAATTCATATAACCGACCCCATCTAGTATGAGATTAAGGCTTAGTTGTTGTTGTAGAACCCAAAATCTATATATAAACTTCAGATTTTTTGATATATTGGGATTTTTGGGAAATTTATGAAATTTTTTGGAATTTTTGGGAAAATCTTATATGTTTTTTAAAGGTTTTTTTTTTATGAATTTTCTTGCTATTTTACAAAATTTTCTAGGTTTTTTTTAGTTTTTTAGGGGATCGTGTGTGTGTGTGTGTTTTTTTTTTTTGATTTTTTGCACTTTTTACAAATTTTTCATATTTTTCTTTTTTTAAAGAGTTTTGTCGGGTTTTTTTGGAAAATTTCAAAGCTTATTTTATTTTTATTTTTTCAAATTTTATGGATTACGGATTTTTTTTTTAAGTTTTCTAATTTTTTGTGGTTTTTAAGATTTTATTTATTTATTTTTTACTTTAAGTGATTTTCTGGGGTTTTATAAGTTTTTCTTTTTTTTTGGATTTTTAAAGATTTT
This sequence comes from Dioscorea zingiberensis, assembly GCA_026586065.1. Taxonomy (NCBI): domain Eukaryota; kingdom Viridiplantae; phylum Streptophyta; class Magnoliopsida; order Dioscoreales; family Dioscoreaceae; genus Dioscorea; species Dioscorea zingiberensis. Next base: position 3,468,883 of record CM048826.1, read on the forward strand.
GTTTTTTTTTTTGATAATTTCCTGATTTTATTTATGATGTTTTTAGTAAATGGGATTTTCTGTTTTTCAGAATTTTTTTTAGAATTTTTCCTTTATTTCCCCTTTTTTTTAGTATTTTTTAAATTTTTTAATTTTTTTTTTAAATTTTTATGTCATGTCGGCAAATATTAACGAGGTTAAGCATTTTGGTACCTTTTTACTCACGGATTAGAATATAGTGTACTAAATTGTTCCCCCCCAACCCCCCCCCCTTTCCTTTTTTTTTTTTTTTAAATTATAATCCATACTTTTAGTGATGATATTTGTTGTTATTCAAGAAAATTTTACTTAATATTTTTTTTTAAATCTTTAGTCATTTTAGGGTGCGTTTGGTTAGAAGTAGTTTCAAATACATGGATTTTGAATTACATTGTAGTTGTAAATCCATGGATTTGAAAATATATAGTCAAATCCAAAGTGTTTGGTTGTATATACGTAAATCCTGATTGAAAGATTTGTTTTTTGATGTATTTAGAGTGGATTATGTAATCTTTGTATATGATTATTCATGAGATTACCCCATTATGCGCTATTAGTAGATTTTATTAATAATAAAAGCCTCACAAAATTTTCTTAATTAATATATAATTATATATATAATTATTTTTAATAATTATTTTCTTAAAAAATATATATTATTATTATATATATAATATAATTTTTTTTTAAAAATAATTATAATAATATTTTTAGGTTATAATACTTGATTATTATGGATATATTTAACACAATATTTATTTTTGATGATAATTAATGAATAATTTATATTATTGTAAATAAATTTAAAGATTATTTTTTTAAAAAAAATATTATATATATATATATATAGACGTGTATAAAGATCAGACATATTCCACTCCCTATTTGGCCCCCGAGCATGTTTGAAGGATTTAACATACGGATGGGAAGATCATCGAAAAATAAGCTAAGCATGTTCATTTTCATATAATTTGCAGAACCGCTTGGTTCCCCACTTAATCTGCTTCTTATTTTATAGAAATCTGATGGTCCAGGATTTCAACTATTAAGTGGGAGCACCAAACGATTACCAAATTATATGAAAATCGATCTACTTATTTATTTTTTGATGATCTTTCCATCCATACGGTTGAAAATTTTTAAAACTCTCTAAATAATCAAATAGGAGGTCATTTACTTGTATAATAATAAAATAAAAAAAAAACAAAACAAAACTTTTCACTCACCCTCTCACTCGCTCAGCTGAACGCGTCACGTGCTTCACGTGCGGGATTTGAGCGATGGATTTGGTTTTACGGCCGATTTGGCCGTAAAACCAAATCCCGTATCGAAGGTATTTGGAAATGCATTGAATTTGGAAATCCGGTGAAACAAACACATGTTTTAAAAAGTTACTGGATTTGAAAATCCAAATCCACTCAAATCCACTCAAATCCTGTGAAACAAACACCCCCTTAGAGATCCTATTGTTTTGTTGGTAGCAGATGATCTACTTTGGTATATGATTTTTTTTCCCTTTACATTTAGAGGCATCCTTGTACAATTGGTGTATGTTGTTTTGATTTTTTTAATCTTAATTAAATAATAATAATAATAATAATAATAATAATAATAATAATAATAATAATAATAATAATAATAATATTATTATTATTATTATTATTATTTTCCCTAGGAGGGGTTGAAGATGCGGGTATTTTCATCTTTATAAATTTTTCTTACAATTAAAATTTAACTCCAAGAGTATATATAAAAATATATGAAACATAAGGGTATGCATACAATTATGAAATTCATGTAGGTACACACAATTTGATGTTTTTTTTGACTGTATACATGAAATAAAATCAAATTAAGATTTAAAGTAGATAACTTGCTAAATCATTTTTTAATTTATTATAATCTAATATTTAGATCTTTTTTAAGAGTTGGATGGGCAACAATCTAATTCAAAATTTTATTTGATACTATCATAATGAATAATAAAGTTATTGTCGATCCTGTGTTAGTTCACATGAGAACATCACTCGCGTGTCACAGAAGAACCTCACGTTTTAATAAGAGATCCGGATACCAATAAGCTTTGATGCCGTTGGTATAATAAAGTTATTGTCAAAAAAAAAAAAGTGTGATTAGAAAGAGTGGAGAGGTATGAGAGGATCGAGGAGAGATGTTATATTTTTTTGGACGTATAGAGCGGGTGGCTAGCCACCTACTAGATAAGAACCAAAGGGGCGGGGATCGGCCCGGGATCGAGCTCCTAGCAAAGCGAGCGAGCAACTAGTGCTGCGCAAACACAGTGCCATCAACTGGAGGCCATACGGGTAATCCCCGCATCACCTCGGGCAGGGGCCGGTCGAGGGCACGGAACCCACGTACCGTTCGGCCAAGTGGCCTTAGGTGAGGAGAGATGTTATATTGACCACGTTGGTTTGTATATATACTTACATATATAAATCCAATTTTGGTGGGATGCACATGTAATTTCATTATTTAAAAAGGTTTACGTACAATTTTTAATATTTGTATTACAAATCCCCCTTTTATGAAATTAAAGACAGATGCATAATGGAAATATTTAAAATGCTCAAATTTGATTATTTAATAAAATCAATTTATTAAATTTGTTAAAGAAATTCTTTAACAACCTCCAGGGCCTCCAAAGAAAAATATATTTGCTTGAGGACCATGCACCTCAGTGAATTTTCCCACATCATAACATTTGCTAACAACATCTGAAGATACATCCTTTTCTCTTAAAACTTGTGATTCTGTTCTTGAATCTATATATCTAATCCAAGCAAAGTAGGATGATCTGTTCATACCTTCACAGGACAAATGACCACTTCCCATTGGTGGCATCTCTTTTCTACCCAAGCTTCCAGCAACTCCTCCAAAATTAAGCCAACTAGCATGATCACGCAATGTCGTGAAAAGTTTATTTGGCCAATAACCTATTGTAGTTTTTTCTTTTCCCAAAGTAAACCACCAGTTATAAGTCACTGGATCCTGTCACAAAACAAAAATCATATCATCACACAATTCTATATATAACATGCATGATGTCATTCAAAGCTAAGTGTTTTTCACAAAGGAGAGAACATTTAAACTCCAAATATTTCTTATTTATTAATGTATTTAGAATCAATTTTTTTTATTTCATCCTTTTAGCGTGGGAATATATAAAAAATATTAAAACAATATAAAAGTTAGGGCTTTTTGCAGGTGTACCCCTGAATAATTTTAAAATTATGTATTTATCCCTAAATAAAACATAATTGCATACATACCCCCGAACAATAAGTATAATTGCGTATATATCCCTAGGGTTAAAATCAAATGAAAAACCGTCAAGTTAACAAACGGTAGACGTGCAAAATGACCACCATACCCTTTACATATATACCTCTAAAAAATTTGTTTGACTATAAATTTAAAAATACACTTTTAAAAATCTAAATTTTAAAATAGTTAAAAAATATATAAAGAGGGGTATTTTGGACATTTTTCAACCCTTAACCTAAGTTGTAACCATGGTTAAGATTACTTGGTTAACTTCTGTCAACGGATCCTAACAGTAGGGGTATATTCGCAATTCAACCTGTTTTTCAAGGGTATACAAGCAGTTATGATTTTTTCGGGGGTAAATATGTAATTATGAAACTTTTGAGGGGTATCTAACCAATTTCCCCTAAAAGTTATGATGGGCAAATAACATTTTATTGAAAAACGAAAAGCATCAATCATGTATAAGAATAGTGAAAAGAAAGAAACACATTACTCTGAAAAGTGAAAAGAAAGAAACACATTACTCTGAAAACAGTAAATTGCATGGTATATTGCTGGCCATTGTATGTGGAAAGAGGTGACATACGAGATCCCAGTGGTATCTGTTTGCTAACTTGGACAAATCCGAGGCACTTTATATCTATACATCCTGTGTGTTGAAAGTCATCCCTCTGAAAACAAATAAAATATGGTTAAAAATATATAATTAAAGGATTTGATATAAAAGGACATGAATCTAGAACTTAGTACCGTCCAAGCAGTTGTTAACCTTGTTTTTGTATCACCATAGGTATTTGGATCTACCTGTGAAATAAGTTAAACTTAAGCATAATATGGAAATCATGTCTATATTAATGTTATTTTTTTTAATGAATAAAACTTACTGTCCATCCAACTCTTATGAGATTGTGTTCAAGAGGGTTGGCATTATTTACTATCCATATTAAGCTGGAAGAGAATTGTGTTCTTGTAAGTTGAGGCAAGCCAAAAACATTGATGGACGCAGAAGCACCAAAGTACTCATCACCTTTCTTGTAGGTGTGGTATGCTGCCACCTAACAACAATGTAAAATTATACAGCTTGTATCATGTGGTGAAAGAAACACTAATTACCATTCTCGAATCTAAATTAAGTAGAATTAAGATGAATTACCGTCTGATAAATATCATTATCACCATTAAGGTAATTGGAAGGAGAGTAGTGCATCATCTTCTTGTGGTTCAAAGATGATCTCATTCTTATAAGATCATCCTTACTAACTCTTCTTATGGGAACTGTCCCTGAAGGACAAGCATTCCCATTTTTCAATCCAATTTCTATTGAAGTAGCATTTGTTGATGATGAAATATCATTATCAAATAGTCCATCTGGATAAGAACTTGGACTTAACTGCTCATAATAATTAAACAGATGCCTGTCATTTATAAAGAAAAATAGTAGTAGTAGAAATAGTAGTGAGAGTAAAAGAAGAAGAAGAAAAGAGTACCTGAATTTTATGATTCTTAAGTGATGGATGATCAAAGGCTGGTTGTTTGTTTATGTCCACACAATCATAGATATCTCCATCATCCTATGAGATATGAAGCACAGCTTTGATTACTATCAATATCATTGTAATGAGAATGATGAGAAAAATGGTATAGTATTTACCACTATGGTTTTGATAGCTGGTTTGTTGAGAAGCTTGAGTTGTTTCTCAATCTCCATCTCTTCATTAATAGTGAGGCTATTCCCATCACTCAACCCAATGCTTGAAAGAATATGAAGGGAAACAAATACAAAGACGAGCATCATCTCTAACAAGTATCTAATGCTTTCTCTCTTGTGATGTGTAGTGATTCTACAAGCCTTACACCTTAATATATAGCTTTCACTCTTGTCAAATTAATTAAGTGTATGTCTTCTGCTTTTATTATGTTATTACAATGCATTTAATGCTACATTTAATAGAAGTAATTTTGTAACAATTGCAATAAATTTAGAATAAATGCATGACAAATGATGAGTATTTTTTTCCATGTCTATGAGGTTCTAGATTTGTCTGTTGAGTATATGCTTTTTGTAAAGGAATGTGGTTTATCCACTTTAATAAAAAAAAAAGAGTAAATGCTTTTTGTTGATGCTTTTAATTAATGTTGTTATAGGAGTTGAATACTCGGAGAGAATTGAACAAAATGATCAAATGTTTAAGCCAGACTGGAAGGACATATTCCGTTTATGAACCAAGAGTGAACTTGAGTCTGAGATAAAGAAGTTTTCCTGATGTGGATGCAGGCGCGAGTTCAGAATACGAAGTCTTTTTAATGAATTAATGTTCATGATGAGATGGTTATCTTTTAATTAATGATTTTAAGGTATCTTTTGTAATTAAAAGGAAGGGATTCCGGACAGCATCTCGTGGTCATGCGTGGTGATGCGTGCAGGCACGCACGTGAATCATTTGTAGTTATGCGTGAAAGAGGCTACTCTCTGTATTTTTTTACAAACTGCATATATAAACAGTGCTAAATGAATGAGAATAAAAGGGAATTTTGTCCCATCTCCTTCTTACCTTCTTCTTCCTCCTTATCCTTCCTTCCCCTATTGGCTTCTTCATCAGCTATCCTTCTTCCCTCCCATCTGAACTGTGAGACATGCTACATTTTGGTGCTTTTATTGACTCCACACGGGAGCTTATGATGGATGGGATGACGACCCGCGCTCGCCTCGTAGATGAGCAATTGACCTCTCATTCCGATAAGCTTAGCCTGCACGACTCCCTACTGTCCTCCATGGACCTACGTCAGGCCGACTCCTTTGATCTTCTCCAGAAATTGTTTGGCCTCTCAACAGAAACTTCAAAAGTAATTTGATTCTCAATAAGTCATCCTGACCGAGATGATGGTCGGGTACTGAGCCTTTTTGTGTGGCCCTCTATTCATATAGTGTCCTCAAATTCAGACAGGAGAGGATACGGATGGAGGAGAGCAGAGTTTATAGAGGTCTTCAGGTGCCTCGCAACAGTCAGGTACACAAGGGCAAAGACAGTAGGGTGGTGACAAGAAGGGGAAGGTGATCGGGACAGGTCAACCATCTTTCTCTAGCCAGCCACCGACACAGCCGAGACCAATAACCCATGGACGGGTCTACTATCTCACTACGAAGGAGGCACAGGCATCGCCCGATGTCGTCGCAGGTACCATTGCTGTTAGCTCTTTTTACATTTGCACTTTGTTTGATTCGGGTACTACACACTCTTTTGTTTCTACATTGTTTGCACGGAGGCACTCGCTACCGGTGGTAGAGCTACCGTATGAGCTGAGCGTTGATACCCGGGTAGTGTAGAAACATATCATCTTCACGATACATCATCCAGTACTAAACAAATCTGGGTAACGCTTCCTCATATTATCTTCACGTTTTCATGTTGCTTCCCATTTAGAGTGGTTGTTCCATCTTACCTTGACAAAGGGAATTGCTCGGTTCCGCAGTCGCTGCTCCTTGTGATCCAAGATCTCCATAGAGCGCTCCTCATAGTACATATCCTTATGAATCTCTACAGGAATATGTCAAATCATGTGAGATGGATCAGGGATGTCTCTCCTCAGCATGGATACATGAAACACATCATGGACCTGTATTAGAGCCAATCTGTAAGCCACAACTCCTACCCGCTCTAGGATCTCGAAGGGTCCAATGTTGCGTGGGCTGAGCTTCCCACGCTTCCCAAAACCTCATAACTCCCTTTATAGGTAACACTCTTAAGAACACTGCATCACTAACTTGGAACTCCAACTTAGAGCAGCGCTGATCAACATAACTCTTCTGGGTGCTTTGACCGGCCTTCAACCTCTGCCGGATCATCCTGACTTGATCCCCAGTTTGCTGGATGAACTCCGGTTTCTCGAGCTTTCGCTCACCCACATCTCCTCAACATATCTTTGATCGGCACTTTCTCCCGTAAAGTACCTCATATGGTGCCATCTCTATGCTTGCTTGGTAGCTGTTGTTGTAGGCGAACTCTGCTAGGTTCAATTTCTTGCCACACTAGTCATTGAAGTCCAAGGCACATGTCCTCAGCATGCCCTCTAGGATCTGGATGGTCCTCTTTGACTGTCCGTATCTGAGGGTGAAACGTTGTACTGAATGTCAGACGGGTGCCCTGTGTGCATTCTCTCCCAGAACCTCGAAACAAATCTGGGGTCATGATTTGAGGTGACCGATACCGGTACTCTATGTAGTCGGACCATCTTATCAATGTACAACCATGCCAACTGCACCAATGTGGTATCCGTCCTCAGAGGTATAAAATGTACCGACTTAGTCAGTTGGTCCACTATCACCCAAACTGACTTGTATCCCTTCTAAGTACGGGGTAGCCCCATCACAAAATCCATGTTAATATGCTCCCACTTCTACTCGGGAATGGGTAAGGGCTGTAACTTCCCAACAGGCCTCGGATGCTCTGTCTTTACCCGTTGACAGGTAAGGTACTGTGCCATAAACTCAGCGATCTCCCGCTTCATGCCTTTCTACCAGAAGTGGTCCTTTAATCCTCTGTACATCTTGGTGTCTTTGGGATGGATCGCATAACTTGAATAATGGGTTTCTTCTAGGATCCCCTTCTTCAGCCATCGGATATTGGGCACGCAGACTCGATCAACCTATTGGAGTGTACCATCCTTATGAATCCGAAACCGGACCACGGATCTCCTCCAAATATGGATCATGTCTCTGAGTATCTCTGATCCTCCCCAATACTATGGGTCGTATGCACAAACTGGCCAAGCTGACATCTATATTTGGCAATATGATCTCCAACTCTCATCTCCTTATATCCTCCAACAAGGGCCTCTGAGAAGTCAAAGTGCGGCGACTCCATAGCTTGACTTCCTGCTTAATGCATCTGCTACCACGTTAGCCTTGCCTGGGTGGTAATGGATACTCAGCTCATAATCCTTGATCAACTCCAACCATCGCCGCTATTTCATGTTCAGCTCCTTCTGAGTGAAGATGTACTTAAGGCTCTTGTGATTAGTGTAAATCTCTCACAACACACTGTAGACAAAATGTAGCCAGAAATGAAGGAAGTTCTCAGCTAAACTAGCTCAATGAGCGACAATATCACACCAGGGTTATATGAAGGAAATAACACATGTAACTCATATTAAAGCCATTTTTGGTCCCTATACTTTGACCCAATGTTTATTTTCATCCTTATACTTTAAATTTTTTTGATATGGTCCCCGTACTTTGGGATTTTTGTTCAAATACGTCCCTGGTGTTGACGTGGCAGCACAGCTGGCATACGAAATGAATACGATTAATTTTTTATTCCAGGTAGCATGCCACGTCATCATTTAAGAAATTAGTTTATTCAAAATCTATTTTGTCATGCAATATCAGCATGCCACGTCATTCGAACCTTGCCATGTAAGCCGCCATGTCAAAAATGCTAGCCACATTGGTCTATGCACATAGCAATTACATCTAAACGTACCATGCCAGTTAGAGATAAACAAGATTAGAAGCTGCTAAATCTCAACATAATAATTCCAAAAAACAAATAACAATATCACAAATATGACTGGCATATAAAAAACAATTACATCAATCATACTTAGTTCCCTGTGCACCCAATCTCAACAACACTAATTGTACTCACATATATCATAATCACATAATTACATAACCCAACACACAAGTAGTATACTAATAACATAATGGTCCTACGGACCAATGGGCTCCTCTCCCTAGCCTCGATATAAGCAAATCTTGACCGGTACATACTTGACTTAGGTGTATATTGATTTATGAAACATGCTGAGTTGACTCTACTTTGAGCAAATATGAGTACATACCAAAAATAATGTTTTTGAAATCCATTGATATAAATATCGATAAAGGATCATACAATCAAGTCAAAATGCTGCAGTTCATGTGCTGTCAACTCACCTGGCAATCTCCCTAATGCTTAACTCTGGTTGGACCCTAGAAACGGTCGCTTCAAAATCTCAACCACAAAATAGAGAAGAAAAAAAAAAGATGGATAAGGAGGAGAAGGGAGATAACATAATCGATTAGGTTTCGGAGAAGGGGGTGGCGATGTTAGGAAATAAAAGATGAGTGTATAAAATATTCACTTTGGTCCATGACCTAATAGATAATTACAAGTATCTACACATTTTTTATTTTAGTCCTTATAGTTTTATATATTTACATATAACGCCTGGGTGTAATATTACATCCCCCCCCTTAATATACTTTCATTGATAAACTGAGATCTCTTCTTAAAGTTTGAGCTTGCTCTCTACTTCTTAAAAGAGCTCCTTTAACACTAGAGTCTCCTTGGATTAAAGATGTAATATCATGATTAAAGAAAACTTGGACATTCCTAAACCACCTATACAAATAAAACATGAGCTTGTCGCTCCCACATGCTCAAGGATGTAAAACAAACTGGATGTCTTTTGGCGGGAGAAGTGAAACTAGTAGCCTACAAGAATCTTGAAAGAAGAAACTTTCTTGGGAGCATCAATATAGTTAGGAAATTATTGATCGTAGCCAAATTGGCGCCAAAAGCACTCCCTTTTAAGAGTTCCCTGGTTCAATTCCCCCCAACTTGCCTTTTATTCCCTTTATTTCCTTCTATACTTTTATGTAATCAGACTTAGTTTGATTTATCACAAGTGAAAGAGGGCCCTGGTGGTTAAGACTCTATTGTAAGATTGAGAGGTTATGGGTTCTAATCCCCCATCCTTCCATTTTTGGTCTTTTATTCATAAATCTGGTCAGACAACCTAAATTAAATAATCCAGGTTCATTCTATCACAAAAGCAACAAGGTCTTGGTGGTTAAGGCCCACCAAGCCCATGTGAGAGGTTCCTAGTTCAAACCTTCTCTTAAGCTAGACTATTTCTACAACAAAGACAAGGTGGCTTGGTGGTTAAAGCCCATCACTCCCTTTTAAGAGTTCCCTGGTTCAATTCCCCCCCAACTTGCCTTTTATTCCCTTTATTTCCTTCTATAGCTTTATGTAATCAGACTTAGTTTGATTTATCACAAGTGAAAGAGGGCCCTAGTGGTTAAGGCTCTATTGTATAATTGAGAGGTTATGGGTTCCAATCCCCTTCCTTCCATATTTGGTCTTTTATTCATAAATCTGGTCAAACAGCCTTAATTAAATAATCCAGGTTCATTCTATCACAAAAGCAACAAGGTCTTGGTGGTTAAGGCCCACCAAGCCCATGTGAGAGGTTCCTGGTTCAAACCTCCTCTCACACACCCCTTTTGTTTCTTTTTGTTTTTGTTTGTACTTGACCCAATCCTCAACTCAACTTGACCAAATTAACATAACTTGATTCGACCCAACCGGTACAAATTATTATTGGATTAAGCTAGCCCTACCTGGTCGAGCACAACCGGATTGTCTTAAGTTCAGACTCGGGCCAAATCAATTCTTGCTAACTGATTAACCCAAACCCAACAAGTAAACTAAATTAAAATTCTAGACTAGGCCCCAATGGATCAAACCGAATAAAATTAACTCAAGTTCAATTTGATCAAAACCGGTTTAACTTTGATTCAAATTCGGACCCAAGTCATGTTAGCTAACTAGTTGAACATTAAAAATCAATTCAAACCCACATCACTTGATCAAACCCAACCATGATCTAGTTATTTATCTTGATTGAACCCAATCAATCTTCTAAACCATAAATGATTTAATTAACTAACTTATTACTATGATTCTAGTTTAATTATTCACTAACCTAGTAAACTAACTAACTATCTAACCAACTAACTCTCTCTCTCTCTCTTCTTCTCAGCTGCAGCTCGTTGAAGTGGAGAATTCGACCTTACCGCAGTGGTCACCCACGTGGCGTTCGGCATCACAGGCCGTCCACATACAATGTTTCCTCCTCCTCCCATGACCGATTGGGCGTCACAAGCATTAATGAAGTTCCTCCTCGGAAGTGGCTGCAGCCGAGTCCACCGCCTTCTTTTTTCACCGGTGCGTATCTCCTCACCGGACTCCACCTCGACATCGTTCTATTTTCCTGACAGAGCTCGAAGGAAGCTCCCTCCATTTCTCTCACGACGTCGGACCTACTCTATATGCATGCATGGCAGACATCGGAAAAAACAGAGACTAGAGAGAGAGACTCACCATTGGCTTCCCACCGTGGAGATGCGTCCCCGTGGAGCAGTGACGCTAGTAAAGGACTCCTTGAGGCCGCCTCTTCATCCACTCCCCTCTGCTCTGATCGCAGACACACAATACTGCCCCCTCCTTCTCAGATTCTCACAAGGGAGATCGCTCACCCCGCTCAATGAGTCGCTAGGGTTCCTCCACGGCCTTTCTTTTATAGGGTTCGAGGAGAATCCTCAGCGCGATCAAATCTGCTGGCAAGGGAGATCGGTCATCAATCATCTTCTTCATCTTCCTTATTTGCAAATTCCCGTGATCACGGTAGAGCACTAGCTTCAGCGGTACGCGTAATGGCGAGAAGAGCGATGCCGGAGTCTAGGTGATCGAGTTTCTCGGAGCAGTAGGCTTCCGGATAAACTGCATAAGATCCAACGAGAGGAGGCACGTATCAACTTTCTCGAATCAGTCACAACGCCCAGATGAACGGTCTGGATTGACGCTCGGGTGTTGAGGATGGAGGGCTTGGATCACATCCCTTAGCCTCGAACTCAAGTGAAGGCCTTTGATGAGCGGCTGCGATTTATTCGCACGATAGGAGTGTACTCATCATCGTATTAGCCCTCAGGATGGACGGTCAGATGAAGCTTTGATGCCTCGAGCTTAAACGTTCCCCTGAGATGAACGTCCCAGATTAGATCTTTTGATGAGAGCAGATGAGAGGCCGAGATCAACCTCTCTGCCTCCAACTTACGCTCTCATCTGAGATCATTTAATCTCAGCCGTCTGTTTCCTCTACTACCCCCTCTCTCACGTGAGACTCTTGCAAAAAGCCCCCTGACCCTTTTCTAGGTTTCACCCAGGTCCCTGGCCTGTGAGAGAATGAAAATACCCTTTCAGTCCTCCAATATTTTTGAAATTACGACTAGGTCCTTATCAAACCCAGTCATTCCAATTTAAGAATTAACCAATTATTTCCTATTTTTTAATCAAATCCAAGAAATTACAAACTTGGATATTTCCTTTAATTAAATCAATCAATTAAGTAAATAAACTAATGTTTATTTACTTGTTCCTTTCATGTTCTCCAATCATACTTAATTTACCAAAATGCCCTTGGTTTTAATAATTAAACCCAACTAGGTTTTTAATTATTAAACCTTCTTTTTTCAAATAAATCTTGTTTTGGGGAAAATTAATTCAACCTCCAAAATAATAAAAATCCATTTATTCTAATTAAGAGAAATCTTGGATTTCACAATCCTCCCCCCTTACAAAAATTTCGTCCCCGAAATTTAAAATCTACATCCTCCAATCTCATCCAGTGACAAACAAGTCTGGGTAACGCTTCTTCATGTCTTCTTCGCGTTCTCATGTTGCCTCCTGATCAGAGTGATGGTTCCACCTCACCTTGACAAAAGGAATAGCCCGGTTCCTCAACTGCTGCTCCTTGCGGTCTAAGATTTTCACTTGACGTTCCTCATAAGACAAATCCTCATGAACTTCTACTGGAATCTACGGGGTCACGAATACATTTCTTCAACATAGAGATGTGGAATACATCGTGAACTTGCGCCAAGTCCGGAGGTAGAGCCAATCTGTAAGCCACAACTCATATCTTATAAGATTCGTACATGCAAGTACTTTTGCTGAGAGAGAGGTAAAATCCCTTTTTAGTCCCTGACTTTTCCTGTAATTCTTAATTTTGTTATGTGACTTATGTTATTTTATCTAATTAGTAATGAATGTAATGTTTTTAAATTTGTTATGTGACTTATGCTATTTTTTTAAATTTTTTTTTAAGTTTTTTATTTTTAACTTTTGGTTTAAGTGGGTATATAAGCAATTACAAAAATTTTCATGATTGTATATACAACTAAATGTTGTTGCAGGGTTATACTTGCAAAGGCCCTTAACATTATTAATTTGTAGCTACATTGGTGATGAACATTATTTAAGTATTTCCTGGTTGATTATATAGGTGAGTTATTTATTTTTTTGCAGAGTTTTACTTTGACCTTCCAAAATATCTTGTTCTTTGAATTTTATTTAATTATTTTACATTCAATAGAATATATTTTTGCATATGGATTACAGATAAGATATATTGACTTAAAGATAAATGTTTAAGTAGATATAGATATTTAAATCCTATAATAGATAGGATTGGTTTAAAAATTTAACTAAAGATAAATGTTTAAATTCTATTTATAGATAGGATTGGCTTAACTCTGGTATTTATATATCAGAGATTTTTTTAATTAAATTTTTTGTTTTGTTTTTGTATAAAAAATGATTCCATAATTTTAAATCACATAAAAATAAGTTCTCAGAAATAATATAACACAAAGTTCATAAATCAAACGAATTTAAAAAAAAGTACATGCATTGAAAAAAAAGAGCCTTTTTGAAACTACCCCATACTCTACACTGTATGCACAAACCAACCCTTTTGACTTTTTATGAACTTTTTTCCATGAGGAGTTGAGGGTTGGTTTGTGCATACAGTGTAGAGTATGGGGTAGTTTCAAAAAGGCTCTTCTTTTTCAATGCATGTACTTTTTTTTAAATTCGTTTGATTTATGAACTTTGTGTTATATTATTTCTGAGAACTTATTTTTATGTGATTTAAAATTATGGAATCATTTTTTATACAAAAACAAAACAAAAAATTTAATAAAAAAAATCTCTGATATATAAATACCAGAGTTAAGCCAATCCTATCTATAAATAGAATTTAAACATTTATCTTTAGTTAAATTTTTAAACCAATCCTATCTATTATAGGATTTAAACATCTATATCTACTTAAACATTTATCTTTAAGTCAATATATCTTATCTGTAATCCATATGTAAAAATATATTCTATTGAATGTAAAATAATTAAATAAAATTCAAAGAACAAGATATTTTGGAAGGTCAAAGTAAAACTCTGCAAAAAATAAATAACTCACCTATATAATCAACCAGGAAATACTTAAACAATGTTCATCACCAATGTAGCTACAAATTAATAATGTTAAGGGCCTTTGCAAGTATAACCCTGCAACAGCATTTAGTTGTATATACAATCCTGAAAATTTTTGTAATTGCTTATATACCCACTTAAACCAAAAGTTAAAAATAAAAAATTTAAAATTTTTTTTTTTAAAAATAGCATAAGACACATAACAAATTTAAAAACATTACATTCATTACTAATTAGATAAAATAACATAAGTCACATAACAAAATTAAGAATTACAGGAAAAGTCAGGGACTAAAAAGGGATTTTACCTCTCTCTCAGCAAAAGTACTTGCATGTACGAATCTTATAAGATATGAGTTGTGGCTTACAGATTGGCTCTACCTCCGGACTTGGCGCAAGTTCACGATGTATTCCACATCTCTATGTTGAAGAAATGTATTCGTGACCCGTCTCACGTGATCCCGTAGATTCCAGTAGAAGTTCATGAGGATTTGTCTTATGAGGAACGTCAAGTGAAAATCTTAGACCGCAAGGAGCAGCAGTTGAGGAACCGGGCCATTCCTTTTGTCAAGGTGAGGTGGAACCATCACTCTGATCGGGAGGCAACATGGGAACGCGAAGAAGACATGAAGAAGCGTTACCCAGACTTGTTTGTCATTGGATGAGATTGGAGGATGTAAATTTTAAATTTCGGGGACGAAATTTTTGTAATGGGGGAGGATTGTGAAATCCAAGATTTCTCTTAATTAGAATAAATGGATTTTTCTTATTTTGGCGGTTGAATTAATTTTCCCCAAAACATGATTTATTTAAAAAATAAAGGTTTAATAATTAAAAACCTAGTTGGGTTTAATTATTAAAACCAAGGGCATTTTGGTAAATTAAGCACGATTGGAGAACATGAAAGGAATAAGTAAATAAACATTAGTTTATTTACTTAATTGATTGATTTAATTAAAGGAAATATCCAAGTTTGGAATTTCTTGGATTTGATTAAAAAATAGGAAATAATTGGTTAATTCTTAAATTGGAATGACTGGGTTTGATAAGGACCTAGTCGTAATTTCAAAAATATTGGAGGACTGAAAGGGTATTTTCATTCTCTCACAGGCCAGGGACCTGGGTGAAACCTAGAAAAGGGTCAGGGGGCTTTTTGCAAGAGTCTCACGTGAGAGAGGGGGTAGTAGAGGAAACAGACGGCTGAGATTAAATGATCTCAGATGAGAGCGTAAGTTGGAGGCAGAGAGGTTGATCTCGGCCTCTCATCTGCTCTCATCAAAAGATCTAATCTGGGACGTTCATCTCAGGGGAACGTTTAAGCTCGAGGCATCAAAGCTTCATCTGACCGTCCATCCTGAGGGCTAATACGATGATGAGTACACTCCTATCGTGCGAATAAATCGCAGCCGCTCATCAAAGGCCTTCACTTGAGTTCGAGGCTAAGGGATGTGATCCAAGCCCTCCATCCTCAACACCCGAGCGTCAATCCAGACCGTTCATCTGGGCGTTGTGACTGATTCGAGAAAGTTGATACGGTCTCCTCTGTTGGATCTTATGCAAGCGATCCGAGCCGGCCGTTCCGGAGAAACTCGATCGCGAGACGGCATCGTTCTCTTCTCGCCATTACGCAGCCGCGAGCTAGTGCTCTACCGTGATCATGGGAATTTGCAAATAAGGAAGGTGAAGAAGATGATTGATGCGCGATCTCCCTTGCCAGCAGATTTGATCGCGCTGAGGATTCTCCTCGAACCCTATAAAAGGAAGGCCGTGGAGGAACCCTAGGGACTCATTGAGCGGGGTGAGCGATCTCCCTTGTGAGAATCTGAGAAGGAGGAGGGTGGTATTGTGCGTCTGCGATCCGAGCAGAGGGGAGTGGATGAAGAGGGGGCCTCAAGGAGTCCTTTACTAGCGTCACTGCTCCACGGGGACGCATCTCCACGGTGGGAAGCCAATGGTGAGTCTCTCTCTCTCATCTCTGTTTTTTCCGATGTCTGCCATGCATGCATATAGAGTAGGTCCGACGTCGTGAGAGAAATGGAGGGAGCTTCCTTCGAGCTCTGTCAGGAAAATAGAACGATGTCGAGGTGGAGTCCGGTGAGGAGATACGCACCGGTGAAAAAAGAAGGCGGTGGACTCTACCGGCAGCCTACTTCGAGGAGGAACTCGACACGCATGATCGCCACCGCTGGCGGGAGGAGGAAACACAGGCGGGTGGACGCCCAGATGCCTGGACGCCACGCGTGACCACCGCAAGGTCGAAGCGCTTCTCCACTTCAACGAAATAGCACTCGGTGAGAAGAGAGAGAGAGAGAGAGAGAGAGAGAGAGAGAGAGAGAGAGAGAGAGAGAGAGAGACAGTTAGCTGGTTAGATAGTTAGTTAGTTAAGTAGGTTAGTGACTAATTAAACTACAATAATAGTAATAAGTTAGTTAATTAAATCAGTTATAGTTTAGAAGATTGATTGGGTTCAATCAAGTTAAATAACCAGATCATGGTTGGGTTTGATCAAGTGATGTGGGTTTGAATTGATTTTTAATGTTCAACTAGTTAGCTAACATGACTTGGGTCCGAATTTGAATCAAAGTTAAACCGGTTTGATCAAATTGAACTTGAGTTAAAGATCCATTGGGGCCTAGTCTAGAATTTTAATTTTGTTCACTTGTTGGGTTTGGGTTAATTAGTTAGCAAGAATTAATTTGGCCCGAGTCTGAACTTAAGACAATCCGGTTGGGCTTGACCAGGTAGGGCAAGCTTAATCAAATAATAATTTTGACCGGTTGGGTCGAATCAAGTTATGTTGATTTGGTCAAGTTGAATTGAGGATTGGGTCAAGTACAAACAAAAATAAAAAGAAACAAAAGGGGTGTGTGAGAGGAGGTTTGAACCAGGAACCTCTCACATGGGCTTGGTGGGCCTTAACCACCAAGACCTTGTTGCTTTTGTGATAGAATGAATCTGGATTATTTAATTAAGGTTGTTTGACCAGATTTATGAATAAAAGAACAAATATGGAAGGAAGGGGATTGGAACCCATAACCTCTCAATTATACAATAGAGCCTTAACCACCAGGGCCCTCTTTCACTTGTGATAAACCAAACTAAGTCTGATTACACAAAGCTATAGAAGGAAATAAAGGGAATAAAAGGCAAGTTGGGGGGGAATTGAACCAGGGAACTCTTAAAAGGGAGTGATGGGCTTTAACCACCAAGCCACCTTGTCTTTGTTGTAGAAATAGTCTAGCTTGGACATTTAAGAGAATGACTTAGAAATTCAAGGAAGGCCCATTAAGTTGGGCTGGACCTAATTAGAGCATTTTGCATACACATCTAGAATCATACGATGTTGTCATTACTGATATCGGGATTTACTACCAGGTTTGACGTAGAGGCGCAGGCAGTTGGTTCCTTGGGACTCCTGACTTTGTGATTTCAGGTAAGTACACTTGCTTCGTACCCACTCTTCAGAGTTTTTTTTGGCTTTGCTTATATCATATTGTTGATATTATTGCCTTTTTGAGACCATACATGCTTCCTTTATTTGCTTGGAACTCTTTTGAGCATGCTTGGTTGTTTTAGGATGTTGGCATCCCTGCTTTGTTGTTTGGTCTTCTGCCTGGATTCAGTGGAGCATGGGGGCTCCGTTTGGGGAACGTTCAGGACGGGACACCCTGGTGTTTCGGCTTCCCATGCCAGAGGGACGATACTCTGGTTGTCTTGTCCGTCAATGGGGGTGATTCGTTGGCCGTGTCGACACGTACGAGAGGTGGCGCTACCAACATGCGACCTGAGGGCCGTATGACCGGAGGGTCGAGATCCAGCAAGTTGCTGATGATGCTAGCCGGGGGAGACGACTTGATGAGCTTTCCTTTGGAACTCATTGCAGAGCTTGAGAGCTGCTATAGTTAGGGGTTGTACCGTTGTTCTTGATTGTGGTAGACTCCTAGGGATGGATTTGAGGTGCATATCCCCATTGTTCGACTTGATCTATCATGTTTTGTTGATATTATGATTTTTGAACCCCGCAGGGGTACTCACTAAGCTTTCCATTCGAAAGCTCACGCATTTGCTCTTATGCTCTTTCTTTTTCAGATCATGAGGAGTAGGAGACTTGAGCTCAGGAGCCGATGGAGGGTCGGGGTATTTTGCTGAGGTCCGAGGATCTCTTTCTATTTTTTGGTGTGAGAGACTTTATTTCTATTTTTTTAGGACCCTTTTAGGCCCTAGCTTTTGTAGGCATTTGGACCCATTTATTTTATCCTATTTCTGCTGAGACACTTTTATTTGGATATTTGAAATATTTATCTTGATTTTATGTTATTTGCTGATTCATACGGAGGCCTTGTAGCCAAGTGAGGTGCGCCTTACTTGGTTACGGCCGGTCTGTTCACATACTCGGGATCCCGGAATCCAGGTTAGGGCGTGACAGTTGGGGAGGAACATGCGATTATGAATCGGTCGTCTTTGAGCGTCTTGGTTGTCCACTGTTACCCATTCTCACAAATGAGCTTTATCGTCTCCGCCAACCTCTGGCCATTGACCACCTCGTCCTTTACCTTTGTAACTGTGACAATTGTTTATCTTCGAAGGTCTTCTTTGCTGCAGAGCATTTCTCTTTGCGACATGAAGTGGTTTTCCTTATCCTTGCGTTTCTCGGATAAACTCTTCAGCGATGTGCGAGAAAGCGGGTTTTGCGACTGTTGTTTGAGAGGTATTTTTAGCTTAAGAGTTTCCTCATTCCCTCTCGAAGCTAATGGTGTTGCTTTCATTCCTTAAGAGCCTCCCCCCTGAGCAATTGTCACCCTATCCCAACATTCTTTTTTCCTATAGCCTACCATACCATAGAGTTAATATGTTGGTGCTCGCTTACACTTTGAGGCTTTGTGTCCCCATTGCAGACATTGCTCATATACCTCAAAGGTCCCTGAGAGCGTGTGGACCAATGGCAATGGTAGTGATCATCGGTGTTGCTCTGGGCTCTGACGAGGCCTTGCTTTGTTGATTCTTCTTCGTCACCTCGTGAAGTGTACTTCAATCTAGTCTCCATCATTTGAGGACTATAGAGGAAGCACTTGTGGGGTGTTTATTGTGGAGTTGATGAAATTCTCCATCAAAGCTCCAACGTATGTGACACCTAGCCGTTGTGTGCAAAACCGAGCTTTCATACACTCTGTTTCTCTGTTTCTGTTCACTGTGGAGGCCCTAATCGGCTCCACTTGACGAGGAGGAGCTAGGTTGCTCCTCCCCAACCTCATTGGTGTGGTAATTAACTTCCAGACGTGGGGTGTTGCGTCTTGTTGACCGGTCGTCGCCACTGTGTCTCTGTCATATCACCGTTGTGCCAAAAATCATCACCACCTAGGAAGCCCCTCTTGCCTTTATTGTTAGGTATATGTGAAGTTACAAAACATTCCATGTAATTAGATTGGAGCCATAGTAGTGAGTATCAAACAATTAATGAATATAAAGTGTTCAAAAGACAGATTGTAACATGCTTTATCCTTTGTGGCTAATTACCAAGATTTTCAAACTTTTTGATGATACCAAATCTAAGAAAAATTAAGCTCTAGTATTAAAATCTCAAAGTTTTCAATGATTAAAATAGGGGTTTGTCAAAATTTTCCAAAATATGATGATAGTAGAAGTTATTTTTATTTTTATTTTTTTCAATTTAACTTCTTGGGATAAAAAACTACATGACAAATGATTTGACCCCTAAACACATACTTCCTGAAAACTATTAGCATGGACTGAAACTAGTAATAACAATATAACATTAACATATACTATAACTATTAGCAAACAGTAAAATTTTGTAGGATCCAAAAATAACTGAAAATAGCGTGACAACATGTTTCATCTATTTATCAAATTTCACACTTTTAATATGGGCATTGACTGTAACCTTTGCTCGCTTTCATACTTATAATATTATATAATACTTATCAATTTTTATACAAAAACAATATCATGCAATAACCTCACTACTCACCAAATCAATATCAGTTGTCCTTAAAAAGTAGATTATTGAATATAAGGTGTTCAAAAGAGAAAATGATGACAATTTTTTTTTTATAGCAACTGAGAAACCTAAGTATCTTGTATGCAAAATCAAACATATAGTTTGATTAGCATTTAATCCTATAGTCAAAGAAATTTTTTTTGTTAGAGAGCTTGATGGAGATCTACAGAGAGAAGAAGAAAGATCTTTATATGGTGTTCATTGACTTAGAAAAACATATGATAGACTATCGAGACAAATCCTTTGGTAGATATTGGAGAATAAACGCATTCATGTTAAATATATAAATGTTATTAAGGATATATATGATAGTGCAGCTACGAGTGTTAGAACTGTGGGAGGAGATATAGAGGAGTTTCTTATAGTAGTGGGTCTACATCAGGGATCGATTTTAATTTCATACTTGTTTATTCTAATAATGGATGAGTTAACTAGTTGTTTTTAAGATGTCATCTTATGGTGTATGTTGTTCTCAGATAATACTTGCTTAGTTGATGAGATTAAGGAGGGAGTTAATCAGAAGTTAGAAATATGGATAAACACTCTTGAAAGTAGAGGGTATAGATTAAGTAGAAGTAATATAGAACATATTAATGTAATTTTAGTTTAAGTAGGAGAGATGGAAGGGAAGTGAAACTAGGTAGGGTGGTATTGCATAAGGGTAACCATTTTAAGCATCTAAGTTCAATTTTTCAAGATAATGGGATAATAAATGAAAATGTAACCTATAGAATTAAAATATGATGACTGAAACGGAGAAGTGTCACGAATGTGTTATATTATAAGAAGATGCCTAATAAAGTGATGAGAAAATTCTATAGAACGACAGTTAGACCAGCCAAACTATATGGGAGCGAGTGTTGGGCAACTAAGATTCAACATAATCATAAGATGAGTTTGGCAGAAATGAGGATGCTAAAGTGGATGAGTGGTCATACACGATTGGATAAAATTAGAAATGAACACATCCGACGGAAGGTGCATGTTGCATCAATTGATGATAAAATAAGATGACGCTTAAGATGGTTTGGATATGTGCGTCATAGACCCCTATGTTCCCCGGTTCAAAAATATGATAGTTTAGTAATAAAAGATAAAATGAGAGGTAGAGGTAGGCCAAGGATTATGTGGAAAGTGATTGTGTTTTAGAACCTACGTATATTAGATATTGACCCGGATCTTGTCTTTAAGAGAGCTACATAGAGACAGAGACTTCATATAGCCAACCCTTTTATTGTTGTTGTTTTATTTAATCCTACAACCATCCTATTACAAGGGAAAGTACACACACAATTAAAAGATAAAATAAATGAAGAATTAGTATGATGTAAAATGTTAAGATTTCGAATCAAAAGAAGGAATAAAAAATAAATAGTAATATGATAACCCACGTGCCGGTCAGAAACAATCACTACAAGAAAACAGGCGCATCAGAGACGGAATTTTTCCAACGGAATGAATTCCGTTGGTGACAGTCAATATCGCCAACGGATTTTGCGACGGAAGGGATTTGGCATCTCAGAATATATTTGTGACGGAATATTATCTTATCACCAACGGAACATTCCGTTGGTGATAGTTTCCGTTGGAAATTCCGTTGGTGAAAATGCGTAACTTCATGCTAAAAAATAGTTCACATTTTAGCGACGGATTTTCGGACTCAACTCCGTTGGTGAAAAGTATTAAATTTTTGCAAGATTAAAAATATGTTGTCATATATTAGGGATGAACTTTTGGATTATTACCAACGGAAATATTAACTACCACCGACGGAGTTGAGTACCATCACCAACGGAGTTTTATATTATTACCAACGGATTTGGTTTTCACCAACAGAAATCGTAAACTACTTTTGGGGGAATTATGGTATATCACCAACGGAATTCTATATTGTTAGCAACCGAAATATGGGACATCACCAACGGAATTTGAGACTATCTTTAACAGATTGTATATTATTAATTGAATTCTATATCATAAATTGCATTAAAATTTATTCATTTATATTTTAAGATTAACTTTAATAAATTGAGGGAAATTTTAATATATATATATATATATATATATATATATATATATATATATATATATATATATATATATATAAACATTGTTATATTATAAACATAGTTAGATGTAAACTCAACTTTAATTTAAAAGAATGCTTAACTTTAATTCCTCCAATCAAGTTAGCTTAAGGTTCTTGTTCCTTTATGCTTACTAGGTTTGATCTCTCCAATGTTTGGAGCTGTACTTAGTGGACTTCTGACTGACACGAACCACCTAGTGAGGTGGAAAAAGATAGTCAGATTTCCCAAATAGAAAAAGATCAATCAATGTTAATAATGTTGAGTATGTGGAGTCTGATGTATGCCTTGACGACCTTGACTACGTCGCTTGCGGGAGTCCGAGAGCGCGAGCGCCTCGGCGGGTAATCCCTAGGTAATTATAAGAGGACTTTTTGGTTCCACAATGTCACCCAACAAATTACCCAGGGATATGTTCCGTGGATAATACATCTGTGCCTCCGTGGGTAATCCCTAGGTAATAGGATATGTGAATTTAAATCATTATTCGATTTTTTTTTTATTTTCAATAATAGGATTAAAATATTAATTTTAATTTATGTGGACAATTTTAAAAATATAAGTAGCACATTTTAAAATCTTGGGAGTTATGCTAATCAAAGTATTAAAGAGGTACATATAATATTAGTTGGAGACTTTTCATAAAAAATTATTAACTAAAAAAAATTAATAATATTCGTTCAAAAAAGCAAAAAATATGGAGTTGTGTAAAAATATACAATATTGAGATGAAAAGAAAACAACTAAAAATAAAAAAATATTTTTAATTTTGTTATAAACATTGATTAGTTAATTATATTTAATTTGAATATAAATATTATAAATATTAATTATAGTATTGAGATAATTAATATCTATATTATTATTAAAATATTATTATATTTTATTTATTAAAATTCGCATCTGACGCCCAATCCTGGCATTTCTAGGGTTTGTCTTGCCACCGTCCCTTGTATTCGGCTAGGGTTTCTCGCTTCCGCCTTGGTTCAGTCTCGAAAGATAGGGTTCCTAGCTTCGCGATTCCGGATCCTCGTGGCTCCCATACCCGAATCCACTAGGGTTCGTCGCTCCTCCCCCTCCATCCCGATTTTTAGGGTTTTGCACCTTCATGACTTGAGCTCTTGGATGGTGTTCTGTCTCTCATTCTACAATGTATATAAAGAAGATGATTCGCTGTTGCTGATTGTTATTCCTTTTTTCCTGCAGAGTTGGATTAACAATTTTTGTTGTCTACTTATCGTTCTATGGTTTGATCATCATATCGTCATTGAAGGATTCAAAAGCTACAAAGAGGAAGTCTCCACTGATCCTTTCAGCCCAAAAGTTAACTGTGTTGGTAATATAACTTTTCCCCTTTAGTATTCAGTTTGTTTTGTTTATGATAATCAGAACTTAGATTGTTTTATCCTCTAAATGATTGATATAGAGGGGTGGTCATTAGAAAGAATTTTGAGAACCACTGAACCCTTTCAACCATTATTAGAAAGGATTGGGGCTTGTCATATTTCAACATATAGAAAATAAAAGAAAACATAGGAAGGGCAATATTTTTGGGGCGCATCCATCCGCTTCTCCTGTGATTTCAGAATCTAGGGTTTGAATCCCTTACTTCCTCATGTTTTTTTACTGCTCCTTAGTCATTGTTTCTGGCAACTCCATTGATTTTATTTGTTTGTTGGTTACTTATTGTTTGGTTGCTATTATTGGTTTATCATTTGCCATCTTAAGCTTTGTGGTGCTGATTTCGTGGGAATTGATGGCAGATCTAGCTAGTGGTTTGAGCTTTATTCATAAGTATTTCTGTTAGGATTCCATTTCAGGTTTTAGTACTGTTGTTAAATTCAATGTGATCTATGACATGTGCCATGTGACTGAAAATTTGAAGTTTCTTGAGTTCTGACTTTATTAAGCTACTCTGAAAATGGTTTTATAGTAAAAATATGTTTAACTTTGGGCAAAGACATGATCACCAATTTTATCAGTGCTTCTTTCTTTTATCTATTTCCATCATGTTTATATAGCAGTGGGGCAAACGTGCTGCTAGAGCTATAGCTAGCTTCCCTTCCCAGTACTCTTAATTATATATATCTGCATTATTCTATTGCATGCTCACAGGATATAAGAGTTCTATGGTTCATATTCGCATTGAGAATCTACGTATGATCAAATTCTTTTAAAAAATTTCGTTTCGATCTCCTCACAAGACAGGATAAATATAAATATATATATACCCTTATCATATATATATATATATATATATAGAGAGAGAGAGAGAGAGAGAGAGTTTAATTAAGATGATTAATGATCAGTTAATATCTCTCTCTCTCTCTCTCTCTCTCTCTCTATATATATATATATATATATATATATATATATATATATATATATTAACTGAGAGAGAGAGAGAGAGAATTACAGGTGGTTAATTTACTGACAAGATATAAATGTACATGTGGTGGTGAGCATTGGTGTCTCAAGTTGAACCATATAATGTTATGCAACTATGCATACATATATAATAATGCCGCAAAGATTTTTTTGAAAAAATGATGAATGATCACAAGTTCCTTGATAATTAATCAATTTGTCTGTCTGTGTTTTTGAAGAAGCTAAGCTAGGAGACAAGCTGTAAACCAAAGGACCAAGTTGTATGGGCCCTTGATCTTGACTTCCACTGGGCCTCAGGTACGGACCAGATAACCCTCTTCTTAACAGCCCATATCATATCATATCATATATCATCAGGTGTGTGTCGATCTTCTCACGTGCTCCATCTCTACATATAAGACTATAACTAATAATATAAGATTAAAAAAATCTAACAAAATAATAATTATAACAGTATATATATATATGAATATGATCCTAGCTAGAAGAATTAAGAACCAATTTTTGCTTCTAGTGTTTATGATTTTGATTTTTTATATTATGAATTTAAATAGTTGTGCCATAGAATGCTTCATGGCTTAAGTAGTTATGGAACTCATTTTGAGGAAGCATTGTTATGTAATTATAATTGATTATGAATATTTTGACTGGGATGAAAAGCTATTCGAAATTGTCCATGTGATAAAAGATTATTATCTTTACCAACGACCCTTGGGTCTATTGGTACCGGGTTCCCTTGTTAAGAGGTTGGTCTTGATCCCCGCGATCGGTTGAGGGGTCGAGCCTCTCCTCTTGCAAGGTGTGGGCACGTGCGTTCGTCACGTGCCCATCCCTGACGGGTAGGTGCTTGTCGCCTTTGTCAAAAAAAAAAGATTATTATCTTTTAGAATATTCTCAGATGTGCATTTTCCTTTCACTCTAGCGACTGCTTTATGTTTATCACCTTTTTTCAGCAACAAGTTAATTTACTATTGTGAAGTTTAGAGCTAAGAGAGCATGTAGCTTTAAACTTTTTGTTTTTATCTCCCTTTCATTTTTTTTTTTTTTAAACCTGAAAGTTCAAAGCATGTCTACTATACCATCTATGTGACTTGTGTATCATAATACATGATTTTTTTTTTCTGATGATACTTAAGCCATATTTAGTTATTTTTCTCTTTTTCTTATGTCTTTATTATTGTTGATGCTGATTTCCGTTTTACCCATCATGAATGTTATGTACTTTAGTATGCAAAATGTGATGTGCTCATGCCAAGACATTGCTTTCCTTCCACAGTGACCTTAATGTTTATTATTTATGAATATTTCTCTTTGTTCATTTTGAGTATTTTTATTTATTATTTATGAATCCCACCATGATTTTAATTGATTTAATTGCCTTGATATGAGTAAAAAAAATTGTGTCCATTTTTCATGCGTTAAACCACTATTTTTTTAGAGAATTAAAACCACCATGATTCTATAGTTTTCTTAACAAATGATAAACTGATTGATGTTTGAAATCATTTAGGATTGTACAATGGCTAAGGATGGATATTGGGCATGTGCTCGTTTAAACGAGAATGGATATATAACAGAACAATATATGGAGGCAGTTGAACATTACATATCTTTTGCAATGAATGAGCAATGGTTTATTAGTGGTGATAGAATTAGATGCCCATGTTTGAATTGTCAAAAGCATTCATTTCTTAAACAAGATGATGTGCGGCGACACTTATACTATAGTGGTTTTTGTAATGAGCCAATATCCGGTGTTGGGCAATCATCTAGAAGCAGAGAGGAGGTTATTGAGCAATTGTTTGATGTGGAGGTAGAAAATCCATATGCTACTATGGTTAGGGATGCTCTCTACTCAAACTATGACTCTAATTGGAATTGTGATGGTGAGTCAATGCCGATGGAGCATGAGCCTACTTTAAGACCAACAACTTTTTTCTCTTTGATGAATGATGCTGATGAACCAGTGTGGTCTGGATGTACAAAACACACAACTTTATCCACATGTCACAACTGTTAAATTGCAAATCTGAATTCAACATCAGCGAATCTTGTTTCAATCGACTCATGGTTATCATAAAGGGTATTTTACCGGAGAATAACAAATTGCCAGAGAACTATTATCAAATGAAGAAGAAGATGGCAGCATTTGGCCTTGATTATGTGAAAATTGATGTATGCGAGAACAATTGTATGTTGTTTATTAAGGAATTTGAAAAGTTGGATTACTGCTCGGTATGTGGTCATCCTCGATACAAATCAAGTAATACAAGTGAAAGAAGGGTGTCAAAAATACCTCGTAAAATTTTGCGATACTTCCCACTTATACCTAGGCTGCAAAGGTTTTTCATGTTAAGAGAGACTGCAAAGAATATGACTTGGCATGCACATAATCAAAGTTCGCCAAGGGTGCTACATCATCCTGTTGATGGAGAGGCATGGCAACACTTCAATCGTACACATGAGTCCTTTGCAAATGAAGCGAGGAATATCAGACTAGGGCTATGCACAGATGGGTTTGCTCCTTTTAAGCAAGGTGCGAGACCATACTCTTGCTGGCCAGTAATGCTCGTAGTATATAATTTACCTCCTTGGATGTGTATGAAGCAACCATATTTATTCCTTAATATGGTAATTCCGGGTCCAAATAGTCCATCTCAGAACATAGATGTCTTCTTGAGACCTTTAATAGATGAGTTGACAATTTTGTGGCAGTTTGGTGTTCGAACTTTCGATAATTATAAGAAAGAACATTTTACACTTCGAGCAGCATTAATGTGGACAATAAGTGACTTTCCTGCGTATGGTATGTTATCAGGATGGAGCACGCATGGAAAATTATCTTGCCCTTATTGCATGGCAAATTTGAAGTCATTTAATTTAAAACATGGCAGAAAAGCTTGTTTTTTTGATTGTCACCGCATGCTCTTGCCTCCCCGATCATCCTTTTCAAGGCAAAGAGATAAATTTAGAAGGAGAGTTGATCATGATCCTCCTATTGAGAGATTGTCGTGAAGAAATTCTCGAGATATATTGATAGTTGGCCGATTTGACATATGGCACCAAATGTCCCCGCACGTAAACCAATTGGCTATGGGTTGACTCATCATTGGACAAAGAAGAGCATTTTCTGGGAGTTACCATACTGGCATACAAATTTGATTCGTCATAATTTGGATGTTATGCACATTGAAAAAAATATTTTTGATAATATATTCAACACCATGATGGATGTTAAAGGCAAAACAAAAGACAATGTAAAGGCTCGATTAGATATAGCAGAGTATTGCAAACGCCCAGCTTTACACTTGGTTACGAAGAATGGAAAAACATTCAAGCCTGCTGCTTCATACGTTTTAACGAAGGAGGATCGATATAGAGTGTTTACATGGGTGAAACAACTTAGACTACCTGATGGCTTTGCTTCCAACATAGGGAGATGTTTTAACTTGGAAGAAGGCAAGGTCTATGCAATGAAGAGTCATGATTGCCATGTGTTTATGCAACGATTGCTTCCTGTTGTTTTTCGTGATTTGGTGCCCACTCCAATTTGGGATGCAATTACTGAGCTATCCAATTTCTTCCGAGAACTTTGCTCCACTGAAATAACCGTTGATCATATGCAGTTGTTGGGGAAAAATATCATTGAAACAGTTTGTAAATTAGAGAAGGTTTTTCCACCCGGCTTATTCGATTCAATGGAGCATTTAATAATTCACTTACCTTACGAGGCTGAAGTGGGTGGACCGGTCCAATATCGTTGGATGTATGTGTTTGAAAGGTATAATATTTGCAATCATTTACTTGAATTCTTAGCGAGTTCATAGGTTTAATAGATTCATTACTAGATAAATTTTATTTGGTTATGATTTGTAGGTTTCTACATCACTTAAAAAAGAAAGTGAAAAATCTAGCATGTGTCGAAGGGTCTATATGTGAAGCATATATTATCGAGGAAATTTCCTCCTTTTGTGCCTTGTATTTTGAAGATGATGTCGAAACAAGATTTACTCGAGTGCCACGTAATGATGACGGAGGTGAGGTGGATCCTACAGGACGTCTTTCGGTTTTCAGACATAATGGACGACCATTAGGACCGAAAAAGAAATGCACTCGATATCTGACATCAAATGAGTATTTGGCTGCAGAAATTTATGTTCTGATGAATTGTGAAGAAATGATTCCATATATTGAGTAAGTAATATTTATTTTTGCTTACTTATACATAATAATTGGAATATTTTGTTTACCATAACTTGTATATCATACGGTTTAGGACCTTCGATGAAATGGTGAGGAGGAATAATCCACGTGTTACCGATAACGAATTGGAAAAAGCACGAGTGACAACGTTTACAACATGGTTTAAGCGATATGTACGTATCAAACTATGTGCCCTTCGTCATCTTTTTTTTTTTCATATAGTATCCCAACATTGAAATTGGAAATTTCTCTTAGGTTGAAGAACATTTTTCCGAAATTGATCGTCGTATTGCGCAACTTGCTCATGGTCCATCTCGTTTGGTTATCTGCTATAAAGGGTACTTTGTGAATGGTTTCAAGTTTCATACTAAAGAATACATGTACCAGAATCGGCCTATTACTGAATTGGCGTGTATGCGTGAAAGGAAATTGTTATAATGATTATAATCGGGACTTTTATGGAGTCTTGCTAGATGTAATTGAGTTGGAGTATTTTGGGTCCTGAAACCGCATTGTACTTTTTAATTGTCACCGGTTTGACACGTATAAAGGAGTTCGTGGTGGACCCTCGCCATGGGCTTGTGGAAGTTAATTATAAATCAGTACTTGCCAGTAATGAACCATTTGTATTAGCCCAGCAATGCCACCAAGTTTACTATAGTCCTTATCCCGCAAAGAAATCTTCATCGCTGTAATTGGTGGGCTGTGTTCAAAACTAAGGCAAGAAGTAGGTTTCACCTTCCTAATAGTGATCGAGAAGTACTTAATTTAAATGATGGGGTTTACCAAGAAGTAGAGGTGCCCACTCCAACAAATGTCATCTATTCAGAAGATCTTGACAATGAAAGAATGCTTGTTCATGGTTATGTTGAAGAAGTAGATACAGAAGACGATGAAGTGGATGCGAATGAGGGAGAGGGGGATAAAGAAGAAGAAGAAGAAGATGATGAAGCAGAAGAAAAAGATGAAGAAGAAGAAGATGATGAAGCAGAAGAAAAAGATGAAGAAGAAGAGGAAGATGAAGTAGAAGAAGAAGAAAAAGATGATGTTGACTTATTTATGACTTTAATTTAATTTAATTTACGATGATGATGATGATGATGATGATGATGATGGTTAAGAACATATTTGTAGCAATTTAGGGAGCTCACTAAATATATTTGTGCTTACAATCACTTTTATTTGTAAGGGTTTGTTATTGTTAGTACTTGTTTGTAATGGGATGTTTGTTTGCTCCAAATTCTTATGAGTACTTCAGTTTTTCTTAAACATCATCAACTTATAAATTCATATTTATAAGGCTTTGTACATTAAAGTAATTGGTTTCTTCTTGTTATTATTAGAGATATCATGCCTAAGGGAAAAGCTGCGAAAAAATCCAAGTCTAAGAAAGCCTTGGAAGCTACAGCAAGTAAAGAGCTTCCAGGTGCAGCGGCATGGGGAGCATGGTTCAGACCTACGCAATCACCCTCACAAAGTGGACATTTGATGAACCCCTCTTCTGCCCCGCTGATTGATCCAGATGCAGAAACACAAGATCCTAATGTGTCAAATGAAGCAAATGGTGATAATATCAACAATGACGTAGATAAAGGAAAACGTCCAAGAGGTCCTAACAAAGCAATACCCACACCAACAAATCCAAATGATCGAATCTTCATTACTACCTTACATGATGAGTACGTTGATTTGAAATTCATTTTAATTATGCTCAAGTCATGCTTGATGATACATAAACTAATTCCTCTTATTTTCTTGTTCTATGATAGGAAATTTTTAGACCCTAAAATTGTAAGAACAATTACGAAGTCTATCCAAATTAACTTCAGTGATGCATGGTCAACGTGGAAGAAAATTCCTGAGGCTATCAAAGAGGAGATGTGGGCCAGATTTGAGGTACGTATTTCCTCCTTTACATTGTCTTAACTGATTTATTCCCAAAGTTTGAGAAATCTCTTTGAGATTGGTTGGAGTCAAACTAGATGATCCAGTGTTTGGACTGATTAAATTGTTTGAATTTGATATACATAAGTTTTTTCTTCATTTACATACAAAAGTTCTATCTAACTTGGTTGGAGTCAAACTAGATGATCCAATTAGCTTCTACATCTTGCTTTTTTCACACTTGCCATGCTTTTGTTATACCACACAAACTTGAATATGCAACATCTACTAATCTACATGCTTGTGATCATTAGATAATTACATGAAAATAGGTAACTATCAACAATAAATTGCTCATGTTCATTTGCAGTCTAATCATTTCACTTCAGTTGTGCCATGATTATATGTATGCCTACTATTATGTTTATATGATAATGAGTTTTATCTTATTAGATAATATTTTTATCTATGATTTATTTCATAGGAAAAGTTCATGTGGCCTATTGAAAAAGCAAAAGTTGTGAGAAAAATTTGGGATACTACATGCAAGGAACGATTTAAAGGAATGATGGAAGAAGAAAGGAGTCGGGCAATGAAACATTTTGATGCCACAGATATTGCAAAGTGCAAAGGATATAATTTAGGTTGGATTCGAGTTGACATTTGGGATCGACTGATTGATAATGTTTGGAATACTGAAGCATGGAAAAATCAATCTCAAATAAACAAGCAAAATCGGAAGACAGAGAAAGACGGAAGCATTGTCAAACATACCGGTGGATCGATTCCTTTTATGCTTCATGCGGAGAGGATGGTATGTACATAAGTTATATTGTTTAAAGTAATCTTTAGCAAAGTTTTATACATGCATATTTTACCTATAAGCATGTGTTTTCACTAACTTATTCCATATCTCCATGTAGGCAAAACAATTGAATCGGAGAGCAACATATGAAGAATTGTTTAATCGAACCCACAAACGTGACAAAGGTCGAGGTGATTTTGTTGATAACAAGTCTAAATCTGTTAGTGTAAGTGATGTATTTTTTGTATTTCAATACTATTAATTATCAACATGATTTAATTATTTCAATTCTATTTAATTCCTGATTTTTTATATTTTTTGTAGGAATCTTATACATCTTCAATGAGTCAAAAATATGGTCCTGATGAATCTTGTCATCCCGAGTTTGACCCACAAGCTTGGTGTGATGCAATTGGAGGACTAGAGACTACACGCACTCATGTTTATGGGTTTGGAACCACGCCACGTGCCAAGAATTTATTCTCTTCTTCGAACAATGTTGGAGATGGATCATACTCTACTTTGGCAAAATTCAACACCTGAACATCCACGTCCACCATCCACAACTGAAGTTGATCATCTACGAGAAGAAGTGACGCTTGTGAAGGATAAACTTCAAAACTTGGAGAATTCTCAAGGTGAAATCAAGGAATATCTTCATCAAATTACGGAATTCTTGAATCCTAAAAACTTATTTCCTAATTTTTCAATTGGACCTTCTCAACCTACATGCAAGGATATAGCCCAAGAAGAGGCAAGCTCTGATTCTGATGAGTGAAGATCATAGTGTGTTGAGCTATATCGTTGCTTTATGTGTTTTTGATGTGTATGAACCATGTATCTTTTTTTAAGACATGTTGTCGTTTTGTATCCTTTACTTATGTTTGATAATGAACAATTGACTTTTATCAGTTTATTGATTTGTGTCAAATAATAATTAAACTGATTATATATATTACAGAAAAATAATGCAGGGAAAACAAAATCAATATTAGAATAAAAGACCTTCATGGACGGAATTCCGTTGGTGATGATCATTATTAGGGACAGAATTCTTTTGGAGATAAAGAACATGGATCCGTGGCTGATAACTTCCTTTAGGGACGGAATTCCGTAGGTAATAAGCATTTTTAGTGACAGAATTCCTGGGGTGATAAATAGTTACAGGAACCGAAATCCGTGGGTGATAAGACATTCAGAGACGGAATTCCGTTGGTGGCCAAGGCTATTAGGGACGGAATTCCGTGGGTGATAAAGGCATTCAGAGACGGAATTCCGTTGGTGGCCAAGTCTATCAGGGACGGAATTCCGTGGGTGATAAAGAAATTCAGAGACGGAATTCCGTTGGTAGCCAAGACTATCAGGGACCGAATTCCGTGGGTGATAAGGGCATTCAGAGACGGAATTCCGTTGGTGGTCAAGACTATTAGGGACCGAATTCCGTGGGTGATAAGGACATTCAGCAACAGAATTCCGTTGGTGGTGAAGTCTATCAGAGACGGAATTCCGTTGGTGATATACGGGTTTCAGCGACGGAATCCGTCGGTAATAAGCACCTTCATAGACCAAAATTACATGGTTGTTAATCGTTTTACCGACGGATTGTTCCGTTGGTGATACGTAGACATCACCGACGGAA
Organism: Dioscorea zingiberensis; assembly: GCA_026586065.1. NCBI lineage: Eukaryota > Viridiplantae > Streptophyta > Magnoliopsida > Dioscoreales > Dioscoreaceae > Dioscorea > Dioscorea zingiberensis. The sequence goes on from CM048826.1 coordinate 3,502,313, forward strand.
TTTCTCTTCCCAAACGGAATGGCTTCAGCGACTCGGTTTTCAGTGACGGAATTTCCAACGGAAAATTTCCGTTGCTGAAGTACATTGCCAACGGAATTTAACTCTTTAGTGACAGAATTTTCCGTCTGTGATGCACCTGTTTTCTTGTAGTGAATCAATTCCACGAGTATGTTGAAATTCAAATAAACTATCAAGCGAGAACACAAGAAATCAATCAAACATATATCTCAATTTCTTGAAAACTATATTTGCCTTTGCTTCTGAAGCAGCAAATGGATGGCTCATTGCATCAATGAATTATCGTCACAAGGCCGCAAGATCAACCAAACAAACCAAGAAATAATCAAGAATAAGCTTGTGAATGAAATTTACCCAAATGTTGAAGAAGACAATTGGACCTTGAAGAATCCCACCTCCATCAAGATCATCAGGATCATTTGATCCAGATAAAGACCGGCCTTCAAAACGAGGGAGAACAAACCTAGGAACAAAAAATATCAAGCAAACGAGCCAAGAAATCATCAAAAGAACATATACACAAAGTAACATCAATTTCAACTCCAATCAGAACACCTCTGGTCCTATGATCATCCGATCCATAATTAAGAATGAAAGATAGGCTCTTGAAACGAAGCTTCTGAATGAAATATTGAAGATGACGATTGGACCCCGGTGAACCCCACCTCCATCAAGAAAATATGGGGCCTGTTTGAATTAGCTTCTTTTGAGTCCAAAAGTGCTTTTCTATAAGTTAAGCGCTTCTGAGCTCAAAAAAACCTGTTTGGATTAGCTTTTTGAAAAAGCAGAAGCTAAAAAATAAGCTCAAACACTGTTTTTCAGAAACGCGTCATGTGGTGCTTATGAAAAAAGCAGTTTTGGAAAAACAGTTTTGAAAAAAACATTTTTTTTATAAGTTAAACACTTTTTTTGGAAGCCAATCCAAACAAACCCATGATAACCCTCAAAAGGAAGTGAACAAACCTAGGAACAAAAAATATCAAGTAAAACAACCAAGAAATCATCAAAGGACATATACACAAATTAAAATAACTAAAAACAAAAGAACACGATCTTGAAATCTAACCAAATCCCAGATCGCAACAAAGATTAACAGAATTTTCAACTCCAATCGAAACACCTCAAAAGGAAGCAGAACAAACCTAGGAACAAAAAATATCAAGCAAACAAGACAAGAAATAATCACAAGAACATATACACAAAATAACAATAATTTCAACTCCAATCAGAACACCTCTGGTTCTATGATCATCTGATCCATAATTAAGAATGAAAGATAGGCTCTCGAAACAAAGCTTCTGAATGAAATATTTAAGAAGATGATTGGCCATTGAGGAACGCCACCTCTAGCAAGAAAATATGATAACCCTCAAAAGGAAGCAGAACAAACCTAGGAACAAAAAATATCTAAGTAAAACAGCCAAGAAATCATCAAAAAACATTTACACAAATTAAAATAACTAAAAACAAAAGAACACGATCTTGAAATCTAACCAAATCCCAGATCCCAACAAAGATTAACAGAATTTTCAACTCCAATCGAAACACCTCAAAAGGAAGCAGAACAAACCTAGGAACAAAAAATATCAAGCAAACGAGACAAGAAATCATCACAAGAACATATACACAAAATAACAACAATTTCAACTCCAATCAAAACACCTCTGGTTCTATGATCATCCGATCCATAATTAAGAATGAAAGAAAGGCTCTCGAAACAAAGCTTCTGAATGAAATATTTAAGAAGATGATTGGACACTGAGGAACCCCACCCCCATTAAGAAAATATGATAACCCTCAAAAGGAAGAAGAACAAACCTAAGAACAAAAAAAATCAAGTAAAACAGCCAAGAAATCATCAAAGAACATTTACACAAATTAAAATAACTAAAAACAAAAGAACACAATCTTGCAGTCTAACCAAATCCCAGATCGCAACACAGATTAATAGAATTTTCAACGCCAATCTATGATCGTCGGATCCATAATTAAGAATGAAATATAGGCTGTTCAAACACCGATCACGGAGCCTTGCATCCTCCCTTCCGATCAAACCCCAAAACAAACACCAGCATTCAAGATCATAGTAGAACTTCAGGAAAAAAAAAACAAAAGAAATGAAGATCATAACAAGAATCGATCAAACCTGAGACGAAGAAGAAGATGGTGGGTTCTGGGCTTCGCTCGATGATCATCCGAGCGAGCGAGAGAGAGAGAGAGAGAGAGAGAGAGAGAGAGAGAGAGAGAGGCGGGAGGGTTTGCGGATTGAAAATAAAAGGTAATTACTGATTTGTGATCTTCCATCACGTGCCTTTCATGCCGTAATAATTTTGATTTGATATTTATTTTTTCTTTTAAATTTTTTAAAATGTACTTTTTATTACATGCCAATATAAAACTTATCAATTATATATATATATATATATATATTAGCAAGTGACCATTCATATTGTTCAGGATTTTTTAAAAAAATAAATCAGATGATTGTTTTGGTATTATATATTAAAATTAATTTGAGGATACCTTATTTTCAATAAAACTGAAATGAATGTCAACAAATCAAATTTTAAATCAATTTGAATAATTTCTAAATTTAAAAATTAATAAATAACTAAAATGATTCTCTGTTTCTCACAATCCAATCGCATATCTATCGGGTGGAAATCAAATGAATTCTCCATTAGTGCAGGTCTTTTCGCAGTTCGTTACCACACACATCACTTTATTAACCCAAACCCTATAGTATATGATTGATTAATTTTCATGTGAACAATGTGCATGAGAGGTTGTTCTGATAGTTTGATTGTTTACATCATTTTATAATTCAAAAAACTGAGGATAATTCTATAATCTAAATCTATTTTTTGATTTTTTTTTTGAAATTTTTGAAAAATAAAAAATACCTATAAATGATATATTTCTGCTTAGTAATATAGATAAATAGATATTTTTTAAAATTTAAAACATCTAAAATTATGAAATATTTCCAAAATCGTAATCTAATTTTATATTTTTTGGGGATTTTTTTAAATTAAAATTACATATAATTAATATACTAATATATAGATTATACTTTTTAAAATTAAAAAATCTAAAATTTGAGAAAATTTCCAAATCCCAATCTATTTTTTTCTTTTTTTAAAATTAAATTTTCTATAACTAGATGCTTTTTAAAATTAATAATACTCTAGTTTAATAATATAGATAAATTTTAAAAATCTAGATTTTTGAGAAATTTTAAAAATCCAAATCTAATTTTTTGAATTTTTTAAAACTAAAATTATCTCGATATACAGATAAATAGTTTTAAAATTATAAATACTCATTAATATAGATAAATCTTTTAAACTAAAAAAATCTAAAATTATGAGAAAATTTCAAAATCCCAACCTAATTTTTTTGTTTTTTAGAATTTATAAAAATTAAAATTAAACTTACTTTTGTTTAATAATATAGATAGATTATATATACATATATATATATATATATATATATATATATAGAGAGAGAGAGAGAGAGAGAGAGAGAGAGAGAGAGAGAGACAGGCACACATACATACACACACTATACACTATGATAATAAAAGTATATACTTAAATTTTGATATAAGTAAAAAATTTTCAATATGCATTAATCATTTGCTTGGGTGAAAGAAAACAATTTTTGTCCTGTTCTCTTTTCATACCCACTGGTTTCCCTCAATTCAAACACAAATTAAAAAAGTGTTTGATGGAAACAATATGGGGATTACAAGATCAAATAAACTTCTTCCCTTGTCATCTTTCAGTGATTTCACTCAATCCCACAGACATGAGACTCAAATCAGCTCCACTAACACAAGCTTCAACACTTTGAGACATCTCTTTTTTTGGTGGAAAAATGAGCAATGGCTTTGGAGGCATTGCAATGGATTCTAATCTCCCAGTTAACATTCCTATTGCTGTGCTTATTGAAGGGCGATCCACAGGATTCACTTGGATGCACCACAACCCAACCATCACCATTTTCCTAGAAACACTGATATCAAAATCAACAACCGAGTCATCAAGTTCCATGTCTGCCCACTTGTTCATCTGATCATATATCCAGTCAGGAAAGTATGCTTCTTCTTCTTCAGTCTCCCCAGTCTTGTGTTCAGAATTACAGTTAGTTCTCCCAACAATCATCTCAAGCAACAACATTCCATAGCTATACACATCTGATTTATGTGAAGCACCTCCAAGATTTCTCATGAACACCTCAGGGGCTATATAACCGACGGTTCCTCGAGCGCCCGTTAATGGCACAACACTGTCCTTTTTAGAATAGAACTTTGCTAAACCAAAGTCTGAAATCTTGGGTTGGAGATTGGAGTCTAGTAACACATTCTGTGGCTTTATGTCTAGATGCAAGATCCTTTTGTCACACCCCTGATGCAGATATTCTATGCCTTGTGCAACAGCAATGGCGATTTCGAACAATTTCTGTGCTCCTAACATATTTTTATCCTCCTTTCTACTCAGGAGATCAGCGAGTGATCCTTGCGGCATGAATTCATAAACCAGAGCTCGATGAGGATCGTCACAGCAGTATCCTAACAGCTTTATTATGTTGACATGGCGAATCATGCCAATTGTGGCAACTTCATTGATGAAATCTCTACCATTACCGCTAGACTTCTCCAACACCTTCACAGCAATGAACTGGCCAGTTGCAAGCTTTCCCTTGTAGACATTACCAAAGCCACCGCTACCCAACTTGTGTTTGAAGCCATCAGTGTTTTTCTTGAGCTCCTTGTACGAGAATTCAATCGTCCACGTTGATCGGTAAGTCTTGATGAACTCCTTCACATCAACACTATCAGTTCTACTCAAGCTTCGAGCAGCACTGAAGCTTCCAAAAATTGACAATGCTTTTGCCCTGAACTTCACAAAGACTATGACTCCTACCAGCAGAATGACAACAGTGGGGATCACAGTGCCTGTAGACATATGAAGAAGATTAACTATAGAGTTCAAAAAAAGAGCAGTGGTGTGGAATTTTACCTATAATGATCTTCCATGAATCGGATGGCCTACACAGAGATGACATTCACTTCAGGCATAATTGAGACATGCAACAAATTCAAACACACCTAATTAATTAACCGTACTTCAAATTATTAAGTACTACCTGTTCAACTGACGTCCCACAACGCAACCGTCGCCGCAAAAACACAGGACTTCTTGTGTGCTGCGGTTAAACCCACAGCGGCCGCCCGCGGCTTGGCAGTCCCAGCAATCAGTGAAGTTCTGCCACTGAAGAGGGAAACCACCATTGAGCACCAAAAGCACATCTTCCAACTTGCTAAGATTAACTTGCAAAAGGTTGGTACTCTGCGCTGGCAGACTAGCAAAAGAGCAAGCAGCAGGGAGAGGGTCGTCGCTCAGTGCATCACTTCGAAGGATGTAGATGCTCTGATTACCGCCGCATCCGTCGTAACGCAAGGTTGCGGTGGAGATGTTGGTGCCGGTGGTGGCGGTGCGGCAGAGAGCGAGGTTGAGAGTTTTGGTCCAGTAAGGGAGTTGGAAAGGGGTGAAGTTTGCGGCGGTGAGGAAGTGGGACTGGAGATCATCACAGCGGTTGGACTGGAGGGTTTGGACGAGGACGGTGTCGGAGAGGGTGATGACGCCCGCGGCGAGGTTGATATCTTTGACAGTGAAGGAGATGGAGGAGAGACTGAGGATGGGGATGGAGGTGGAACGATAGCAGGAGACCTCGTAGCCTGGAGGGCTGCAGAAGGTCTCGGAGGTGGAGAAAGGGAAGGAGACGGTGATATTGCCGCATTTGAAGGGGGCGCAGCGGTCGTAGTAGAAGGAGTCGTTCTGGGCCGCCATGGATGGAGCTTGGAGCTGGAGGAGGAGGAGGAGGAGGAGGATGAGAAGCATGGCCAGCTCCATGACTCCTTGGGGATCTGGATGCAGGGATTTGGATTATTTTCATCGTTCTTGTGTGGTTGCTGTTCTTAGCTTCCATGGTGGGAGGCGTTGACTAACCAAAGACGAGAAGGATGATAGAAGCAGCGTAGTCGGAGAAAGTTGGGAGCCATGGGACAGGGATGTGATCTAGCATGGACTTGGTCAAAGAGTTCATCGTGGCCATCCATTTTTGTAGGAAGATCTGATATTTCTTATAATGTGTCATGCATCTCACTTTTTGGTCATTTCTTGTTTCAAGAAAAGTATAGCAATAGAAAAAAAAATGTAAAGCTTTATCAGCGACGTTCATTTGCATTTGCGTTTGGTTGGGGTTATCCCACTTGGGGATAGGAATAAGTTTTGAAAAGTTTTAAAATTTTTGGAGGGAAATTTTAAAGTAAAGATATTAATGATAAGATAGTGATGTGTTGATTATATATTGGTGGGTTATATTTTTAAATCTTAATTAAGGATTTTGGCGGGAAATTTTACTGTGTTGGGGTTATCCCTTGGGGATAACCCCTGGTTGTGTTTGGTTGGGGATAGGAATAAGTTTTAAAATTTTTTAATTTTTTTGGAGGAAGTTTTTAAACTAAAGGTATTAATGATAAGATAATGATTTGTCCTTTATGTATTGGTGGGTTATATTTTTAAATCTTAATTAAAGATTTTAAAGGGAAAACTTTTTCATGTGAAATTGTGTTGGGTTCCCCCAACCAAACAAGGCCTTTGGGTTCTACTCCCGACCGGATTTGAACCATGATGGAATGATTGGACACAACCATTTTTTTCTTACAAAAAAGGAAAACACCGGGTAAACTTTAATTTGTATATTTTTGGTCACTGGTTTTCAACGGTAAGGTATAGGAGGGATTCTAATAGGATGGATTGTCCATGTAGAACCTGATTAGACACGTCATTTGCTGATGTGGATTATCATATCAGACACTAATATTAAAATATTATTAAAAAATAATTATTTTATTACAATCAAATAACATATTATATTATAATTACAACTAAAACAATACAACACTAACCCTAACCCTAACCCCCTATCTCCCATGGTGCCACCGGGTTGCTCAGCCTCGGCCGAGGACCTCTCCCGGGCGCCTCTTTCTCGCTGCCGATGCGGCTACCCATCCTCGCTGCCGATGCGGCTACCCCCTCTAATGTCGCCCTATGGACTGAAGCCCATGTCACCACTATTTATCCCGCCTCCGCCGACAACTCCCTCTTCTACATCTCCATCAACGCTGGCAAGTTCGAGTTCCTTATGAAAAAATCGTTGGATCCGTCGCATAGTTCTTGTGTGGGTTAAGGAGCTGCGACATTGTTGAGCTTAGTGCCGTCATGGGCAAAGGATTCGAGTTAGAACGAATCTCTCTAGCTAATGCATTCCAATCGGTCTTGATCTTCACCACCGGCTCCGGGATCAAGTCAATCTCTTCCATAGAAGTATCTATATGAAAAATCCCAAATTATTATATCTCTTTAGGTTTGAGGATTTTTAAATTGAGTTTTGACCTCCTGCGAAGTTTTGAAATGATGAAGATTTTGATTTCACTTCTTTGTTTGGATTGTTTGTTGTAGAAATATCAATGAAAAATCATGAATTATTGTATCTCTTTAGTTTTGAGATTTTTAAATTGAGTTTTGATCTCCGGCCAAGTTATGAGATGATGAAGATTTTGATTTCACTACAGTGATAACTAGTTCTCCTGCCACCGAAGATTGGCGCTCTTTACTTAATGTACAAGTTCTTCGCCGATGATAACCAGTTCTCCTGGCAGAAAAGAGGGTTTCTCAGAGCCGGGGAGGCGGACCTGGAGGTACTGGCTAGGGGCGGTATGGGAGGAGGCGAGGTCGCCGACGTCGATGGAGGTATTATTTTAGTTGTAATTATAGTGTAATAATGTTATTTGATTATAATTAAATAATTAATTTAAAATAATTATTTTTTAATAATATTTTAATATTAGGTTCTGATATGGATAATCCATGTCAACGAACGACGTGTCTAATTGTTGGGCTCCACGTGGACAATTCGGCGACCACGTCAACTAATCTCAATCCGAATCCCTTGAGTACCCGCCATTGAAAACAAATCAAAGTAATTAGGTGAAAAAAAGGATACAAATCGAAGTTTGGTACCAAAAGTGAAATATGGGCATAGTTTGGTGACCTCTCAAGATTTTCAAAGTTCACTACAAAGTTTGTTTATTTTCAAAAGACCTCTCTTCTTTTACACATCTTTAAAAAGTCTTTTTTTTTTGAATTATTGGTTTGTTAGTCCAGTAGTCTATTAATAGAGGTAAAGAGTTAGTTGAAATTATGAAAATACCCATTTGTTTAAAATATAATTTTTAATATATAATTTAAGTAGAGCACAAAGATTACAAGACTGCCCTTCTTTCTTTTAATAGACAGGGTGTTAGAACTCAGTATAGCCGGTGATATCCTATGTATGCGGTGGAGGTTTTTTATTTATTTTATTATTATTTTTTTTAATGTTATTCTTCCTAGCTTTACGAGTTTCTACCACTTTTTTCCTCGACTTTGTAGTGTCCAGTCTCCGTCGGCCGTCAGGAAGAGCATATCTTTAGAGCTTCCAACAATCATTTCCAAGTGCTTAGACCCAGGTGAGCTTCTCCCAACTAAAGACTCATTAGTTTTGGGGTTTACAATGTGTGTTGTAGTGGTTAAAGTTTTTTTAGATTTTAGGGCACGAGTACCTATAGTGGCTCTTGCGTCCCTTAGGTGTTTTTAGTTTGTTTATTATGTCATGCTTGTATTTGAGAGACCAGACTTATATTAGACACATATGTTATTCTGTGGTTGTTGTATTATGATTTAGACCTCTTATGGTTTTGTTATGTTATGTTTTTATTTATTGTCTCCACATTTAACATGACAAGTTTATGGTTTTTTACAGCTTTAGGCTCAGGATACCCTCCTGGTCTGGCTAGTGTGACATCCATCTTAGTAGGGGGATGGGTGTTACATCCATCTTAGTAGGGAGATGTGTGTTACAGTTATTTTGACCACGTTGGTTTGTATATATACTTACATATATAAATAAAATTTTGGTGGGGATGCACATGTAATTTCATTATATATAAAGGTTTATGTACAATTTTTAATTTTTGTAGTACAAATGCCCCTTCTATGAAATTAAAGATAGATGCATAATGAAAATATTTAAAACCCTAATATTTGCTTATTTAATATAATCAATTTATTAAATTTGTTAAAGAAATTCTTTAACAACCTCCAGGACCTCCAAAGAAAAATATATTCCCTTGAGGACCACCTATCTCCTTGAATTTCCCCACATCATAACATTTGCTATCAACATTTGGAGATACATCCTTTTCTTTTAAAACATGTGACTCTGTTGTTGAATCTATATATCTAACCCAAGCAAAGTAGCATGATCTATTAAGACCTTCATATGAGAAATGACCACTTCCCATTGGTGGCATCTCTTTTCTACCCAAGTTTCCAGCAACTCCTCCAAAATTAAGCCAACTAGCATGATCACGCAATGTTGTGAAAAGTTTATTTGGCCAATAACCTATTGTAGTTTTTTCTTTTCCGAAAATAAACCACCAGTTATAAGTCAATGGATCCTGTCACAAAATAATTAAAAAGTATATCATCACACTATTCATTTATATAACATGCATCATGTCATTCAAAGCTAAGTGTTTTTCTACGATGGAGAGAAATTTAAACTCATAAAATTTCTTATTTATTGATCATTTATGATATAAATAAAATAAATTTTAATATACTTTGTTTAATATTTGGGGGGTTTTCTTATGCTTATAAGTTTTTTTTTATTTCATCCTTCTTTAGAGTGAGAACACATCAAAAATATTAAAACAATATAAAAGTTATGATGGGCAAATAACATTAATTTTATAGAAAAAAGAAAAACCATCAATCATTTATAAGATCAGTGTAAATATTTATAAGATAGTGAAAAGAAAGAAACACATTACTCTGAAAACACCAACTCGTATGGCATATTGATGGCCATTGTATACAGAGAGAGGTGTAATACGAGCTCCAAGAGGTATCTGTTTGCTAACTTGGACAAATCCAGGGCACTTTATATCTATACATCCTGTGTGTTGATAGTTATCCCTCTGAAAAATAATAACTAACAGTTAAACAAACACATTTAGTTTAGTTGTTTGACATAAAAAGGACATGAACATAGAACTTACTGTCCAAGCAGTTGTTAACCTTGTTTTTGTATCACCATAGGTATTTGGATCTACCTGTTAAATAAGTTAAAAGTGTTAGGGATATAGTTGATATGCTCTAGATCCAATCTCTTATAAAAACATTTCAAACAATATTGCAGTTTGATTAACATGTGACATTAACTTTCTTTTCTTATCATATTAAGTGTTTAATATGATAATGTCCTTGATAAAATTTATTGACTTGTCATTATGATGGAGACCATAATAATGAGAGTCAAGTCTTAAACTATTTAATCTAAAAAAGTTCTAGATCATAGGATCATTAAGAATAGGACTTTAGTGGTTCGGTTAGATCAATATATGTGTGATAGTCTCTATAAGATAAAGATTAGTTGATCTCATTAACTAATTGACATATATAGATGATGCATATGGAGATATGATCATTGAACTGTCTAAATTGAGAATTCCTAATGGTTAATATTACCATAAACTGCTTATAGGATATGCTCTTGAAGAATATGATATAATAGTTTCCTTTGTCTTGAGATCATCATAGTAATTAACAAGCTATCTATCATACTTTGGTTCCAGACACCTATTACCCTAGGATGATAGTCGAAAGGATATTGGGTATGATTAAATACTTATAGAATTAATGATTGATTTAGATAGAATCTGTCAACTCTTGGTAATGAGTTTGAGCTCTATGTGGTCATTATTTATAACTACTAAATTAAGACCTTGGCCAGGGCAATTGAATGAAGAAGAAAAGAGTTTCTTAAGTCATTCGTTGGTCGGTTATAATTGACATGAAACGTAGTTGGCAATCTATAGGGATTTGACAGTTCAACCATATCCTAGGGTTGACCCGGAGCTTTATAGAAGAAGGAAATATTTTATTATTCTTTAATGGGTTCTTGAAAGTAATTGTATACTTCATGCTATCCAGTCGTTAAGGAGTGTTGCTAAACGCCAGCCTTGATTAGTAAATTAATATGACTAATTTGCTACCGGTTTAGTATTGAACCTATAGGGTCACACATCAACGAGTGTTTTGGTCTATGCTATAGGATTAATTATTTTATTATTTGATGATTAAATTAGATTACATAATTAATCAAATAAATAAAATTTTTAGTCCACATGGAGTATTATTATATTCTTTATTAGCATAGAGAATATAGTTAGTATTAGAGGACAAATAGAATAATGATTGCATGTGGTGGTTTAGGGAAACCAAACACCACAAGATGGTTTTGGTTTTGGGAAAACCAAAAGGTTTTGGAAACCCAAAAGCCTAAAATGCTTATGTAAGTAGGCTTGCATATGGGTTTAAAAAGAAGGAGAAACACAATCCATAGTGAGATTAGAGGCACAACATCAACATTTGGTTCAATTTGTTCATGGATTCTATTTATCAAAGGGTTGATAGCAAATGTTGGTCTTGGTGTGGATACGCATGGAGTCATCGTATTATCAAAGAATTTTATAAAAGGAATCCACTTTTAGGTATGTTTTAGATTTCGATTTTTAACATGTTAAATAAATTTTAAATACAAATAGATCTATTATGGGATTATTTTGTCTACCTTTATGTGTTTTGAACACCGAATAATCTTACAAAAAGTGTGTAATTAAGCATCAATGCAACAAATAATTATATTAGCATAATATGTAAATCATGTCTATATTAATTTTATTTTAATGAATAAAACTTACTGTCCATCCAACTTTTATGAGATTGTGTTCCAGAGCGTTTATCCATATAAAGCTGGAAGAGAATTGTGTGCTTGTAAGTTGAGGTAACCCATAGACATTGATGGATGCTGAAGCACCATAGTACTCATTATCTTCATGATTGTATTGGGTGTGGTATGCTGCAAGCTAACAACAACATAAAATTATACAGCTTGTATCATACAATGAAAATAAACATTAATTACCATTCCCAAATCTAAATTAAATACAATTAAGATGAATTACCGTCCTATAAATTTCATTATCACCATTAAGGTAATTGGAAGGAGAGTAGTGCATCATCTTCTTGTGCTTCAAAGTTGATCTCATTCTTAGAAGATCATCCTTACTAACTCTTCTTATGGGAACTGTTCCTGAAGGACAAGCATTTCCATTTTTCAATCCAATTTCTATTGAAGTACCATTTGTTGATGATACATTAATATTGTTATCAAATAGTCCTTTTGGATAAGAACTTGGACTTAACTGCTCACAATAAATAGATGCCTGTTAGTCATAAAGAAAAATAGTACTAGTAGTAGTAGTAGTAATAGTAGTGAGAGTAAAAGAAGAAAAAGAAAAGAGTACCTGAATCTTATGATTCTTAAGTGATGGATGATCAAAGGCTGGTTGTTTGTTTATGTCCACACAATCATAGATATCTCCATCATCCTATGAGATATGAAACACAACTTTGATTACTATCAACATCATAGTAATGAGAATGATGAGAAAAATGGTTTAGTGTTTACCTCTATAGTTTTGATGGCCGGTTTGTTGAGAAGCTTGAGTTGTTTCTCAATCTCCATCTCTTCATTAATAGTGAGGTTATTCCCATCACTCAACCCAATGCTTGAAAGAATATAAAGGCAAACATATATAAATACCAAGATCATCTCTAACAAGTTTCTAATGCTTTCTCTCATGTGATGTAGTGATTCTACAAGCCTTACACCTTAATATATAGCTTCTTCACTCATGTCAAATTAATTAAATATATGTTTTTTATTTTTATTATGTTATTACTTTGCATTTAATGCTACATTTAATAGAAATAATTTTGTAACAATTGTAATAAATTTAAAATAAATGCATGATACATGAAGAATATTTGCACAAGAAATATCACATTTGTTTTTTTGATAAAGTGGACAAACCACGTTCATTTATTTATTGTAAAGAAAGTTCATACTAGAGGAGAGTCATTTATGGTTCCCATACAACCGGGGTTGATACCCTAAGATGCCCTTTTAACCCTCAGTATTCTCAAAGTCTGTCATGAGGGATGCTGAGATGGCTCTTCACGCGTGAATGCCAGGCTTCTCTTAACTACGGACTCCATTGCAAGAAGCTTCGATTTCTTGAACATGTGAGCTGCATCAAATCAAGAAAGGGTTAGGATATCGAAGTCAAGAATAGTTTTCATGTAAACGCGTTGTTTGTCATGGAAACATCTTCTATTTCGCTCCAACCTCATATTCTAGTCAATGGCCATAGAGAGCAGATTCCACCCCATGCGGCATTCCCCTAATAATCAGTTTGCGCTATTAATGGTACCCCCACCCACCATAGATCTGGTGTCGTACTGGGTGTGGTGGCCAGCTGGAAGAGTTGAGAGAAGTGCAATCATACTCTTTTAGTATAGTTGCTCTGCTTCATCACAGAGGTAGCATGTGGTGTGTGTGCATGTCGCCCCATCCTTTCTTTCGTAAGTTTTCTAATATGAGGATCTTGTTGTCACATACAAGCTAGACAAACAATTTTTGGTGGGGCAGGGTTGTTTCCAAAAATCTAGCGTAAGATCAAGTTGCACAAGCACCCCCATCCTTGAGGAACCGGTAAAATGATTTTACTGTGTAGAAGCCTGTGTATAACACCCGTCTCTTTATTAAGACAGATGCCACACGAGCCAGGCTAGGTAACAACCCGAACCTAAGGCTGTACGAATTACGACCTGATATCAATAAATATACTCCAATGCATAGACATAATCATAACCTGTTCATAAACATGAAGTCTAATAAAGACTAAAATATTTATGAAATACAGACATATATAATATTTGGGCGACACGGCCCCAAATACAACTAACATAAATACATAGAGGGTCTATAGTGAAATCTCTCACATAGTCATACAAAACTCACACAAATAAAACCTATAACAAGACTCCAGAGCTGACTATAGGTACTCAAACATCGCTCTCATGACTAGTACCTGCAAGCGAATAAATATGGGGGGAAAATGGTATGAGCTACACGAGCTTAGTGAGTTTAGACACTAAACTCAGGCATACAATATACCCTTATAATATCCATAGAAAGTACTATCAAAATAGTAGTATAAGTATAAGCAGATCCAAAACATGTATGTCTGCATATTATCTTAAATCGGGTTAAGCATGCCAAGTTAATCGAAAAACCTGAAAAACATATAATACAACCACAAACTTACACAAAGGCATATCATGATCACAGAATGTGTAGGCCTCATATCGCTCTAGCATGCACCCCTAGTTCAATACTCCTGAATGATGCCAGATAACATCAGGCAACAATATCCGTAAATCACTATGGCTGTTATCAAGCAGGAAGTAAATACAATATGTATATAGTGTATCCGATACCAGGCACTTCATGGGTCGGGAAGGGTTTTTATTTGAAAAACAATATGTAAAGATCATCCTTGCCTGGTACTATAGGAATTTAAATTTTTGAATGGTTAATTAGTATTAATTGTTGCTAATTAATTGATTGGTGTGGAAATATCATGGAGTAGAAGGGCTAAAATGCAAAAGAAACAACATCCCATGGAATGTTGTATTAGGTTAAGAATATCATGGGAATTTTCAAGAAGATTGGGCGTGAAACTGCTGCCATCACATGTGTAACGTCCCGATCCGATCCGGGGACCTCGAACACGATCATAGACCGGCCGTACCTGAGTAGAGACGGGCCCTACTTGGATACAAGGCCCGAGTAAAGCAGATAATCCAATAAAACAATTTAATTATTAAAAAATAACAGAGTTCAGCGGAAAATCATAAAAGGGTTCATATACCCTACAAATACTAGGCCCTATAAAGGATCTACAGAATAAAGTGTCTCACACACAATAAAAAGATAAAGAAGGTCCTCGGACCTCTACAAATCCACCCGACCCACGATCGGCTCTTGCGTGCTAGAATCCTACTCTACTCCTCAGGATCTGTAAACAGGAAGAAACAAGTGCGTGAGCTTTCGAATGGAAAGCCCAGTAAGTACCCCTGCGGGGTTCAAGAAAAATAAGATATCAACAAGTAAGAATATCAAAATCAAACTTGGGGCACGCCCCTCAAACAATCCCTAGGAGTCTACCACAAAAACAAGCAAGGTAATGACTCCTAGTTACAGAAGCCCTGGGGCTCTGATATGAGTTCCAATGGAAGCTCCACAAATGTCTCCCCACGATCATCAAGAAACTCAAGCATAAACACGACCATCCGTGCGCTACATTCGTCATACGTCATATGTCGGTAGCGCCACCTCTCGTACGTATCGACACGGCCAGTGAATCACTCCCACTAACGGGCAAGACAACCAGAGTATCGGTCCCTCTGGCATGGCAATGCTGAAACATCAGGGAGTCCTGTCCCTGAACGTTCCGCAAAGGAGTACCCATGCTCCACTGAATCCGGACGGAAGAACAACAACAAGTAGGGATCCCAACATCCCGAAATAATCAATCATGCTATACATGGATCTCAATAAACCAAGAAGCATGAATGAACTCGAAGCAATATGTCATAATAAAGACATGTCAAGAAAACTCCAAAGAGTAGGACGAGGCAAGTGTACTTACCTAAAGTCACAGAGTCTCGTATTCCATGGGACTTCCCGACGCATCCACGTCAATACTTGATAAAGATATTTCTATTCTTAATAAATGTACATGTCTATGAGCATTATACCTACAATGCATGCTCTAACGAGCCCAAGTCCTATTCGTGGGCCTCTCCTTGTGTTCCCTTGTCATTTTTTTCCTTAAATGACTACATTTATTTATTTCCACAATTACTTATGTTGGCCTGGTGGCTAAGGCCCACCATTCCCTCTAGGAGATCCATGGTTCAATCCCTCCCATACCATTTTTTCCTTTGTTTTCCTTCTAACTTTATTTTCCATTTCTAAGATCTGATTAGTCCAGTTAATATAAATATCCCAGATTCCTTCTTTCACAAAAGAAATTGGGCTCTGGTGGTTAGAGCCTACCAAGCCCATGAGTGGGGTCTCTAGTTCAAACCCCCTCTCCTACAATCTTTTATTCCTTTTTATTATTTGTTAGTTGATTAGACCAAGACATTTGCAATTTAGCTAAAAGAAAATTATTCAGTTGAGCCCAAGCCCAAATCTGGCTAAGCCCAACTCCACCTATAAAGAGCTGACCAAGCCCAATCTTGTTTGACCCAACTTTTACAAGTGACTAGACCTAGCCACTACCAATTCAGTTGAACCCAACCGATGATTAGTAATTATCATCCTTTAATTAGTTAACCACTTAACTAATTTCTATTAAATCAAACCTTTTAATTTAATTCCTTAATTTACTTTTAGTTCACCTGATTAATCCAGCCAAAACTAATCCATTATTTTAATTAAGTTTGGCCCAATCTACTTCGTTGAACTAGACCATGTCAATTGACAAAATAAACTCAACCTTCTTTAAGTTGGCTAAAACCCAAAGCCC
The DNA here is from genome assembly GCA_026586065.1 of Dioscorea zingiberensis. Classification (NCBI taxonomy): domain Eukaryota; kingdom Viridiplantae; phylum Streptophyta; class Magnoliopsida; order Dioscoreales; family Dioscoreaceae; genus Dioscorea; species Dioscorea zingiberensis. Next base: position 3,518,949 of record CM048826.1, read on the forward strand.
AAATCCAATTAATCAACTAACTAACCAAAATTAGTCAGTCGTTAATTGATTATTAACTAATTATCCAATTAGTTATTCTCTAAATAATTATTCAACTAATTAATTGATTATCCAATTTATTTAATTTCTAATTAGTTCACCAATCAATTATGAACTAATTTGTTAAATCAAATAACTTAGCTAACAATTAATTAAATTAATTAATCATTATAATTTATCAGTAAATAAAAAAAAGAAAAAAAATATTCAACTATCCTAACCGTTCCTCTCTTTCTCTTATCTTTCTTTCTTCTCCGTTGCAGACCGTCGGCGACGCTTGGTGGCAGGAGTCCTCTCCACCTTATGCTCGTCGGCCGGGAGTGGCAGACCCTTAGTGGTCGCCTCACGGAGTAGAAGACCCGTTTCCCCTTCCCCTTCACGGCGCCCACGTTCCCCAAGCTTCTGTGCGCTCCTCATGGCGTGACGATGACCGGAATCAGAACCCCCCCTCCCTTGCCCTCCCCGACGAGGCCCTCACGTATGCATGGTATTCATCCAAGAACAGAAGGAAAAGGAGACTCACCTGAGGAGACTGGAGCTCTCTGATTCCTCTGACGACTCCGCCAGCAGTACCAACTCCGGCGAGGTGGTCACTAATGCTCAGAAAGGCTCCTTGATGCCTTGCTTTCCCTCGTGGGCTCACCGCGACTCCCTTGCGACCCTCCCAAAGTTGCCGGCCATGCTCCTCAACCCGTTCCTGGGCTTGTGGTGGTGATCGGAAGAGGATCCTTGACGCTATCCTGATTGCTGGCAAGGGAGATTGCGCTCCCAATCACCTCCTCCAACTTCCTATTTTGGCTAGAATCCATGTAGCTAAACTTGGTAGCGGTGGCACGCGCTCAAGCTGGAGAAGAAGAGCTGGTCTGTGTTTATATAAAAAAAAATATATATATATATATAAAATATATATATATATATATATATATATATATATATATATATATATATATATATATATGTATTCATCTCATTAGAATTAAAATTCTAATTTTAATAAAATTCAACTTATCATAATCCTGGCCAAATCAAGATTTGATAAGAAAACATATCCCGAGACAAATCAAGGGGTATAAATCCCATCCAAGAACATATCCCGAGACAAATCAAGGGGTATAAATATTATATAAAAAAAACAAAAAAAGGGTGGAATACCAATCCCGAGACATAATCCATATCCCGAGGCATGGAATGTCAATCCCGAGGCATGAATATCAATTAATGATTAATTGAATTAATTAATAAGTTTTAAAAGTTTAAACGGGATTTGGTCTTATCCATCCCTAGTGGAGGCGTTAGGATTCCTGCTTGGGATTTCACGGGGAAGCTGATCTCCGAGATAAGAACAAGACAAAGTTATTATAAGACAATGAGAAGAGAGACAAAAAAGGAGAAGAGAGACAAGAGAAGTGGAGAAAAGGCAAGAGGAAAAGAGAGAGAAGCGAGAAGAGAACAGAGGAGGCAGGGAAAGACAGAGACGAGAAGGAAAGAGTACTCACAGAGGCAAAAAAGAGGGAAAGGTAATTCTTCTCAAACTTTTTATCATAATAAAAAAAAATAATAATAATAAAAAATAAAAAATAAGAAAAAAAGAGGCAGCCCCCCTCTTCTCCATCTCTTCCTCTCTCACGACCGGCTCCCAACGAAGACCGCCCTCGCACGCCAGAAGCGGCCTTGCGAAGCCTCACTTGGGCAGTACGCCGCAGAGATCCGCCTACTCCGGCCACCGAAGCCTCCAGTCCCTTACTTATTCCCAGCCCTTGCCGCGGCCAGCTCCGCCCCAAGCTGCGCCTCGAGCTCAGTCAGTAGCGCCAAGCGCGTATGCCTAACGAAAGCGGTCGCTTGCACGGACCCAGCGTCGCATACCGCTGAGACCGCGCTAGCAGCGCGCCAAAGACCCAGCGCCGCGAGCCCAGCGCGACGCAGTGTATCGCGAGCCTTACGCCCCCTCACCCTAACACCTGCGCCGCCACACCACGCCCAGCGCCTCCTATTGCCCAGCTCTGCACCTGCCACCGCTCAACACGATCCCGCCTCGATGCGTCGCTGCGGTATCGCCCGGCCGGCCGTTGCTTGCACACCGCACCGCGCTGCAGCCATTCTTCCCACTCCTGCAGCCCTCCTCTCTGGCCATTCGCGCGCAGCTCCGTTGAGCTCCACCACCTGCAGCAACGTCGTCATCAACACCTACTGCTGCGGCTAAAGCCAGCCTCCATCACCGCAATCGGCGGCAACACCTCCAAAGAACGCCGGCGGATCCACAGATCCGCCGGGCCAACTCCTGCAAAGTCCTCCATTACTGCGGCAACTCCGTTGAACTCCACCACGCTGCGGCTTAGCGTCGCCATTAACACCTATCCTCTACAACAACTCCGGCTTAGTAGCATCAACATTGGCGTCATCCTATACCGCATCAACTCGGCAGCAGCAACGCGTCGGCATCAACACATAAACGCTGCGGCAGCGTCGACATCAACATCTGCGCCGCTCGGCAGTACGCCCGGCGTCTGCGGCAACTTTGCGCCATCGGCGCACGAAGCGCGTGACAAGACCAACAAACGGCAGCAATCATCCTCAGATAAGATCGGCACCGGCCCCACGTCATCATCCAACAAGATCGGCGCTGACCACGTGCGTCGTCAACCATTGGTTCGCGGCTTCGGCTCGTCATCGCCATGTCCGCACGCCAGCGGCTGTTTGGCGTCATCCGCATGAACGGCGGTGGCTCACCGCATCGGCGCTCGACAAGGTAGCCCACTGCGGCCGCTCATGCGTCCGTCCCGGCAATGACGATTAAATTTCGCTCGTTATCAACATCCCGGCATCAAAGCGGCGTCTCCTTGCATCAACCGACATCAACCACCGTCTGCATCAACACGGCGGCTCCGTGTGATCGCCATCATGGCCATTGGCGCCAGGCCACAGCGTGATCCAGTGTCAGTCGGCCAACATCACTCCTATTAGTATCAAGATAGCAAAGGATGATGTAGGCAATAAGCCATCAAACCTCTCTGTTCTAAGGGGTAAATGAAGAGTCTGCTGTGAAATATTGATTCTTGTACAAATTGATGTATATGTGAAATCCTAGAAGTTGTGTGTATGTATGTTTTGTATAAAAGCCCAGGGCTCTAAATCTGAGGGGAGGTTACTGAATTTTCAAAATGTCCCAAAGGAATGCAAGCATTTAAAAGGATACAAACAATGGCTTTGTTTAGTACCTACAATGTTGAAACATATTTTATTCGGCGGACGCTTGAAGATGCTACTCCTGCCATTAAGAAAATGGAGATGGTGAAACTGCTGAAAATGAGGAGAAAGTGATGAAGTCTAATTTTCCCATAAAATGGCCAGGAATGTGGACACGCATGTGATAAAGTGTAGTTGAAAGGAAAAGTGTTACACTGGAATTGGAATGGAGTCTCTTCATCTCTAACTACATATAATCCTCTTTTATTGTGGGATCAAGTAGCAAGGCAAAGTCTTCTCAAATTAGGGACATGGCTTACTCCACAAGGCTGCAAGTCTCTAGTCCCCAAGGCTCTTTAAAATAAAATTATAAAAGGATTTACGAGGCTAATGAAGCCCGAGAACCAAAATTTATGGGTTGATGTGCGCTGACTCAATGGAGAAAAGCCCCCATAGAAATGGACGGTTTGTTGAAAGGCTGCTTGAGTTCTTGAATAAATTCTTGAGCTAGCTGTAAATAGTTGTAATAAGGGCATATTCAAAAATTCACAACATGGCCGGAGAGAACTCTGATTGAAGTGAGGTTCTACGGCATTGGAAAATAGATATTTAGATCCACAACAGTTATGTACAACGCAAACTTCGTTCTGAAGACGTCGGTCGTATTTTGATGGGGAAAAGGATGAACATTATAGCTCTGGCGAATTTAATTCCCACGAAACCTCGTCGATTGCCCATATTCAAAAATTCATAACTCTGGCCCGGAAACTCCGATTGGCGATATATCTGGCGTTGGAAATTAGACACTTGGGTCTCCAACATTCATATTCAGATCTCGAGATCCTTTCGTGGAGTCGATCAACGTGGATTTTGATAAATAAAGGGTAGATTTCAGCGTTTACCGCCTACGTTGATCACCCAATTCAAAAATTCAACTTTGGCACAGGAAACTCGATTGAGATAATCTACTGCGGCGTTGGAAATGCTCTCCAACATTCATATACAACACAAACTCATTCTAGTCCGATCGGTGTGGATTTTTGATAAATAGAAGGGTAAACCATTTACTAGCTAGCTATGTTGATCGCCCAATTTCAAAAATTCATAACTCCGACCAGAAAACTCCGATCAAGATGAAATCTGTATGGCGTTGGAAATTAGATATCTAGATCTCCAATAGTCATATACAACATAGACTCGTTGGCTATTTCCGATTAGGTGTAAATTTTTGGCGGATAAAATAGTAGTCATTTCCAACATCCCGGCCATTAATGATGCAAGACTCATTTTCAAAAATTCATAATTCCACTGGAAAGTCCAATGGGAATGAAATTTGGCCGAAGACTAGATACCAAGAGCTTCAATAATTAAGTATATAGCACAAACCCTCTTTTGCAACCTCGGGCTGATGCATATTTTGATGGAGAAAAAGGCTAATCCCTCACTGTCTAGCCGCTCGGACCACTTCTCAGCGGACAACTCCGATCAAGACAAAATTGGCGGTATTGGGATTTAGGCTTCTGATCTCTCCAACCATATATAATGCAACTCTAAAGGCTCGGTTAAGAGCGGTTCTTGATGAAAGGGGAGTTAATTGGCACCCTAAACCCTTGCCACAGAGTCATGAGGAGCGGTGGATCATGGATCCCGTATGGTAGACTGAATCTTGAGAAGGCGTCATAAATACAACAAATAAATATATATCTATATATATAAACATATCTTTGATATACTTAGCATAATACTACAATAAAATAAATTATTCTTCTCATTATCTCTATTTGTACTTTTGCCCTTAATCGGAGGTTCCCCGAGGCATTTATGCAGGGTAATAATAGGGGAACTTGCCTGCAATAGGGAATTGAAAGAACCCACACAATAAAATCCCCGATATTTGTGCTTGATATATAAATGCGGTGTTACACGATGTCAGGCGCGTATTTTCGATCCCACAGTCTGCCTCGAGATCAAACTACTCGTTTGATCAGTTGGATGGACGGTGGTTAGACGCCCGCACGGTGAGGGCGCTTGCATCTACCTCTTAGTGAGGGCGGGAACCGTTGGATCAATCCTCGGGATCTGATTGCCCACAGATCTGTTAAATCCCAACCATTCATTGTTGTTAATGCAGCCATAATCTGATTTACTCGTGACATTTTGTGAATATGACCTTGATCTCTTCCAATTCATTCTCAGGTCCTTCCTTTGAGAGAAGATAGCAATTTATGAGTAAGTCCTCATTCTTCTTATTTTCACGTTCAGGTCCTTCATCCAGAGAGAACCATAGTTACCTTGCTGTCCTCAATCTCTACAAAATCCCATGTAGGTCCTTGGCGGCCTAATAATTCAAATCATGAGATTTCAATTATTTTCTCCTTCCTTTTTAATTGAAATCAAGTCATACCAACTTAGGACTTTCCTCAAAATTGATTAAATCAACTTGAATCCTTCTTCCATCTTAGTTCCAATCAATAATCATTTAGAGGCTTTCCATATTTAATTAAATTGGTTATTTCCAAATTTAATTAAATCAATCACTAATTAACTTAAATAAATTATGAGATAATTTATTCATGCCGATTTTTACCAAAATGCCCTTGGGATTTATACTAATCCCCAAAATACCCTTTGGCAATTTAACTAGAAATTAAATAGAGAAAATTCTAAATCCTTTTATTCACGAAAATCTTCGATTTTACAACATGAGATGGTGAGTTTAAAATACTGTTGATGTGAAGGGCTTTCACATAAAGCCATGTTAATAAGGACTAGCATGGATAGTTTGAGCTAGTGTTGGACTGAACTGCAAAGTGGCAAGACTTGCATGGGGCTTAAATTATTAGGGTTTAAGTATAAAAAACTTTCCACATGGATGCATGCTAATGAGTGGAGGCCTCAGCTGCCACTTGTAGATCAAGTAAATATGGCCCTCTCTTTTCATTTACATGAAATGCTAATTGATAGATGGTTTGCATGTAAGGTTTATATGGGATGAGGGCTTAAGTGCAAAGTTGAAGGGTAATGTGACAAGATTCTGATTTGAATATATTTTAAGAATTTAAGTGGAACCAAACTTGCACTTTTCTAAGTTAGATGGATTAGGAAAGAGGTTCTATTTGCAAAATATTTATTGAGGCAGCTAGAAATGTAAACAAAGTTATTGTGGCATGACAAACCCCAGGACTAAGTGCAAGAGGCCGGATTAACTAGGGGGTTTAAGTATGAAAGAAGTCACATGAATTAATAAGGCATGAGAGCAAGGGGTCTCATACAAATTCAACATAGTGGGGGGACCGAAATGCAAAAGAGCTCTCACATATATAGAGTATGACTCATGAGGGAGTTTCACAGAAGAATGCAAGAGAAGGGATTGCATGTGGAACTATTGTAGAATGGAGGAATATCCTGCAATTATGTGAGAAGTATTATATTCTAGGAATCATAGTGTAAAATGGACCCCGTGACTTAGTCTTATGTCAAACATGAGATGAAAGGGGATTTTTTTTTTTTTTTTTTTTTTTTTTTTGGTTAGTAGCAACCAAGGGCAGAATGGACATTTGGCTAGCCCTATGTTTAATCTCTCTTTACACTGAAAGTCCAGGTATGTTAAGTAGACTGGTTAACATGCATGGTTAGCTTGCGCAAGTGTGGCATGAGCTTTGGAACCCTTGGGACATGCATGCATGGCTGTGTGCATGGTCCCTGGTGGGATAAGTAGGCCGGTTGGTGAGCATGGTTTAATTCACATCCCATTAAGCTATGAATAGAAATTTAAATGCATGTATGGTTTAGAGGATAAGTTAGAAGGGACTAAGTGAAGATGATCCCACGGGTTGTTAGAGGGAATAGACCAGGTAGTCTCATGTAAGAAACAGTGTTATCATTTGACTATCATGGTTCTTCTTCTTTTAACCCTATTTTAATAAACTTTTATGACATTGATTTTTTTTTATTATAATCCATATACTTTTGGTGATGATAATTCTTCTCATTCAAGAAAAAATTACTCAAATCATTTTTTCGAAGTCTTTACTCATTTTAGTGATCCTATTGTTTTGTTGGTAGTAGATGATTGGTGTATAGATATATATATATATATATATATACGCCACTGATATAGTGTATCAGGTCGGCTGGATCACTGTGCTGATTCGACGGACACCCATTTTGGTCCCTGGAGTACGTTTGAAGGATTTTCAACCATACGGATGAGAAGATCATCAAAAAATAAGCTAGCATATCAATTTTCATACAATTTAGTGACCGTTTGGTCCTCTCACTTAACGGTTCTTATTTTATAGAAATCTGAATGGTTCAGAATTTCAACCATTAAGTAGGAGGACCAAACGGTCACCAAATTGTATGAAAATTGACATGCTAGCTTATTTTTCGATGATCTTCCCATCCGTACGGTTAGAAATCGTTCAAACATTCACTAAGGGCTGAAATGGGAGGTGACATGGTATGAACAATATTTCTGTCGGCCGCACAATAACACGACTATATATATATATATATACACACACACACACACACACACACCATTGAGAGCTATCCTTGTGAAATTGGTGTGTGTTGTTGTGTATTTTGTAATCTGTTGATGAGAAAAAAGCAACACCTTGGCACGTGGCATCACGGGACCACTCCAATTTCCCGGTCTCTCCCTAGAGGATGTGTGGAGATTCCACCATCACCTTCTGACAAAGGAAAACCCCATTATTGCACAAATGACAAAGGGAACATCCTCTGGATAGAAGCGTGCACCTGTACGCGATAGGACACCACAGAGCTCCCGACCAGAGCCTGACAACAAGGTCAGTAACAATGCCCTGGCCCTAGCTATCAGTCGTGAAGGTAGTCGTTCAGTTGTAAGAAAGGGAGGAGGGTTTGGAAGAAAACTTCTTCTCCAAGAAGTCTCTTTCCTCCGGATCTCTCCTGTATCCTTTTTCATCCTTCTCTTCTTCCACTCACTTCCATACACTCCCTCCACCCAACTAACTTGAGCGTCAGAGGGTCTGGGGGGAAGAAACCCCCGGACTTGTTTTGCAAGACCAGAGGAGTCCTCGCTGGTGATCCCCTAACCATCACCACCCTCCGCCGGCTTGAGTCTCGAAGCCCTCTTAAAGCTTGCGGTCTTGAGTCACACAACTCCAGCATCCACTTTTCTCAGTGCAACTTTGAACAGGAAACTGATTCAGCTTTTTTTTTCAGTTTACAGCATCAACATGATCTTAATATGTTGTTGTTGTTGTTGTGGTTGTTGTTGTTGTTGTTGTTTGTAATAACCCTCCCCAAAATTTCAGTGATATTTAATTTTTTTCATACATCGGCCGACTTGACATTTTTTATTTTGCTTGATTATTAATTTAAGTTTGGGTGATGTTTTTACTCCCGATAGCTTAAATGAAATTTTTTGGGAAAAGAATGGACCATCATATGGAGGTTTTTAAAAATGGGGACTATAGTGTAATTTCCATATAAAACAGGGACAAAACTGAAATATTGTTTAGACACCAGCATCTAATGAGATTAAGATGCGTGCTATAGTACAGTGGGATTTTCCCACGGTATGAGACCTAGGGGTTCTAAGCTTCAGTTTTTGGATTCTAAGCTTCAATTTTTTAGGTCCCAACCACTGTTGTAAAAATAGCGGCGATATTGTAACATGAACACCACCCTAGAACCCCAAAACCTATACATTAGAACCTAGAAAACACAACATTAGGACACACCCAGGACCCATACAGTCTTATACCGTGTGAACAATGCACACGATATATTAGAATTAACCTTGAGATTAAACTTTCCCTTTCCACTGAGATTGAAGGTACTGAGCCTTCTCTAGCAATTGAAGTCGGTGGAGGTTCTGAATACGACCCTGGATGGATCCCCGCCGAACACCAAGGACGAGAGGTGCAAGTCGGCGAATTAGATCGTAGTGCACCGGGCGATGACGACCATAAGGGATGTGGATGGGATGTTCTCTTCTTTGGATCCCGAGTACTATAACATCCTCATGAAGTGTGATCTCAAAACTTTGATTTGATTACTCTTTCATACAGGGGCAACTCAAGGGTAAAGTGGGTGAAGCCAACGCTTTAGGCCCCCAAATTTTAAGGGCCTCATATTTACTTTTTATCCTTTAAGATTTTTTTTTTGAAATCTTATTATCATAACTATAATAATAGATTATTATAATAAATTGATATTTAAAAATTTTAATTTAAATTTTAATATCTATTGGAGGCCTTATACAAAGTTTAAACCTTAAAATTTTTTAAAAGCTTATCATTGTAGATTGAATAACTATTTGTATGATAAGTTAATATTTAAAAATTTAATTTAATATCTATTGGAGACCTCCTTATCAATTGAAAAAGGATTAGCCACATTATCAATTGAAAAAGGAATGTTACAACAAATTGATTAAAAAAATTTAATTAATAACGTCACATCTCAAAAAATTAGAAAAATAAATTTTAAATAATTTTTTACAGTAGATAGTTTTTTCTATATTTTTCACAAAAAAAATTCACTTTTTATAAAATAACCTATTATCTTTCTATTGCTTAAATTTTTGTTTGTTTGTTTAGATTTTTTTTTTCTTTTTGGAGTGGTTATAAAGTTAGTTCCCCATCAAGACCCATAATAGTTATCATTTTAGTGTATAAAATAGTTAAAAAAATATCTCGTATAAATATTTGTTAAAAAAATTAATAAAATTTAATTTATATTAAATAATTAAAATCCCCATTTTAAAATTTTGCTCTAGGCCTCCAACTCTTTTGAGCGGCCCCTCTTTCATATTCCCATATAGTGTTGAATTATTATTTGATAACCTCAATGCCAAATCCACAAGATATGTGAAACATGGATGAATAAGATTTGATTTAAGTTTCATAGATTGAATACAAGGAATAGAGTTGGGGATTACCTAGAGCCATATATCCATTCGGCCCTTTAATCCCACTTGGGAATAAGGATAAGTTTTAAAAAATTTTGAATTTTTCTAAAAGGAATTTTTAAACCAAATGTATTAATAATAAAATAGTGACGTGTCTTTATATAATGGTGGGCTATATTTTTAAATCTTAATTAAAGATTTTAACGGGAAAATTTTTATTATGGGGAATTATGTTGGGGTTATCCCCCAACCAAACCAAACATGGCCTAAGTGTTCATAAGCTTTCTCATTTCATGAGCATCTAATATTAAAGCTTTAGAAGTCATCCGCTCAAAGAAAAAGGGGAAGAGATCGAGTGTCCACGCGGCGGATTATGGTCGCGTTTCCAGCTGACTCACCCCTTGCTAAAGAAACCTAGTTAATCTCAAATATAAAAAGAAACCACCATTAAAGCTCCAAAACCTTAATGAAACATAGACCTTAGTGGATAATGATGCCATGAAGTAGAACTAATGCAAAACCCTCATGAAGGATGAAACGAAGTGGATCATGATGTCATGCTTATGGGTTGAGGTTTAATGTTTTGCAAACTTCACTTTAACCCTAAAAAACTATATTAAGTACCAAAAAGTCATGTTAAAGCCCAGGCTACGGGCGTCTTGAAGGTTCTTTCAAAAGTGAAGTGTGGTCCCGGTGTGGATCTCATTCCAACCAATGAGGACACCAGTATCAACCAACTGAAGAACCAGTGGAAGACTGAAGAAGACGTTGAAGAAGCAAGATCATCGAATAGTACAAGGATGAGGATGAGGATGAGGATGAGGATGGAAACTTCTCTTTTAAACTTTCCATAGAAAAATCAACCTCCATGTTAGATGTTACTAATGAGCAGTTGTTTAATTTATAGGTGCTCAAGTATTGAAGCATCAAGAGGAATGAATTTTCTTCTTGACTATGGGAACATCGATAATAGATTTATCATCATAATGAAATCCACTTTGTAAGTATATCTCTTATTTGATGTGCAGGGGTGATGAGTGATGTATCTGGTAGGTGGTGCTGAATAGGAGACACACTGGTTCGAACTGTTATAGAATCTTTGGTGGTCTTTAATTGGAGAAACACGCGATTAAAAGTTACAATGTTTGAAATAGTGATGTGAAGCATTTTTATGTATTAGTGTCTAATGAGGGTGGACTTCATCTAGATTGGGTTCTTGGACATGCCATGAGAATTGTATAATAATTGGAATGTAAGATTCCATATTTTCATAACTATATTATGTTTTTTCTTGACGATTTACTTAGAAACATTGCATTTTTTACCATGTATGTTGACATATACAACCAGGGGATAGCCTTCCTTTGTCCTACACTCTTGGGTAAGCCATGTGAGTCGATGTAAAGCTATCCATGGAGAACATTTGATGTAGGAGTATCCGAGTCAGATGATGTGTTTCAGTTTGTTTGGCCATAGCTTTGGCTACGGTGTCAGAATTGCGCATATGACCCCAATCCGGAGAGCTCTTTGCAGCGCATACACCATGGTAATGAAGCTACCCTTGATGGGTGTCATTTTCCAATTCAAATTCCACTATTTTCCGTTGGATCATAGTTTAAATAATTTTCACTATTTTTGGTAATAAATCGTCTATCAAATTAGAAAGTAATTTGACGTTGATTTAGTCTAATATTTTGGTCGATTATTTGGCTTGTTTTTAATTTTTGAAAGATTCTGAATTAAAAAAACAAAAGAAGTTCCAACTATAACCTCCAAATAATTTTATATTCTTATAAGGGTTTAATGCAAAATTAATACTGATTATAATGTTATAAATAGAAAAGAAAACCCTAGCCTTCTCTAGTTTTTTATTTCCTCCCCGTCACAGGCCGTAGGAGAGAGAGAGGAAATAAAGAAAGAGGAGGGAACATCTTATGCATCCCTATAATAATCTTCCTCAGATTTAAAAGTCTTTTGGGTTTTCGCTAAGTTTTTCATATGGTTAAATTCTTTGAAAGATTATAAGTAGGGTTTTGATTCATTGTAGACCTAGATAGGGCTTTGATTCATTGTAGACTAGACATATCGAAAGAGAATATAAGGATTTTGATGCATAAGAAATTTTGAAGGACCTTAAAAATAGTTGATGGTAATAAGAAAAACAAGAAATTCTTAATTTCTAAACAAAGATCTAAAATATTGAAATTTCTGAAAAAATGAAAAATCAGAAATTCTGGAATTTCTAAAATTCTAAAATATTTGAATTTCTGGAATTTTTGGATTATTGCAGTAATTTTTGAAATTCAGGAAAATAATTTCTGAAATTCAGAAAGTATAATTAAAAATCAGAAATTAGCAGAAAATTCAGAAAAGAAAAATAGAAAATTCGAGATTGCTGAATTTCTTCAAAGAAAAAACAATCTAGTATTTGAGAGATCAAGATTTCATTATTTGTGTGTGATTTGTAGAAAATTGAGAAAACAAAGGGTGTTTATGTAAATTGCACACTTGGTGAAAAATTTTCAGAATTTTGGAATTTATTGGGAATAGAACTATTAGATACAAAGATTTTGAGATCCTTTTTGGCACGAATAGTATAGAATCTTAAATATTTTTCTTCGTCTAATTATTTTATATTGATTTGGAGAATTCAAGAAGGTGAAATATTTCAATTTGGGAATTTCGGAATTAAGGTAAGTTCATTCCGCCTTCTAGTGTTTTATTTGTATCAACCATGATTGTTATGTACGATGACCATATATGCTTTATAAAAACTTGGATCAAACTCGTATACTTGACAAAATTCTGATTGGACACGTGTCGCTTAATTGACATGTTCTAAAAATATTCAACTTTGGATACATGATTTGCCTATTGATTGGACACTCGGATTTTGTTTCATCGGTTTTTAAATATTTTCACTAAAATATCAAACTATGATTTGATGCCTTGCCAATGGGGATAATCATTGGAATCGGTGCCCTGCCAACGGGGGTATATATTGGTGATTTGACACCTTGCTAATGGGGTTAATTATTGGAATCGACACCCAGTCAACAGGAGTTATGCGTTGACATATTGGAATCCTAACCACAAGGAATATTGTGAAATGGTTGTACTCTGATTGGGATTTTAGAAAAGTGGTGTCCATATTTGAAACTTGGAACTATCGAATGAATTTTCAGCTAGTGATCCAAAAACATTATTATTTGAAAAGTATACATTATTATGAGCATGTCTGAATGATTTTGAAGAAGCTTGAAATTGATTTACTATTCGTGAGCATGATATGAATTTTGATGCATTGATATATTATAAACTTGTTTGATCCAGCTAGATAGGTTGTTGGTTATTATTAGGCTAGTTAGCTAACCCCTCTTCTCCTCCTCTTTTAATTTTAGGTTCAAATCAGAATATTTGATTTCCAAGGAGAATGTGGCCTTGAATGGTGAATGAATTAGCTGAGTTGATTTTAGTTAATTGATTAAGATGTGTCAATAATAATATTTTGTTTTCATTTGTTGAGGACTTCTTGTTTCTCTTGAGGATTTTTCAGACGTTGTAAGGAATAAATTGAATATTTGAAATTTGAAGTACTTTGTTACTATTTGAATTGTGATATGATGACAGGTTATAGATTTTTGTCCCAAGCAAGGTTTGGGGCGTGACAATTTCTAATTTGAATAATTTTGGGCTTTTTTTGCTATTTTTTGACAAAATTTCCAAAGTAGTAGGATTCTAGAGTTTCCAGCTATTTAGTCCGGCTTGTGACCTAATTTTAAGATTAGACATTATTTTTATGAAATTGATTTGAATTTGAGAGAGTTTTATCTCTTTTATGGGTGTCTTCTTACGTTCTTCCTTGGCAATCCATAGGTTGCAGTTAGCTCGCAGAATAATCGCTATTCTGCCCAGTGTTAGTTGATACCAAAGCTTCAACATCTTCCTGGGCTACGATCTCATCAGCTTTAATGGATGGTGGGCATGGTCGTGGTTGTGGTTGTCATTGGCAAGTTCCGAAGGAGGAAATCCAACACAGTGATCATAGCACTCGGGAGGTGATGATTGAGGGTTTGAAAAGGCAAGTTGCACAGTTATTCCGACATCTGGCAGCACGTGATTTGGATTGTGGTCGTCGTGTGCAGGTTCTGAAGAAGGAAGTCTAACCCCATTATCATAGCATTCAGGAGGTGATGATTGAGGATTTGTAGAGGCAATTGGGAGGGTTATCCTGCATCTGGCCGGGCGCGATTTCGATCGTGGTCGTCGTGGGCAGGTTCCGCTTGAGGAAGTCTAGTACCGTGATCGTAGCATTCAGGAGGAGTTTAGCGAATCCATGTATGATATTGATGAGATGAGATCTGTGATCCCATGTATGACGATGATGAGAGCGAGCCCGTGTATGACAATTGCGAAAGGAAATTAGCGAGCCAGTATATGAGGATGATGAGGAGGAGATTGGTGAGCCCTGTATTAGATGGTGAGGAGGAGATAGGCTAGCTTGTGTATGACAATTATGAGTTGGAGATTGGCGAGCCCATGTATAACGATGATGAGACTAGCGATGTGTTGTACGAAGATGGCTATTTGACTGTAGCCTTTCACATGATTCTCTTAACTCCCAAGTACGATTCATGTGATGATTGCTCAAGAACTAATATTTTTCACATGACTTGCAAAATTGCAGATAAAGTTCGTAAAATGGTCATTGACAATAGCAGTTGTGTAAATGTAGTATCCAAGGATGACTGTCAAAAGTCTAGTTACAAGCTTGGGGCTCATCTAATTAGAGATACTCCAAAGATTAATATTGAACCGCCGGATAAAGGTCCTGATGATGAAGCTTAAGATTCACCAGATTCTTTTCCTTCTTTTAAGATATATGATGACGATGTAGAAATGAAGCTTCTTATATATGGATTACCTTGTAGATTAGACACTTACTTATTGGTCTCTCTTGAAGATGAACTCAAGGCTCTCTTGAATATTGAAGTTCAAGGCAATAAACTTAAGAATTGTGTGAGTGCTACACTGCCACCCCTTCAAGTTGCATCAGTTTCTCTTTGTGTTATGACTATACGACATGATATCACCACTTGCAGTTCATCTCATATCTCACTTTTAGTACCAAGAAATGCATAGACATGTTTTGATAATTGGCTTTTGGAAAGCCACATCAAGAATGAACTTAATAAGAAGACTCAGTTAGTTCAAAACGTACCAAATGGTGAACAGAGCAAGCCACCCTTTTTAGATCCATCAAATTATGCTTCTATGGTTACTGGTACATCTTTTTTCGAAGTTACATTGAAAGTTCCATCTTGGAGATCTCAGCTTTTGAAGCAGCTTGCACCTAATTTCTCCTACAAAAGTTTGTCGGTGCTTGGAATTGTTCATGGTATTGTTGTTGCTAGTTTTGGTAAGGCCAATGAGTTGACAGAGCACCTTTGGAGTATCCATGAACAAGTAAAAATGGCTATTCATGAGAACAATGCCAAGCATAAGACTCGAGCTGATGGTCATTATCGGCATGTACTTTTTAATGTTGGTGATTTTGTTTGGATTGTATTAACTCGTGATCATTTCCTATTTGCGAGTATAATAAGCTCAAGGAGTGGAAGATTGGATTCTGTGAGTCTTTGTTTCATGGATTCTGAAGATGCTATTGTGAATTCGAGGGTGAGTTCTTTCCAACTAGGGGTGCCTGATGCAAGAGGATCCGAGGCAAATGATGTGTTTTAGTTGTTTGGCCATAACTTTGGCTTCGGGTGTCGGAATGGCAAATATGACCCCAATCCGAAAAGCTCTTTTCGGCGCGCACACCATGGTCACCAAGCTACGCTCAATGGGTATCATTTACAAATTCAAATTCCACTATTAAAGTCAATGCTTGAGTTTGACAAGCTTTTGGCCAGGTGGGCCTTCCTGCCGGATCACCGTTTAGATAATTTTTGCTATTTTTGGTAATAAATCATCTACCAAATTAGGAAAAAAAATTTGAAACTGATTTAGTCTAGGATTTTGGTTGATTATTCGGATTGTTTTAAATTTCAAATTTGAATAATTTTGGGCTTTTGTTATTTTTTGGCAAAATTTCCAAAATAGTAGGATTGTAGGGTTTCCAACTATTTAGTTCGGCTTGTGGACTAGTTTTAAGATTAGACTTTATTTTTATGAAATTGATAAGTGTATGATCATACATAGATTTCCTTCATATTTACATACACTTATATAGATTTCCATCATATTTGCATGCACTTATTTTGGCTGATAAGTGCATGATCATACATAGATTTCCTAGTATCAATTCTCTATTTTTGTGCTTCCTTGCGTATTTCTGTGTGATTGGACAAGTAAATAGGTGCCCAGGAGAAAAAAGAACAAGAATCGGGACATTTCGGAGAAAAAGAGTGAAATATTACACATGTAGAGAAGTGCATGGCCATGCTCTTACTCAACATGGGTGTGTTGATGAAGCACGGGCGTGTTCAAACCCATGCAACTCTTGGATAATTGAAAACGCGTTAACCGCATCGCTAGATGAAGAGCACGGGCGTGCTTTAGATTAACACGGTCGTGCTTCAGATCAATAAAGGCGTGCTTTGCAGGTTGGAAAATTATAAAAAGCCGTCCACTTAACCCTAAGGAGGCAACTTTTGGCGGAGCAATCTCGGGCGATTCTCGCAGTGATGGCTAAGGTTCCGCGAGAGGAATTGAAGGTGGAGGAGGCATAATCAAGGGAAGATTTCTATGTCTAATTGTATAACCTCCTCTTGTATTTTAGTTATTGTAGGCCATAGCATGAGAGGCTACCCTTTATGGTGCCTCGGACACCTGAACCCTAGGATGAACTTATTATTGATTTCCTATTATGTTTGGTTTTTTGCTTTATTAATAATTCCTGTGTAGCATCTTGATTGTCTGTGCTTACAATTCTTTGTGGTTTTCTCGTGCATGAGCCCGATCATCCATCTCCTCAGGGGATAGCATCAGCATGTTAGGATTCATGTTGGATGGTTGTGTGGTTGTTATTGTATTAGCCCAGAGTTGTTATTTTTCTAGATATCCTTGTGTGATTTTTTCGTGCGTGAGCGTCGAGTCATCTTCCTTATTAGGTTAGAGCATCCAGCACCACAAGTGTTTATGCAGTGATTCGGAATGGTTAGAATATCCCATTAGCCTGGGGATTCATCTAGATAGGTTCCAGTCAGGCACAAGTGTTAGGGTGTGCATGAGCATCACGAGAGATTGGGCGTTGCGCTGAGAAGTGCATTGTTATATCCTCCAAGAGTTATCAGTAATTAGGTAGTAATAGGGAGTCGATCATTAGCAAGGGAATCCTAGGGGACTATGATCCGAGGTGCCATATTTCATCTCTGATTACCCTCAAGCCACCAACTATTCGCATTAGCTTTTAATTAGGATATACAATCAGTTTGATCATACAAATCATCATATAGTTTAGGCTAGGTAATAGAGGACAATTAGTACTTGTGGCAAGTCCCTGTGGATTCGACTACCCTACCCTTGGATAGTTTACTACTTGATCGACCCCGAATACTTGCGGGAGAAGTGTCGTGCATGTTCGTGCATGCATCAAGTTTTTGACATCGTTGTCGGGGACTAACAAAGTTAGGAACATTACAATTTGTTATTCTAGCTATTTTATTCTATTTTACGTAAAAATTAAAAAAATTCAGAAAATAAAAATTACAAAAATACTCTCGCTTTTGATCTGATTTCGTTCTTTCTTCTTTTCAGGTGCTAGCGTATAACAGGAAGTAGAGTTACATATCTAGAGGAAGTACCTGAGCCAGATTTCAAGTGTCACCTTCGTCGTCAAATAAGAAAAGCTCTTCTCATGAAGATAGCAGCAACAAAGTCTAGTTCAGAGGTTAATTGACCAGGACCAATTACAGCACCAGCTCAATCCATATCAGATTATGCAAAGCCAAACCTGGACAACATCGTTTCAAGTATTATCCCACCACCAGTCACAGGTAACACTTTTGAACTGAAGCCTTATATCATCCAGATGGTCAAGCAATCATGCCAGTTCGATGGTTTCCAAGATAAGGACCCATATGCACACTTGCAAAGCTTCTTGGAAATCAGTGACACGATTTTAGTAAACGGGGTACTGACAGACACTATCCGTCTCAGGTTGTTGCCTTTCTTAGTCAAAGGACGGGCAAAGTAGTGGCTAAACTCATTGCCTCATGGATTAATCGCATTATGGGCCCAGTTGACAGTGAAATTTTTGATGAGGTATTTCCCACAGGCCAAGATATAATGAAGTTGCGGAGCGACATCTCTTCCTTCAGATAGATGGAGACAAAAATACTATATGACACAGGGGTGAGGTACAAGGAGATGCTTAGAAAGTGCCCTCAACATGGTATAGAGGATTGGATGCAAGTTCAAACATTCTACAATAGACTAAATATAGCCACCAAGCAGACCTTGAATGCGGCAGCGAATGGCTCACTTTGCAGCAAGAATCCTAACCCATCTAGAGAACTAATTAATAAGATGGCAACTAATGGATATCACTGGAGTTTTGAGAGAACCAAACATAACAGGGTGGCTGGGATACATAAGTTGGACGTGTTGACTAACTTGGTAGCCAAGGTGGAAGCGATAAGCCATAAACTGAAGAACATCAGTTATTAGCAACCTGCACCAGTAATGATATGGAATTCATGTGGGAATAAGGCAGAAGAGAGACACCTCGAACAAGCGGAAGTGGTTGATTACATAGGAAGATCTCAAAATAACCCATACAGCTCTACATATAACCCCGGATGTAGGAACCACCCCAACTTCTCCTATAGTATTCTGATATAGCATCCGGGGCAGCCGAGAGCAACCACACCTCAAGGGAATCCACTATCACAACCAGATAGTTAACCAAGTAAACAAGAGAAGAAAATCCCAAGCTTGGAAAACTGGCTTGCACAGTACTTTCAAGCAAACGAGATGTGACTCACCAAGCATGAAGAGATAATGAAGAATCAACAAGCATCACTTCAAAACCTCTAACACTAAGTTGCCCAAATAGCTAAGTCACTAGCAGAATGACCAGTGGGTATCCTCCCGAGTAACACAAAAGTCAACCCGAGGGAATCTGTCAAAGCCATCACCCTCAAAAGTAGGAGGGAGGTGACCCCATCACAAGGAACACACCCATCACACAACCCGAGGTCTGAAGATGAAGGAGAGAAGGGATGGATAAGATCAAGGAAAGACCCATGGTGCCAAAATGCAAGCCTAAATTGCCTTACCCAGCCAAGCTGAAAAAGGACCAACAAGATGAGAAATTCAAGAAAGTCCTAGACATGTTCAAGACACTACATATCAATGTTTCATTTGTGGAAGCACTTGCTCAAATGCCACGATATGCCAAGTTTTTTAAAGAATTTCTCACCAACAAGAGGAAGTTGAAGGAGGTGTCCACGGTAACGCTAAATGAACAATGCTCAATAGTCCTCACCAACATCCTCCCGAAAAAGGAAAAGAACCAAAGGAGTTATATAATTCCCTGCACCAATATTGGAGGACTGGTGGACGAAAAGGCCTTGGCGAATATTGGAGCAAATATCAACCTAATGCCCTACAAGATACTCCAAAAGCTTGGGATAGGGGAGCCAAAACCTACAACAGTGACACTTCAAACAGTAGATAGATTCATCCGACACCCTGGAGGGATTGTTGAAGACATGTTAGTAAAAATTGATAAGTTCATATTCCCAATGGATTTCTATATTTTGGACCTAGATAATCAAGGAGATGTATCTTTCATCCTTGGAAGATTGATTCTGAAGACTGCACAAGCATTATTTGATATCAAGGATGGTCAGATGACCTTGAGAGTTGGAGAAGAAGTAGTTCTCAAGCTCAAAGACGCGATGCAACATCCCATGGAACTTGATGATTGTTGCTATTTTATTGACCTTGTTGATGACTATGTTTCTGACCATGTGCAGGATGAACTATTAAAGGATTAGCTAGAAGACCTGTTGGAGAGTGACCCAGCCCAGGAAGAACTAATTGAGGAAAGGAGGGATCATGAGTAAACTCTACTAATGACACGCAACCAGAAGAGGAGAGTATGGTGGAGAGAATTGACAAAAAGAAGAAGGAGTCGATCTCCTGCACATGCAACAACCAATTCAATATTACTCAACAACAACTTCTGTGAGTATGAAGTTATATCTTTCTTGAGTGAACAATTTGCTGGATGCAACCCGCTAAACGAGGAAGACGGGGAGACCCGACTCTTTGAACCCTCTTGAGCTTTAGGGTACGTCAAGCTAGTGACGTAAAACAAGCGCTTCTTGGGAGGCAATCCAAGCTTGGTTAGTTTTTAGTCCTTTTTATTTATGATTTTAGTTAAGTATACATTAGGGGTAAATTTCATTCACTGGATGATGTTCATCGATTATGTGCATTTCAAAAAGTTTAACGACTAATTAATCCTTTGTATTTGGAGCCACTAACACGCAAGTAGAGGGGATGACAGAGCAGCCCGGACGAAAGGAAAGAGAAATAGAGAGCTACACGGCAAGAATTGACATTCATACTCTCAATAGAATAAATAACAAACTTCCCCAGGATTTGCCAATCAGCACTCCTATGTATTCGATCAGACCATGCCCCTAAATGCCTTGAATGCGGGCCTTATGATAAAATTAAAAGCCCATTTAGATTCAATAGAGAATGGGGACACAAGAAAGGCTCTTGGGAAATGAAAGAATAGTGGATAGAAATGACCTATGAGGGTACCTTCCTCATTGCCAAAAAATATACAATAACTAGGTCGGATTGACAAAATGGAGCCAAGAAACTTACAAAAAAATTCCACTGAGCAATGAGGACCTTTTTGCTAAACTAGAAGCCTTCGACATTATACAAGAAGATAGGGACCTTCAGGGAAAGGAAAGCACTGAATGCCTAGACCCGCAACACACATATGGTGATATAATAAGAATAGAGGAGGCACACTGGTGTCAGTGTTCAAGAATCACCTGGCTTAGGGAAGAAGACAACAACACAAAACTCTTCCTTGCTTTAGCAAACTAATAAAGGTATCATAATTAGATGCACACCATAGAACATTAGAGATACATAATGACAAGGGAGACCGAAATCACCAAAGTCTTCTATGATCATTTCAAAGAGCTTCTAGGCCGAACCCATAACTTAAGATATACAACAAACTAGAATGACTTGTTCTCTCACAAGGAACCTCAAGATCTCCATCACTTAGCGAGTCCCTTCACTATGGAGAAAATTAAATGCAGGAACTTAGCTTGAACATAGCCCTAAAGCCTGATGGCTTCCCAATGACCATCTTCCAAAGAAGATGGGAATTCATCAAGGACGATCTTATTAAACTATTCCAAGACTTCTATTATGGACAAGCACAGATAGGAAGGATAAACTGAATACACATCACATCATCCTCATTCCAAAAAAGGAGATACCTAAAAAGGTCAAGGACTATAGGCCGATCAACCTGATAAGCCACTCCATGAAAATAATTAATACAAAGGTCATCGCAAACAGACTCCAAACGATAATCACAGGGATTATTGATGAATCCCAAATGACCTTCATCAAAGAAAGATCCGTACAAGATAACATCATAATAGCTGAAGAAATAATACACAAAATGAAGACACACAACCATGTGGGGGCCATGTTGAAGATAGACTTCGAGAAGGCCTTCCATACATTGGTTTGGGATTTCTTGATGGGTGTTCTTGAAGCAAGGGGATTTGATCCTAGTGGGGCTCATGGATAAAAGTCGTCCTACTTTTATCCAAATCAAAACTACTAATTGACGGGAAACCAACAAGATATATCATATATAAGAGGGACTTGAGACAAGGTGACCCATTCTCTCCTCTCCTCTTTGTTATAGTAGTTGATGTTTTCAACTCCATGAGAACCAAAGCAACTAGGGAAACATTTATAGGGTCATCCAGTATGGAGAACAGGAGGATGAAGGAATCTCTTTGCTCTAATACATGGATGACCTTCTTGTCCTTTGCTCAGTTGACATAAGTCACCTTAGAACTCTAAAGCTCATTTTCTACCTATACGAAGGACTATCGAGACTCTGCATAAATTACCACAAGAGTTTCCTCATCCCATTCAAGATAGGAGAGGCAAATATTGAAGTCATGGCTAACACTATCAACGGTTAAGTAGAAAAGCTACCAGTCAACTTCATGGGCATCCCTCTATAAAAAACAAAGCAAAAAAAAAAAAGGAGTGGGCCCAACTCATAAACAAAATTAAAAAGCGGATCAACATATGGAAGGCTCACCTACTCTCTATGGCTGGAAAATTCACTCTCATAAATTCAGTCATTTCAGTCATTCCAAACTATTGGTTGGCAATATACAAACTGTCGGAATTAATAACTAAGCGTATTGAAACTTTAAGAATAGACTTTCTTTGGCAAGGGTCAGACCTAAACAACAAGGCTTATTGACTGGTTAAATGAAAATAATTGTGTAGACCCAAGGAATATAGAGGATGAGGTATCACATATCTCAAATGTTTCAATGTGGCGATGATCGGAAAATGGTAATGGAGACTCATTAGTGGATTACCCAATATATATCAGAAAATCAATATTCCACACAACTACTTCAAAAACACATAGATTGATCCCCATAGACAAGCCTCCATTAAAGCATCATATTTCATGAAGGGATTATCTGCCTAGTGGAAGATCTTGGAAATAGGAATTAAGGTTAATGCAGGAAAGAGCAACACCGTTAACCTTTGGCATGACAAATGGGTCAAGGGCCAAACACCCATCAATCTCTTCCCCTCACTCCATGAGTCCATTGAAGAGACCATCACCTATATAGCTTGAAAAGGCACATTGCAATCATCGACATGTCATACCACTACTAAAATAGGGCCCACTAACCAGGGAGATGACAAAGAAATTAGGAAAACTACTAATGGCCCTTAAATCAACACAGGAAGAAAGAGAAGACACCGCGACCTAAAACCTATGAGCTAATGGGAAATTCTCAGTTAAATCACTCTATACATTCATAGTGGATAACAGAGTACGAGGTCAATTCTCAAAAAAAATTTGGGGGCTCCCTTGTCCAAAAAGAATAAAGTTATTCGCATGGCTGACAAGGGATAAAAATATCGTTTGGTCATATTATCCATTTTTTTATTTATTATTATTTATTTTATTTTTTTAAAATTAGCCGACAAGCCACCCCACGAGGGATTCAAGGACGGACACAGCTACATGGAGCATTCTCAACATGCTGCGTGCAGAGCAAGCTTAACGTGTCGAACACCTCTAAGTAGAGAACCTATCACTATCTTATGTGAGTGAGGCTCGAACACGAGACCACTCGTCTGACGCAAGGTAGTGTTACTACTAGGCCAAGAGCCCTTTGGTATTATTATTATTGTTGTTGTTGTTGTTTTAGAGAAATTAATCCGATCCTATTACAAAATTAAAAGCATAATCAAATAATATAATTCACATATAAAACATAATTGTATAATGATTCTTAAAGTAAAGGGTAGCCCGGTGCTACAAAGTTTCCGCTATACGTGGGGTCCGGGGAAAAGTCGAACCACTTGAGTCTATTGTACACAAACCTTACCCTACTTTTTTACAAGAAGTTGTTTTCACGACTCAAACCAGTGACCTTCAGGTTACATGGCGACAACTTTACCATTATGCCAAGACTCCTCTTCTATAATGATTCATAGAGTACTTCAACTATTTTCTTAAAAAATTTATTTACTATGAAAATGAAGTTTTTCATGTAAATTTATCATGAATGATGGTTTATGATCATATATACAATTAAAAAAGTAAAGCATTCTAGAATAAGATTTAATATAAATTTTATTTATATGCATAAGAAGCAATACTATTATCTTTGTTTAGTCTACAAACACATGAAAATTAAGCATACCAACAAATGTCTTCTTGGCAATCTAACTTGCAAGAAAGAGTGCACAATTAAACAACATTAAATAGAACAATGAAAAGAAATTGTTTTTTTTTTTTTTTTTTTTGACCAAGGAGACAAGCACCCGAAAGACGTCATAGACGTGTACAAGTTCGGCAATGTGAGAGCACAGAGGCTCTGCAGGGATCTGTTCATCTTACCCGTACTGTGCAAGGGAGGGGGTTAGAACCCGGGATCTTCCACCCATTTACTACCAATCACTTAACAAGGAACCCATTGTACCAATAGGCTTTTGTGGCCGTTGGTTGAAAAGCAATTGTTGTAAATGAAAAGAGTGTAGACATGCATTTATTAGATAGTGAATATTAAAGAAGAACATTACTCTGAAAACGAAAATCTCAATGCCATGTTGTGGGCCATCTACTACAGAGAGAGGTTGAACGACAACTCCAAGAGGTATCTCTATGCTAATTTGAACAAAACCATGACAGTCCATATTAATACATCCTGTTTTCTTAAAACCATCAACCTAAAAAAAGATAAAAAAAAATTGTTAAACATGAGATCTTTCAATGGTTTAAATATTGGTGATATATCATGATTAGAGAGCTTACTGTCCAAGAAGTGAATAATCTGGTTTTTGTATCTCCATAGATTGCGCTACTTACCTATATGAAAACAAGATGAAAACTTTAAAATGTAAGTCTTTTTCAAGCATTAGATAATAATTCGTTTTTAATTATTCTAGCTGCACTAAATAAAATCAAAACAAGTACATGATATTTAAAAACAACACCGAAAAATAACAATGATGGAAAAGTAATAATCTTTATATTGAACCGTTTTTTTATGGAGAAAACTTACTGTCCATCCAACGTTGATATGATTCAATTTATCCTCGAACTGATCATTCATAATCCAAATTACACTGGATGAGAATTGTGAGTTTGTAAGGTTAGGCAAACCATAGGCATCGATGTATGCTGAAGCACCGAAGAACTCGTGCTTTGATTGATATGGCGTGTGGTATACTGCCCACTAATAACATAAAATTAATTAAATCGATCATCATATTATGAACAGATAGATCCCAAATAGAATGAATTATAATAAAAAGAGCATCCTAGTGCTACAAGAGCCTGTTTCCACGACTCATACCGTGACTTCCAAGTCACATGGTGACAACCTTATTATTACGTTAAAGCTCCACTTATAGAAAGAATTAATAAAATGAAAATAAAATAATAATACAACGTGAAACCAATTACCGACTGATCATCAATATTGTGTTGATACTCAGGAGAACGCTGCATCATCTTGTGCTCCAAAGATGATCTCATTCTTAAAAGATCTTTACTAATTCTCTGTATGGGTACTGTTCCTGAAGGACAACCCCCATCTTGCAAACCCAGTTGTATTGGAGTAACATTTCTTGATGATGAAGTATCATTACCAAATAGTCCACCAGGATATGAACTTGGCCTTAACTGAACATTATATATAGATATATATAGAAATGTTTATTATCCATAAAAAAGAAAAAAAGTGGTACTAGTAGTAGCAGCAGCTAGAAAAGGAGAAAGACCTGAATTTTATGATTCTTAAGAGATGGTGTTAGCAGTTTCATTAACGCACTTTTAATTGCGTTTGCTTATTATATCAATTGTATATGAAGCCGCATCCAATTCACTAATGCTTATCCACTAATTAATGCCATGTTTAATGCCGATCTATTCAAGTGAATATCTTAAAATTTGGCTTTCTGTAAATATCTTTTGTGATAAAGCATTGCCTGGGTTCAAATAAATGTAGTTCCTTATAGTAAGAATTATCTATTTATGACGGCTACTTGGTCAGATAATTACTAAAATACCCCTTATATTTAATTATAAATAGGGTTGTGGTCCCAAAACTGTAGATATCGTTTCGTTTTTCTTCCCCATCCGGTAAACAAAATTTCATAAATGCTTCATCTCTCTCGAGCGCTAAAGATCCACACCCCAGACCGCCAATCGCTTGCAGAATTCGATCTGCAGATGCCTTATTCATCTTCTTTAATTTCTTTCTCGCAATCCATCCCTAAAACATACTCTTTGCATCATCCTAAGTCTTCCTAGACTAATACACATGAATATCATGCTTTGAGTTCTTTATTTTATTTCCATCAAGCTTTGGCACGTAACCGTGTTTGCTAGAGGGACTAGATGCATGGATTTACGCATTATAATTGTCACCGCGAATCATGTATTCGGGTTTCAAAAGCCGCGTCAGGTCACCTGAAGGCCAACGCGTTAATGGTTTGTTGATTGAGATTGAAAATTTTAATTCTATTTTCTTTCTCATTACTTTCATTATCCATATGCAAACAATCGCCCAAAGAAGGTTGTTTTGACCTAGATATAATCACATATGCTCGGATATCTCAGGAAACACCTACCAAAGGAAGATTGTTTTGACCGATATTTGGTTTTTATCTGCATATTTTTGCATATGGGACAATTTTTCATATGGGATATTAACTTTTATTTTAATTTAAATCAATGACATTATCCTTTATCTATTATTTGTATGATATTTTAGATGTTTTTAAATTTAATTATTCATTATTAATAGATAAAGGTTATTTTACTTTTCAGCACCATCTATTCAACGGATTTTGAATGTTTAAAATTTAATTTTTATAATGGATAATGGTAGCTTTAGTTTTTAAAACCATTCATATATGGATAAGGTTAAAATTAAAATATTTGAGCACTACCACATTTTGGTCTTCAGGGGAATATTGCTTAAATATTTAAAATTTTATTATTATTTTTACCATATTTAAAATTATTTATTTTGAGATGATATTGTTTTAAATATCATTGTTAGCAGTTTCATTAATGTGGACTCATATGTTTATCTTATCAATTGTATACGTAAAGCTACTATCCACTAATTAATGCTCAAGTCTCGCTTAATAAAGTGATCTATTCAGAATATCTTAAAAGGGCTTCTGTGAAATATCTTTGTGATAAAGCACGTGTCAAATAATGCGTAGAATCCTTATAGTAATTATCTATTTATGATGGGCTAATAGATAATTACTAAAATACCCCTTATATTTAATACTCATAAAATAATATGCTATGTGGTCCCAAAACTAGAGAGATATCGCTCGCTTTTCTTCCCCATCTCGGTGAAAACCATGTACGACATCTCTCGAGGTTTTGAAGACCCACACCCGTAGAGAATCCGGGGCCAACCGCTTAATGGATTCAGGTATGTCTTATTCATCTTCTTTAATTTCTTCTGCAATGATCCTGGAAACATACTCTTTGCACGATCTGGAAGTCTCTAGACTAATACATGAATATCATGCTTTGAGTTCTTTATTTTATTTCCATCAAGTGGTATCAGAACCAGGTTTGCTAGAGGATTAGAGATAGATTTATGTTTAATATAATTGTCACCGCAATCATGCATTGGGTTTAAAAGTCATGGTACAACCGCGGCGCCACCTGCTAATGGTTTCAATTGATTGGAGATTGAAAATTTTAATTCTATTTTCTTCTCTCATTACTTTCTATTATCCATGTGAAACAATCGCCCAAAGGAAGGTTGTTTTGACCTGATATAATCACATATGCTCCTGATTCCTTTTGTGAAACAATCACCTACCAAAGGAAGATTGTTTTGATCGGATATTTGGTTTTTTATCGGATATTTTTGCATATGGGACAATTTTTCATATGGGATATTAACTTTTATTTTAATTTAAATCAATGACATTATCCTTTATCTATTATTTGTATGATATTTTAGATGTTTTTAAATTTAATTATTCATTATTAATGTGATAGGTTATTTTACTTTTCAAAGACCATCTATTCAATCTTGATTTTGAATGTTTAAAATTTAATTTTTATAATGGATGATGGTAGCTTTAGTTTTTAAAACCATTCATATATGGATAAGGTTAAAATTAAAATATTTGAGCACTCCCACGTTTTGGTCTTCAGGGGAATATTGCTTAAATATTTAAAATTTTATTATTATTTTTACCATATTGATTGGATAAGGTTAGTTTAAAATATTTGAAATTATTTATTTTGAGATGTGTTGTTTTAAATATTAATTTTGAAATTGTATTCTATCATCTTGACTGATAAACATAATTTTGAATATTTTATTATTTCATGATTCAGTCTTGAATATATTAACTTCACCATGCATATATTGTGTCGGTCCAAAGAAAGGCATAATTATAAGGCCGGTCTAGTTAATTAATATTCTTGTACTGTAGTTAAAGAGTACCACTTACAAGTTGTTATTTCTGTCCAAAGACTAAATAACAATGTTGTGTTAGGTATCTTAAGATGGGCCCACCGATAAATACATGTATATATATTTAATATTATTTGACATTATCATGTATACATGTTAATTAGATTGATTATTAATTGTGAGTATTATTTGTTTTTTCTTTATAGTATCTTCGATTTCTGCCAACATGAATAACATTCCCGTACTTAATGGTACGAACTTCAAGACATGGAAAGAGCACGTAATGATAGTGCTTGGTTGCATGGATCTTGACCATGCATTAAGATTTGATCGCCCTGCGGAACTGACCAGTGAAAGCACTGATGCTCAGAAATCCGCATACGAGAAGTGGGAGCGATCGAACCGCATGAGTCTTATGATCATGCAACACTCAATTCCGAAAACCATAAGGGGCGGCATAACTGAGGAACAAAATGCCAAAAGTTTCCTTAAGCAACTTGCGGACCGCTTTACTGCTAGTGAGAAGGTGGAAACAAGCACTATCTTAAGTAAGCTTGTTTCTATGCGGTATAAGGGCAAAGAAAACATGAGGGAGTATATAATGAAGATGCCCAATCTTGTGACATGAATGAGGAACCTAAAGCTTGAATTGTCGGAAGACATTCTTGTTCATCTAGTCTTGATCTCCTTCCTGCACAATTCAACCCATTTAAGATTACTTAAAATACTCAAAAAGAAAAATAGACTCTAAATGAGCTTATTGCTCATTGTGTGCAAGAAGAGGATAGATTGAAACAAGAGAGGGTTGAAAGTGCTCATTTGGCAACTGGTTCTCAACATAAGAATGCCAATAAGAAAAGGAAGAGGAATACGGGTAAGGAAACTGCAGACTCAGGAACATCGCAGCGTAAAGATCAGAAGAAACAGGATAAGGTTATCTCCTGCTACTTTTGCAAGAAAGCTGGTCATGTCAAGAAAGACTGTTCCAAATACGCCGCATGGCGTGTAAAGAAAGGTAAACTTCTCAACTTTGTTTGTTCAGAAGTTAATTTGGCTTTAGTACCAAGTGACACTTGGTGGTTAGATACTGGTGCAACTACTCACATAAGTGTCACATTGCAGGATTGCCTTCATTACCGAGTGCCAATTGATGCTGAAAGATACATCTACGTGGGCAATGGAAATAAGGCTGCTGTGGAGGCCATTGGTGTC
Source organism: Dioscorea zingiberensis (assembly GCA_026586065.1). Classification (NCBI taxonomy): domain Eukaryota; kingdom Viridiplantae; phylum Streptophyta; class Magnoliopsida; order Dioscoreales; family Dioscoreaceae; genus Dioscorea; species Dioscorea zingiberensis. The sequence goes on from CM048826.1 coordinate 3,548,523, forward strand.
TTTAGGATTAGTTTAAGTTCTGGTTTATTTTTGGATTTATTAGAAACTTTCGTTGTACCGTCTTTCAGACTGAATTTAATTTCTGTTTCTTGTTTGGACAAATCAGGATATTCTTGTTCATTTGGAAATGGATTATTTAGTGTTTCTTTGAATTCAAATCTTATTGGTACTGGGACTTTAATTGATAAATTATATAAATTGGACACCATAACCACCAATGATAATGAGAACCTGCATTCAAGTAATCTAAGTACTAAACACAGATTAACTGATGAGAATTCATCCATGCTATGGCATAAGCGATTAGGTCATATCTCTAAACAGAGAATTCAGAGGCTTGTGTCAGAAGGAATACTTGATTCTCTAAATCTATCAGACCTTAAAATCTGCGTAGAATGCATTAAGGGAAAACAAACAAATAAAAGGAATAAAGTTACCTATAGAAGTAGTGAACCTTTAGAGTTGGTACATATGGATATTTGTGGTCCATTCCCTAAGGCATCTTGGAATTGACAACAATATTTTATCAGCTTTATAGATGACTACTTTCGATATGGTTAGCCGTACTTAATTCATGAGAAGTTACAATCATTGGATATGTTCCAAAATTTCAAAGCCGAAGTTGAAAATCAATTAGACAAGAAAATCAAATCCGTCAAATCTGACCATGGAGGTGAATATTATGGTAGATATGACGGATCAGGGGAACAATGTCCAGGGCCTTTTGCCAAATATTTAATAGAATGCGGAATTGTTCCTCAGTACACCATGCCTGGAACTCCTAGTTAAAATGGTGTGGCTGAGAGACGAAACCGTACTCTTAAGGACATGGTAAGAAGTATGATTAGTCATTCTTCCTTACCAGAATCACTTTGGGGAGAGGCCCTAAAGACTGCAGTTTATATACTAAATAGAGTACCTAGCAAAGCAGTATCCAAAACCCCATATGAGATGTGGACAGGCAAGAAGCCTAGCATTAGGCACTTGCATGTTTGGGGTTGTCCAGCTGAAGCTAGGCCTTATAGGCCTAATGAAAAGAAACTGGACTCAAGAACCATAAGTCAAGTATTTTGTGGGTTACTCGAGGAAAGATCGAGGGGCTTCAAGTTTTATGATCCCTCCAAATGCATCCTTTTTCGAAACTGGGAACGCCAAGTTCATTGAGGATGTTGATTACAGTGGGATTAATTATAAGGATAGCATTGTGTTTGAAGAGGAACGTGCAAACATTCCTACTACTGATTCATGATTGATAGTGATAAGGTAACCATCCCTATCATTATTCAACTCAGAATCAAGAAAATGTCCCAAACACAATTGCACCAACTCACATTCCCATTCAAGAAACATCTCCCATTCAAGCAGAAGAGTCACCGGAAGTGATTCCTAGGGAGATCTCAGATCAACAACCTCAATATGAAATGCCTATAAGACGATCCACAAGAGAGAGGAGAAAGGCAATATCTAACGATTAGTTGTCTATCTTAATGAACATGAATTTGACTTGGGGTTGGAAAAGGATCCTACCTCATTCAGTGAAGCTCAATCATGTTCAAACTCTGGAAAATGGATTGAAGCCATGAAAGAAGAGTTAAAATCTATGGATGATAATGGTGTTTGGGATCTTGTCGAGTTGCCACAAGGAGTGAAACCGATTGGTTGCAAATGGATTTACAAAACCAAACGGGATTCAAATGGCAACATCAAAAGATATAAAGCACGCCTAGTCGCTAAAGGCTTTACTCAAAAAGAAGGGATTGATTTTAAAGAAACTTTCTCACCGGTTTCGACGAAAGATTCTTTTAGAATTATCATGGCACTTGTAGCTCATTATGACTTAGAGTTACATCAAATGGACGTTAAGACAACGTTTCTCAATGGAGACATTGATGAAACAATTTATATGGTGCAACCAGAGAATATTGAGTCCAAGGACTCAAAGCACCTTGTAAGTAAACTTAAAAAGTCCATCTATGGCTTAAAGCAGGCATCCCGACAATGGTACCGGAAATTTGATCAGGTGATAACCTCTTTTGGTTTTAAGGAAAACACCGTTGATCAGTGTATATATCTCAAGGTCAGTGGGAGCAAATTTATTATCCTGGTGCTATATGTAGATGATATTTTGCTAGCAAGTAGCTATATAGGCCTATTGTGTGATACCAAGAAATTTCTATCAAGTAAATTTGAGATGAAAGATCTTGGTAATGCATCTTTTGTTCTGGGTATACAAATAGATCGAGATCGTACTAAAGGTATACTTGGACTATCTCAGAAGGCCTATATTGATAAGGTTCTCAACCGTTTTGGCATGCAGAACTGTGCACCAGGAGATACACCTGTTGCCAAGGGCGACAAATTTAGTATGCTCCAATGTCCAAGGATGGACCTAGAGAAAAAGGAAATGGAAAAGATCCCATATGTATCTCAGCTTGGGAGTCTTATGTATGCACAAGTATGTACGCAGCGTCCTGATATAGCGCATATAGTGGGAATGTTAGGTAGATATTTGAGCAATCCGGGTATGGATCACTGGAAAGCAGTTAAACGGGTCATGAGATACTTGCAAAGAACGAAGAACTACAAGCTCACATTTCGGAGATCAGATCATTTAGAGATCGTGGGGTACTCCGATTCAGATTTTGCTGGATGCATTGATAGTAGGAGATCCACTTCAGGCTATATCTTTATGATGGCTGGAGGAGCAATTTCATGGAAAAGTGTCAAACAAACACTTGTTGCTTCCTCTACCATGGAGGCAGAATTTGTAGCCTGCTATGAAGCATCAAATCATGGAATATGGCTGCGGAATTTTATCACCGGATTACAAATGGTTGATGGAATTGATAAGCCACTTAGGATAAATTGTGATAACAAGGCTGCTGAGTTGTATTCCAAGAACAACAGGAGTTCGTCAAAATCAAAGCATATTGACATCAAATATCTTGTTGTGAATGAAAGAGTTCAGAGTCTTCAAGTGTCGATAGAGCACATAAGTACAAACTCCAATATTGCGGATCCACTCACCAATGGTTTACCACCTAAGGTGTTTCATGAGCATGTTGCTCACATGGGTGTAGTTAGTCTGGATTACATGTCTATATAGTGGGAGTTTGTTTTTGGGTTTGTTGCTTATGACATGATTTATATTTATATTTTGTTTATGTTCTGTACAGACTTCAGTTTTATGATATTAATGAAATTCATGTTTGATTGAATACTCTGAAACTAAAGATTATAACTTTCTATCGTGGTTGACATCAGGTATTAGAAAGTTAGACTCCCGGAGTCATAAAGTAGGACCAGTTGGAAATAGGCATGATTTGGATCACATTACATGCAATTTCCATGCTACACATCCATACTTGATCTATGTCATTAATTATGTTGATATTGTGACCATTGATAGGTTTAGTCACGGATATATGTGACGAAGGCCGCTTTGATCCTATATTAACATGATTGATGGACCAGATTGTTTATGATATTTCAAAGTTGGGATAACAACATTTGTGCACATTAAAGTTTATATCTTATACAATATTCGGAAACATATGTAGTCCAAGTGGGAGATTGTTAGCAGTTTCATTAATGTGGACTCATATGTTTATCTTTTCAATTGTATATGAAAGGTTATCCAATTAATTAATGTGCCATGTTTAATAGTGATCTATTCAGGAATATCTTAAAAGGGCTTCTAGAAATATCTTTTAGATAAAGCATGGGTTCAAATAATGTGTAGAAACCCTTATTGTAATTATCTATTTACGATGGGCTAATAGATAATTACTAAAATACCCCTTATATTTAATTATAAATAGGGTTGTGGTCCCAAACCTAGAGAGATATCGTTCTGTTTTCTTCCCCATCTGAGAAACAGCCTCATAGCGATCTCTCGAGGTTTTGAAGACCCATACCGGTAGAATCGGCCAACTGCTTTTCTAATGGATTCAGGTATGTCTTATTCATCTTCTCTAATTTCTTCTGCAACGATCCTGGAAACATACTCTTTGCACGATCTGGAAGTCTCTAGACTAATACATGAATATCATGCTATGAGTTCTTTATTTTATTTCCATCAGATGGATGATCAAAGGCTGGTTGTTTGTCTATGTCCACACAATCATATTTATCTCCATGCATGTTCATCCTGCGAGAAATATATAAATCACACTTTGGGTAATATTAATATTGCAGTAATTAGAATGATAAGATAAAATGGTTAATAAGAGTTTACTTACTTACCAATATGGTTTTGATGGTTGGCTCGTTGAGAAGCTTCACTTGTTTCTCAATCACAAAACTTGGAAAGCTAATGTTATACTAAAGATCACGTGAGTTACAACTTCAATTTATGTTGATCCATGTCTTCGATATCAATGGTGAGGGTACTCCTACCACTCAATTCAGAGCTTGGGAGAAGAAGGCAAACAAATGCAAAACCTAGCATCATCTCCAACGCCTATATGTGTGTGCCTTCTCTCTTTTGGTATTTGTTTTCTCCAAACCTTCATGCTTATATATATGGAACTCAACAAATCAAATTGAGCAGGTTGTTATCGTTTTTTATTACAGTAATTCAATGCATTTAATCCTGCTTTTTTGACTTGATAATTTTTGCAATAACATGAAATAAATGCAAAATTAATACATTATGGTTTTATTTATTCGGTGACCGGGGGCACCCCACATTCCACACTAACAACGATATTGTCCGCTTTTAACTGGAGCCCTCACGGTTTTATGTTTTGTTTCACCGAAAAAGCCTTGCTGCTATGTTCGTAAAATTTGTGAAAAATGCCGATTGATCCATAGGCGTGGACAATGTGTTCAACCCTATTTTATGCCCCTCACTTTTCTCTCTCACTTCCAATGTGGTACTAAAGTGAGCTTTTTGTTTGCCCATTCCCAACACATTCTTAATCATTTTGAATAATTTCCATATTGGAGAGGTACCGGATAAATGATGTTTCTACGATAAATAATACGTTTGCAAACTTGTATCTTATATTTCCTTTTTGATAATGCAATGTAATGAGCATTAATTATCATAATAAATAAAATATGATTTATCCAATTTTGTTTAAAAAGGATAAATAATACACATTAAGACTGCCCCCGGGAAATTTAAACTTAAATAATTATCCCGTTATATAAATTGTAATTGTCTCTCAACCTAAGGGCTCCAATGAAAAAAGAGATATTTAATTATAATTAGTGTAATGTGAGGTTGCTAAAACTTGCCTGTAATTAGTCTTTTAATCAAGGACTAAATTGAAAAATTGCTAAATATCTCTAGACCATTGCCTGAGGGTGCGTTCTAAGATACCTTTGCATGCTGTAGGTAGTAGATACTTCAGACACAATTTACAACACACTTTGCACACAATTCTTATGGCACACAATTCATAATTCACACCATGCGGCGTTTATAATTCAACGCACAATTTCTACTACCAGCATTAATGATTTGTACTGCTGACACACCGCAGATGCTTACCTCGCTCAACCCCAAGGTATCTTAGAATTCACCATTGCCTGAGATGTTTCTTTCCCACCATCTCTGGAGGCGTGAGATTTCTATAATCAGTGTTTCATTGCTTAGTGTTGCTTCAATGTTGTTTTCATTAATACAAGTGTATCGTTGTTGGTGTTTCCTAATAGTGAATCTTTGTTTCTCTCTATCATTGTGGAGAATATCTCTTGCTAGTGTATTACTGCATCTCTGCAGAGGCTCGCTGGTGGAGATTATTGGAGATTTGGGTTGGTCTCTATCACATTCTTCTAATTAAATCAGCACATAAGCTTAGACAAGTAAGCTCCGCCCTTACACCATTAACGCGTTTCTATAACACGTTTCTAAAACACGTTCTATAAGTGGGGAGGGGCTAAATAGGTCTTGGATCTCGGCTATTTGTTCACCACTCTCGGGGTAAAATCTAAGAGATCTTGGGTTAAAATCCAAGGCATTTTGCCTTAAGGTGCAACCCAGTGTATTGGGGGTGCAACTTAATATATTTTGGGTGCAAAAGTGTAGGTGCAATTTAGTGTATTTTGGGTGCGACTGCACCCAAAAGCAACCCAAGGCAACCTAAGGCACAAGGTCTCACAGAGAGCACCCACTCTCGGTTGCCCCTTTTTGAACAGAGGATCCTGACATTGGGCGCGAACTCATGATAGGGAGTTAGATTTTGGATGACACTCCCGAAAAGGTGGGTGTCCCATGCTTATAAATCCAAGTAAGTATTTTTTTTTATAAATACCTAATTTTCTGGAAAGAAAAGTATGATTACTTGAGTATCTTCTTTAATTGGATTATGTTCTATATAAAGCCATGTAGTCATTTGTAGTGCGTTTGAGTGTTGCACACACTTTCCATATTCAGTATTCATGATTTTTTGTTCGTGATTTCGTGCTGATTTCGGTATTATGAGCACCTGTTTGATTCTAGTATACTTTGCATACTGTACGTACACTCTTAGAGTTTTAGGAAAAACATATACCTGTGTATGTTACTCCTTAGTTGACTATGTTTTCCCGTGAGTCGGTTACAGGAGAGGGAACACGTGTGCAAGGTATCTGTGCCGAGCTAAAAGCTTAGCTCTGTTCGCCCAGAGCCGACCTTGGCGGTGGCACCCCGTGAGCTGGACGTTGGCCGGGTTAACACACATCCGTTACAACATGCGTTTTGTTTACGGTTGACATGTGTCCCTTTTTGCATGTGCATTATCTCTTGCTGAGACGTGTTTGTGTTCCAGGATTGTCTGTTGTGACTCCCGCGTTCTTTAGTATTTTATACAATCAAGGAGAGTTAAGCCTGACATTTTACCCAACCAGGGGGTGTTAAGCCTGGTCATGTACACACAATTCTTTGTAGTAATGCTACCGGACATGCATGTCCACCCTGACTTCGGTTGATGCCAATAACTGCCGATGGACTATACTGAGTGATTGCATATGTATATCATAACCGGGAGGTGTATCCCATTTGACGTATTTGTCTCTGAGTTATAGCATTTGCATATCATAGCTAGGAGGTATATCCCGTGTGACGTACTTATTTTCCTGTGATTTCTAATATCTGATGCATGAGCAATTTTCTTGAGATTTATTTTTGTTACATGTTTTTCCTGAGATGTACGGTTGTTTTATTATCACCATAGAGAGGTATCGGAAACCTGTATATGGTTTTCTAGACAAGTAGTTAGTGTACTACTTGATTCTTCTAAGCATTCTGCTCTAACCTATATCAGATTCTTGTATCTAATTTTTTGGACAAGTAGTTAGGGTACTACTTGATTCTTCCAAGCATTTTGCTCTAACCTATGTCAAATTTCTGTACCTGACCTCCTGTATATTTTACTTACTGAGTTCCGATATCTGACCTCCGTATCGAGAGGTGTTAATTTGTATGCGTAAATATCTTTCGATTTTTCTTGAAAATACCCTTAGTACAATATTGGTATTGGGTATTCGGGATCATATCTGATTGATGTCTATATCTTGTATCTGGATACTGTTTATTTGTATATACTTAATGTTCTGGATTTCCGATCTGCATAACTGTATTTGGCAAGACGCCTTATATTTTTAGTGGGTGCTCACTGAGCTTCTAGCTAACACCCCTAGTTGATATTTTTTTGCAGATTATGACGAGTAACTAGGAGCGGGACATAGGAGGGAGTCACGTGAGATGACCTAGCATACCTGGGGATTTTTGTAGAGGTTTGAGAATCTCATTTTATTTTGAGTGAGAGTTGTATTCTATTTAGAATTTTGTATATTAATTATCTGTTTCTATATCTGAGCCTTGCGTGCTTATAGGGGCGACTCCTCGCGTGTGTGAGGGCTGGGCCAGGTTCGGGGCGTTACAATGCATTTGCATGAAACTATTAATACTTATTTTAAAATAATTAAATATTAAAATAACTAAAAATTTCTTTTCATACCATCATCAACCTATTAAAAACATAATAAATGATAAGTTCAACATCGACTACCTCCAGGACCACCATAAAGGAACAGGGTCCCTTGGTCACCTCCTGTCTCATTAATGTTTCCCAGATTGTAACATTGGCTGGTGGGATACAATGGAAATACATCTTCGTGCAATACATTCCTTGATTTAACATTTGAGTCTATAAATTTTAGTAATTCAAAAAACCCGGTTTTGCGGTAACCTTCATTCGGAAAATGACCATTTCCCATGGGTGGCATATCAAAGCCATCGGCATTTCCAGCAGCGCCACCAAAATCAACCCGATTAGCATGATTAGCTAAATTGGTGAAAAGCTTAGTAGGCCAGTAACCAATTGGTTCTTTTTCTCTTCCATAAATTAACCACCAATTTAGAGTAATCGGGTCCTGCATGTTGTTAAAAAAAAGAAAATAAAAGTCAATTCGCATGTAAAACTTCATTTACAATTAATAGATTTTTATATATGAGATTATTGAAGGAATAACATTACTCTATAAATAACAAGGAAAATGCCATATTGAGGACCATTGTAAGTCGAGAGATGGGTAAAGGTTGTTCCAAGAGCTATCCTTTTGCTAACATGAACAAAACCAGGACATCTCTCATCATGACATCCAGTATTCGTAAAAGAATCAACCTTAAAAAAAATATATAAAAAAATAAATCTTACACATTAATATGACTTGATAAATTAAATATTTATAATTAGAGAACTTACTGTCCATCCTGTCGATAACCTGGTTTGACTATCTCCATAGGTTGTCGGACTTACCTATTTATATAGCAAATATGTAAAATTATAAGCATTAGATAATAATCAAAAAATGTTTTAATTAAGACAAACCAAAGTTGGTCCAATGGAGTCCTTAGTTAACAAAAACCTAGCCTTCATCCCGGAGAATCCTCCACAAAGGTCGCCAGATGATGTCTTTTGATATACTATGTTGCCCATATGACTCAAACAAATCGACCAAGGTATGCTACTATGTTATATGTACCTCTTATTACTATTTGAATGAATGTGGTTTATACACTTCTATTCAAAAATAAAAAATAACATGAAAAAATAAATATCGAACTTACTGTCCATCCAGCTGTAATTTGATTGACTTGATTACTAGACAAGTCATTTACAAGCCAAATCAAGCCAGTTGAGAACTGAGTGTCTTGAAGACGAGGCAAAGCATAGATATTGAGGAATGCTGAAGCACCATAATATTGAAAGTGGTCAGGATCTTTTGGGTTTTGTCGAGTGCGGTGAACTGCCCACTAATTAACAACATTAAATTATTATAATTAACATCATTAATGGAATTAATGGAAATAAATAAATCATGAAATGAAATTTTAATTACCTTATGACGTCCATGACCAGATTGAGGGTTGGTAGGAGAGTGCATCATCATCTTCTTATGCTTCAAAGATGATCTCATTCTTATAAGATCTTCTTTACTAACTCTTCTTATGGGTACTGTTCCTAAGGGACAGCCCCCATCTTTCAATCCAATTTCTATTGAAGTGCTATTTGTTAATGAAGAAATTTCATCAAATAGTTCATCTGGAAAAGAACTTGGCCTTAACTGCATATATACATATAGATACATATATAAATGTTTGTTATTGATAAGAAAAATTAATATTAGCGATAAGAAGGAGAAGGAGAAGAAGATATATACCTGAATTTTATGATCCTTAAGTGATGGATGATCAAAGGCAAGTTGTTTGTTTATGTCCACACAATCAAAAATATCTCCATTATCCTCCTGTGAGACACACACACACACACACGCACATATATATATATATATAAAACTTTGATCAGTATTTACAATATTATAATATTTCCATAATGTAGGAGTGAGCTATGATTTCTCTTTGGCAATTTCCATCAGCCAATTGATGTTATATCGTTATCAGGGTTTATCTACTTTGATTAGTAAGTGCACCGAGATTTCTCTGTGTAATCTCATAGTTTATATCTTGGTGCCTTTCCATCGGCCAATTAGTATTATACTCTCTTTTCTGAATGAATGAATTTGGTTTATTCATTTTTATCATAATAATAATAATAATAATAATAATAATAATAATAATAATAATAATAACATGGTTAATAAGTATTTAAATATTACCACTATGGTTTTGATCGCTGGCTTGTTGAGAAGCTTAAGTTGTCTCTCAATCTCCATGTCTTCGATATCAATGGTGAGGTTAGTCCTACCACTCAACCCAAAGCTTGGGAGAAGAAGGCAAACAAATGCAAACCCTAGCATCATCTCCAACACTTATGTGTGCTTTCTATGTTTTGGTGTTTGTTTTCTCCAAACCTTCATACTTATATAATGGAACTCAACTAATCAAATTCAGCAAGTTATTATTCTTTTTATTAAGTAATTCAATGCATTTAATGCTGCTTTTATGACTTGATAATTTTGCATAACATGAAATAAATGCAAAATTAATGCATCATGGTTCCATTTAAGAAAAAAAAAAAGCCAAAGAAAAAGATGTTTTTATGATAAACAACGTGAAACCAATAATATTTGCTTTAGTTTAAAAATTTCTTTTGAATAAAAAACTTGCTTATATGCCCTTGTAGAAAGACAAAATTGCTTAAATACCAGTCTAAAAATTATTTTTACTTGCATATCCTGGAAATAGAGTTATATATATATATATATATATATATATATATATATATATATATATATATATATATATATATATCCATATTATTAAGTTGATTTTTGATGGTGTCAAATGATAAAAGATATTAGAAAAAATTATCATACCCTAGAAATGGTATGATCCCAGTCCGAATATCGAGACTAGAGTATATGCACAGTACAAGTTGGTTGATGTCAATATACGCCGAAAGCACACCAAGTACGAGCCATTTGTGTTAGGAATGCAAGATTGATGTCAATATACGCCGAAAGCACACCAAGTATGAGCCATTTGTGTTAGGAATGCAAGAAACACAGGTATATTATGTATCATATCCAAGCATGAGAAGGGGTAACATTGATTGGCGGGCAGTTTGCAAAGTAGGTCCAAGATCGGTGTTTGAATCACCTATAGAGGCTAAAAATTTAAACGTGGAATTTCAAAAGGATGTGGTTGAATCACGTGAAATTGATGTAAGTCTTATGGATGAGGAAGTTCAAAACCTTAATCATCCAAGTGGTGAAATTATTGAACTTGATGAAGATAAAGATAGTGATATATCAAAAGAACCTGAATGGAAATCCTCATCAAAGGACAAACTAATGAGGAGGATGATGAAGATTACGAGGAAAAAGTGATAGTGAATAGGATTATATATATATATATATATATATATATATATATATATTTGTATTTCCTAGTAAGGGTGTTTATTTTTCTATTTTGTGTACTTGAAAAAGACAACTCTGGTCTATTGAAATTTAAAACTTTCAACATTGAAGGCAATGCTTTTGACTCTCCTGAATCGTTGTGGACACTTTACCACATTAATAATTGTTATGAATGCTTTTATATCATTCGTTAGATAACATGTCAGATTATTTTCTTTTATATCTCTAATTTCTTAAACCATAGTATATTAGTTATGCATATATGGAGTCATTTTTCATCAACAATTTAGAAAGTGTGTTTGTTTTTCTCTTGTTTTATTTTTTGTACTTCCGGAAAATGGGGTGTACTATTTCATAATGAGTTTCATGAAAAATAATAACATTCATTTTTCATTTTATTTTAGTCGATATGGCGCAGGACGGGACATTAAGGGTGCAGCTGGTCGTAGTATTGGAGGGAGAGGATGAGGTGAACGACAATATCCACTACCACCCACTTCAGATGCATCACCATGTCTCCCCACTATTACACCACTAGAACAACAACCAGAGGCGATGCATTTGATACAGGTTCAACTAGTTCCTTAACCGAATGCTTCTTCTATACCACTTAAGGATGCTCCAATTATTGGATTATCTTATCATAGTGATTCTTAAGCACGAGCAAGTGTTAATGGGGAAGAACATCCAGTACTTGCTAACCCTCTAGGAAGAAATCGTAGGCAGATCACAATGGATCGCGGATGTGAGTATACAAAAATACTTTTATTTCTTTGTTGGTATATAGTATTTTTTTCCTAATTTGGTTTTGTATACTTGTTGATGTGCATTCCTTTTTTTTCAGTTTGACTCCATCAGCCGATTGCTCTCACTGAATTCGATCGATATTTCAGGAGAGATTTGATGAAGAGGGGGCTAGGTGGGTGTCGGTCTCAACTGTGACCAAAGATTCCTACTTTGAGGAGTTCAAGGTAAGCCTAAATTGCTATTGGAAAATTATGTCAATCTCGTGTGTGAACTTGGTTGTATGATTAAACATTATTTGCTATATTGTAGAAATTCTTTTACTGGGATCCACCAATTGACCATCTAGTTAAAGAGGCTTGGCTGACAAAGGCATCAACACGATATGTAGATATGATTTGTAAATTGAAGTTGAAGCCTTACCAGCCAGTATATTTTCCTGAATCGGTGTGGGTGAAGTTGAAAGAGGCATGGAAGGAACCTGAAGGTTTGCGCATTTCCCAACAAAATGCGAAAAATAGGCATGGTGGAGTTGATGGTGGCCCATGTTTTTCTACCCACAATGGAGGCTCCATCTCCCACATGGAGCATAGGAAGAGATTGGTAAATTTTTATATGGGTTAAATTTTTATAAGCACATCTTAAGTTGTGTATACATATAATTATTTGAGTATATTTTGTTCAGTTGACCTATATCAATGTTGTTATGTAGGAGCAACAATATAGCCGTCCCCCGACATCCTTTGATGTCTTTAGGTGCACGCACACGAAGAAGGGGGATGGTGAAACATTTACAAGTGATAAAGCTTGTACTATTCATATGAGTTGCTATTTTTTATCGATGATTAACTTGTTGTGTTTAAATGTATGGTTGTGTCAGATTGAGTGATTATTAATGTGAGTTGCAATTTGATGTTTGATATACTTACTATAGTATCACTGATCTTGTTGTTTGGTTTGCATTATTCTCTTAGGATCGATACATCGCTTTGGTGGATGAGACAAATAGTTTGGGAGGGACAGTGGACGAATATAGTTTATATTATAGAAGGTCTTTAGGTTGGGAACGCAGGCCAGTGTATACTATGATGATGTATCCTCTTCAACATGTCATGCATCTAACACACACAATGTTAGAGAGGTCAATTAGCAGGTGCAAGCTGCTATCTCAACCATAGAGTAAAGGATGGATGAGATGGTTAATGAGAGGATGCAATGGCGAGAGATAGAGATTCGGGCATCTCTTACAGTGAGATTCGAGTATCTCTTACAGAGGAGGTGCGAGAGATGCAACAAAAGTTCTAGGAGCAGATACAACAAATGTTAGGTAGCCGCCAAGTTCATCAGCCTTCTGACCATGTCGTCCACTCACCGTCTGATGGGACCTGAGGAGAATCCTACAAGGTGTTGCCCAATAAATTATGGTCAGTTCAACATGTTTTATATAAGAAGAAAATTTTCATTTATATGAACATGGTAGTTCATGAATTCATATAAATCAAAAGCATGATCAATACTTCCTAGTTAGTCCAACACCGCTAGGACCATCAGAGACCTCACACCATTAGACCTCTTATTGCTGCTTTGAGGTTAGGTTGAACCAACTTATACTTGGTCTATGAGTTATTGCTGTTATACATGCAAAGAAAGGTTCAATATGTTAATGCTCAATTTTTGCTTTCCAATTAGTTTGTTTGGTTGATAAATGTTATTCCTCTAGATATTGGTTTTTCATGTAAACCTTTTGAACCTTTCTTGCTTGACCTTTTAAAAAAAATCCTATTAAGTAGCCATCCCCACAATTTTAAACTGCATACGATTATATATTCCCACTGTATTTACTGTATGATTTCTGCTTTGTATGTGATTGTACCAAATGAACATGTTAGCATTTTTTGATGTCAGAGATCAGGAAAACCAGGAAAAATATACCAATCAAGCTCAAATTTTTTGATGTCCACATGTGAATGGTGATTGATTAGCATATTGCATAGCATACAAACTTCAAAATTTTTTGACTGCAGTACATCATCATGATGAACTCTAGATCAGTTCATCCAAGTTCTTTACAACAAGAGTTTGACAAGGTTTTATCTTACATCTTCTCTTTGATTCAAATGCTCTTTTTTTTTTCTTTTGTTTGTGTTTGTGTTAGTTGTGAGAATTTTTTCGGATTTTTCGGGTCTCGACGGAGAATAACACAGATATGGAGGTGCAAGAAGGGGCAAGGAGAATAACACAGATATGAAGGTTTCATCTTACATCTTCTCTTTTGGATTTTTTCGGATTTTTGTGACACCATATCATGGCCAATTATTGTTGTTGTTGTTTTCTGTTCCAATTTTTTATAGTTATATTTAGTTGTGGTTGAATTTGCTTGTGAGTTTCACTTACTGAGCTAATTTTTCTTGTTTATTTACTTTGTTTCTGACATTTTTTCATTGCTTGATTTGGAAAGGTTCGGGCTTTTGGACATCACTATAGCATTGGGTTTGATATGTGTCCCACACATGTATGGGCCATTTAAATATCCTGCAGATTATTGTATTCTTGGAAAATTATTGTATTATATTTATGTATGTGATATTTATTTTCATATGCCTTTCAGATGACATTCTTGGCTAATACTGTTAATCAGAATGAACCTATCTCTTCTTTGAGATTTGTTTAATTGTTTCAGTTCTTGTTAGCAACTAATTTAGTATTTATTTGTATATATGATCAGGTAGCTCTGGTATGTCTATTTAGTTACTAGAATTATCTTTTTTGATGAGCAATTAATCGTGCATGAACAACTTACCATGCCCTAACAAGATCAAGGCATTCTTTTGGCTAGTATTAGAAAACAAAATCCTCACCTTAGATAACCTAAGGAAATGAGGATAGGTTGGGAACAGGACTGCTTGCTATCTATGTGAGGAATAGGAGGAAACGGTACAACACCTTCTCCTCCACTGCCCATACTCAAAAAGTATATGGCAACACTTCACACAGCTATGCCAGCTAGGATACCCACCTTCACAAATACAAGATTTGTGGGGCCGAACCACCATCGCTAACATCTTGCCCAAAGAAGCCCGAATGGGATGGAACCTGCTATCCATAGCCATCACATGGACAATAGGAGATGCTTTCATGATAAACAACGCATTTTCACGAAAATAATCCATGATATTGACTTCCTAACATTGTCCTGGTTTGATGCAGCTCACACATCTAAAAGGTCGAATCTAGTGGCAATGGAGTCGATTGTGAAGAGAAGCATTGCTTTCACACGGGAGGAGGACTCTCAACACTCGTCGGGGAGGGATTTTGAGACACCCAGGGGATTTAAATAGCTTTCCAGGAAGGCCCGTGAGCACTATTAGGGGAGCGCACGGAGTTTTAGGAGGGATATCATCACAATGTATTGAACCCATTATGGGTTCAATCTATGTTAACATTATGCCCTGAAAATAAATGAATGCGGTTTATCCACTTTTTTCAACAAAAAAAAAATTTCTCAGGGAGGGTATCTCAGGGTTGGAATTTGACAACAAGGTGAATTATAAGTAGGAGGTCCATTTTTCAATGAGAATGAATGGAAATAAATGTTTACTCCTCGATTGTGTGATTATGTGTTTTCCTTCTGTAAAGGCACTCAATTCTGTGAGCATTTGCTGCAGGTAAGTCTGAGACTCTTGCTTGGGACATATCTTGGATAGTTTTCAGGAAGGTAATTCAGAGCTCATCTTCTTTTCATTTTTTTTCTTCTTCTCTTTATTTGAAGAATTGAATATGAAACATATAAATAGAAACCACGTAACACACATGTAATAATCTTTCTATCCCTCTCTTTCCTTCCATTAATCTTCTACCTTTTTTTTGTTTTTCATGTATAAGTGATTTCTTGCTTTTGGGTCCTACGCAGATTTATGAGGTACCGGCATCTAAGTGGAAAAAAATGAAAAATAGGAGGTTGCAGAACTGGGGTAGAACATATAGTACTTGTTTTGTAGTTATATAATGTAAGTGTGTGTCATATTGGATTCGGGTTTGAGTTCATTAACGGATCCGGGTTAACGGATTCGGTTTATAAGGGTTGTATATCTGTACATGTTTTTAAGGTTTTGTAATTATTAAGCTTGATAATACAATAGAGGAGTAACAACGGCCCCTCTTCTCATTGTTTCCATCTCCGTTCATCTTCGGACATCTCTGATCATCTCCCTTACTTGACTTGGTATCAAAGCAGGTTGTCATCTCCGTCCAAGCTCTTCGACATCAAAGTTCGTCTCTCCTTCCAAGACCAGTCGGCCTCGTCTCCTTCCAAGACCGCCGCCTCTCTCCAGGCTTCATCTCCATCGAAGGTCATCGCCTCTCTCGGCTTCGTCTCCATCCAAGACCGCCCTTCGTTCTTCTCCACCAGCAGGTGATCGCTCCATCCAAGACCATCATTAGTCTCCGTCCAAGACCCTCGGCTTCGTCTTTGTCCAAGAGGTTCTCCGTTTCTCCGGCTGCACGTACTCCTTTGGTGAAAGGCGATCTCCGGCTATGCGTACTTCTCCGGTGAAGAGCTTGGCATTGCCCCAGCAGCACATCATCCCAACAAAGAGACGAGCACTGATATGCTTCTGTGTTGGATGAGCACTAAGCTCTCCTTCTCCAGCTGTCAATAGTTTGGGCTGTGTTTTTTCAAAACAATTCCCTTCAGTGTGTTGTCAAATCAGACAGGCTCATAGCAAAGCTTTTTCAACAAAGCTTGTCTTTTCTCACAACAAAGCTTCACATCAAGTGGCAGCCACCTTTTTGAAAAAATTGACAAATGCCTTTTTGAAAAAGTTGACAAAGTTAACAAATGCTTTAGTGTATTATCAGTTGCTTTAGTGCTTCTTTTTTACCCATCAAGTTGTAACTATTCATCTCAAGAGTTTCAGCTCTACTTGATTTCGTTCAAACTCCGGATTGTTGTGATGGGTGAAAATTCCAAATTATTTGAGGCCTCAAAGTTTGAAATTTCTGTTAAAGATGATGGATCTGTTGGAGGTCCCAAACTCAAGGAAGAATGTTATATCGGCTACCCTTCGTAGAATGCACCTACTCGGGCATGTGACATGAACCACAAAAGCTCCTAGTGCAAAAGATGCCGAGGTATATACCAAATGAGGCAATAGTGATGGACTCGTCATGGGGATACTATTCAGAGCCGTGACTGATGAAGTGTTGCAGCTGGTGGACCAATGTGCAACTGCTGAAGCAATCTGGAAGACACTAGAAGATCTTTATGCCAATGAGTCTGATTTTATACAGGTTGATGGGCTAATGTGCAAGGCTACAAAACTAAGACAGAATGGACAATCAATATCTGTGTTTTATACCAAATTGTAGAATATATGGGCTGAGATTGACCAGAAGCACCCCTACATAATTGATGATTTAAAGTCACTTATATGGTACCATAAAGAGAAAGAGCTTGAGCGGGTCCATGTATTCGTGAGGGGGCTTGATGCAAAGCATAATAGTGCTAAAGGTGAGCTACTTCGCATGCCAAAACCTCCTATCTTAACTATGACTTTTACCTATATTCGTAAGGATGAGTCACAACAAGAAAGTCTTAATCAAGTACTAGTTGGAGTCTCATGCCTAGCAGTCCAAGCAAAGACACTAGCTTCCCCTCTTCAACTGCAAGACTCCTTGCCTCCCTATCAGCGAGGGCCTTCACCTGGGGTTCCTCACCGTCCGCATCCTCAGTGTTCTTACTGCCATGATGTTGGCCATACTAGAGAGACATGTTGGAAATTGTACCAACATCTCAAGCCCGAGAAGTAGGGGTATCGTCATAAGGCTAAAGCAACAGTGGTTCAGTTGGTCTAGGAACCAGATTTCTTTGGCGTTAGTGCACAAGATCATTCAACACCAGGAGGGCATCCTCCTATCGCCTCTATTGCTGGTCGTGGTAAAATTGGTATGGCCTTACAAGTTTCAAATTTTGTTGGTTCTGATAATTGGATCATTGATTCATGTTCATCTGATTATATGACTTATGATAAAACTTACTTTACTAAACTATCTCCTCCACCTGTGTCTTATGTTACAATTGCCAATGGTGAAGCTTTTCCTGTGTTAGGAATAGGGTCAATTCACGTTACACCATCTTTAGAACTTCATAATGTGTTATATGTGTCTGCCATGTCTCACCACTTGATATCTGTCCTACAATTGAATACTGAGTCTAAGTGTTTTGTAACCTTTTTCCCTGTGTCTGTAATTTTTCAGGATCTTCTCACCAGGGAGATAATCGGTCGAGGGTTTATGAGGAGCAGATTGTTCCATTTGGATCTGACATACGCAGGCGAGAAGCCAGGAGCAACGTCCCGCACACCTTTAACTTTGAGTCTGATCGACTAAGTGATGTTTGGTTGTGGCATAGTTATTTAGGGCATCCATCTTTTAGTCTAATGAAAAAAATTATGCCTACCTTGTTCATTAGTGTGGATGAGTCTACTTTGCATTATGAAACTTGTATTTTGGCCAAAAGCCATCGTGCTACCTATTCTCCAAGTATTTCCAATAGAAGTAGCATTCCTTTTGAACTTATTCATTATGATGTTTGGGGTTCTTCTCGAGAGCCCATTGTATTGGGTATGCAATATTTTGCCTTATTCATTGATGATTGTACACAATTATCATGGGTAGAATTCCTTAAAACTAAAGATGAAGTTTTCCCTACTTTTCAAGCATTTCATACTTTTTTTTCAAACACAATATAATAGCCCCATTCGGGCTTTGCGCTCTGACAATGGGGGAGAATATGTCAGTCATGCTTTTCAGGAGTTTTTCACAATACATTGATCATTCACCAAACTACGTGTCCGCAGACATTTGAACAGAATGGTGTGTCCGAAAGGAAAAATCGTCACCTACTTGATATGACTCGCTCCATTCTCTTCAGTGCTCATATGCCTAAGTATCTTTGGGGTGATGCGGTAGAAGCCTCCGCTCACCTTATCAATCGTCTCCCATCTAGTGTCCTTTAAGGCAAAATTCCCTTTGAGGTTCTTACATCTCATGTTTCTATTCTGTCATTTCATAATCTTCCTACTCGTGTTTTTGGTTGTGTTGCTTTTGTTCACATTCCCGAGAACCAGAGGACTAAGTTGGATGCCCGGGCCATCAAGTATGTGTTTGTTGGCTATGGCAGATCTCAAAAAGGGTACAAGTGTTTTCATCCCCTACTAGGAAATACTATGTTACCATGGACGTTACCTTCTTTGAAGATATGAGCTATTTTACCTCCCCTGACACTGCTCTTTAGGGGGAGAATTCTTATTTTGAAGATCTGTATCATGGTGAGGAAGAGACAGACTCAGTTGACATTCTCAGTCCTCCCACTTATCCAGTTGAAGATGTAGTTGAAGGAGCTGAAGATGTAGTTGAAGATGCAGTTGAAGGAGCTGACGATACATCTGCTCCTCCCTCAGTTATAACTCCTACCCCCGACTCACAGCTCCTCCCTGATACGGAAGAAGATCACTCATTTGAGGTATGTCCACCTACTAGTCCTAGTCGTAATTATCTGTATGTTTGGCTAAATAGGTCTACGCGTGGTCAACCCCCAAAAAGGTATAAACCCACTGTTCATGCAAAGTCAAAGTACCCCGTAGCCAATTACATGTCCACTAGGAGGTTATCTAAGTCATATGCATCATTTGTGAATCACATATCTATTGTATCAGTAGCTAACAAAGTACAGGATGCATTTGAGATCCAAAGTAGAGGAGGGCAATGGAGGAAGAAATGGGGGCTTTGCAGAAGAATGATACTTGGCAGCTGGTACCTCTACCACAAGGGAAAAAAGCTGTAGGTTGCCGCTGGGTGTTTACAGTGAAATATAATGTTGATGGTTCCATGAATAGATATAAGGCACGACTTGTTACAAAAGGTTTTACCCAGACCTATGGTGTTGATTATGAAGAAACTTTTGCGCCTGTGGTGAAGATAAACACCATTAGAGTAATGCTCTCATTTACCTTAAGTCTGAACTAGCCACTCCGACAGTTTGATGTCAAGAATGCATTCCTTCATGGAGAATTAGCTGAGGAGGTGTACATGAGTCTTCCACCCGGGTATTGTAGAAAAATGGATTCAAGACTGCTCTTGAATTTGTAGATTCTTGTGTTGACTGGTCTGTCAACAGTTCTGTGTTTATGTGGCAGTGCATAAGTGCGCACAGAATGGTGGACTAGTTGGGTGACTGGTCCATCACTAACTTTGGGCGCATGTAACCATGTGTGTAGTCAAGCATATATATATGTGAGATAGAGCATAAGGGGATGTATGTGAAGTTAGAGAGTGGGAGAACTCTAGAGAGAGAAAATAGATCTGAAGATCTCTGGTGAGAGTTAGTAGATCTAAGAAGAAGAAAAGAGAGAATAAAGAGCTTGTAGAGTTTGTACAAGGAGAGGATGTTCTTTTTGTGAAAGGCAATCAATAGCTTTCATTCTTTGGGACAAGCTTGCGGGCTGTGCAAGTCATCGGCGTTCTTCGTAGTGGATTCTCCCTTCACCCCGTAGATGTAGGCATAGCCGAACCACGTAATCTTGTGTGTATGTGTTCTTTTGTTTCTCTACACCTTACTTGTCTATTGTTAATTCATATATTTTTTTTGAGGGCATCTGCACACACCAAATAGGTTCATACACACCAACTAGGTTCTTGGACTTGTAGAAGGGGATATCAAGGATATCGGTGTTCATTAGAGGTTGAATTAAATTGGTTTATCTCTACAGATCTGATTGATAGATCCGTTTGTTACGACAAAGGTTCCACAAGTGGTATCAGAACTCTAGTTTGCTTGGTGTTGTTTGTGTCTACAAGGTGTTTGAAGAAATGTCTGAAAGAGGTTCTTCATCAAGGGATGATGGCTATGTGAAAGTTCATGGGTTTGATATTCTTCGCTTCAATGGGAGGAAAAATTTTAAGGCTTGGCAGATGGATTGTAAAGACATTCTGGTTAGTTTGGATCAGTTTGATGCACTTGACGGCGAGAAGAAACCATCAGCAGTTGAGCAACTTGAGAAGTGGAACAAGATGGATCAAAAGGCATGTAGTATGATTCGTTTGTGTCTTTCTCAAATGTGGCTTACAATTTTGCTGATGAGACGACTGCTAAGGGTATTTGGGATAAACTTCATGCTATGTAGCTTCAGAATGATCAGATGAGTGTGATGTACCTGCAGAAAAAGCTCTTCACTTTCAGGTTGCAGCCAGGTAAGCTTATGACTGATCATATAAATGAGTTTGAGTGTTTGTATTCAGACTGTGTCAGCATGGGAGCTAAGTTTGAAGATAGCCAAAAGTCCCTGTTCTTGTTAATTTCTTTGTTACCGGAGTGGGAACCATTTGTTGATCAGATGACAACATTAAAGAAGGAAAAGTTTGTGTACAGTGACATTGTTCAGGCTGTACTTGCAAAGGCTTCCAGGAAGAGTGCTTCGAATGAGGATGTTCAAGTACACGGTCTTTCGGTGACAAGGGGCAGAAATTTCAACAAGAAAAACAACAACAGAAGTAACCGTTCCCAATCAAGGGGGAGAGATATGTCTAAGGTTGAATGTTACAAATTTAAGTGCAAGGGTCATTACAAGAAGGATTATCCAGAATTAAAGGATAATCACAACAAGCAAGAGAATGAGAAAAGAGGCGTAGCAAATGTAGTTGAGACACCGGATGTGGTTGAGGATATTTACATCGGGGGTGACTTAGCACATGCATTGACTGCTGGTTCTTATGATCATCTGTATGATGGTTAGATGTTGGATTCAGGGGTTTCATACTATCTATGTCCTGTAAGGGAATGGTTTACCACATACCGTGAGGTAAAGGGTAGCTCAGTGATAATGGGTGACTCCAGACCTTACAAGACGATGGGTGTTGGTGCAGTCAGATTTCAACTAGCAGATGGATCATGTAGACAACTTACAGAAGTACGTCACGTTCCAGCTCTTTCAAGGGGGTTGATTTCTCTTGGGGTGCTTGAAGCTCAGGGCTACAAGTACGTTGGTGAGAATGGTCGTTGCAATGTTTATTTTTGTAGCAGGTTGCTTATGTCAGCAATTAGGCATGCAAATCTTTATTTACTTTAGGGCATTGTTGTTGAAGGTGGAGCTATGTTTTCCACAGTTGTTGATGAGAAGAACTTAGTCCGCACTCAGTTATGGCACATGTGCCTTGGACATGTTGGTGAGACTGGACTGAAATCTTTGAGCAAGCATGGCTTGCTTGGCGGTGATAAATTGGCAAAGCTAGATTTTTGATAGCATTGTGTCTATGGGAAGCAGTGCAGAGTCAGTTTTGGTGATGGTATTCACAGCACCGCAGGGATTGTAGACTATATCCACAGTGATGTTTAGGGACCCTCTAGAGTTGCATCCAATGGGGGTTCCAGGTATTTTGTGTCCTTTATCGATGACTTCAGCCTGAGAGTATGGGTGTATACCATGAAGCATAAAAATGAAGTCACCGATATCTTCAAGAAGTGGAAGGCTATTATTGAGAAACAAACAGGCAGGGTGATCAAAGTTATGAGGTCTGACAATGGCGGTGAGTACACTGAGGATCCCTTGAAAGAATTTTGTTTGGAGCATGGCATTAAGAGACACTTCACAGTGAAGGCGACACCATAACAGAACGGGGTAGCAGAGCGGATGAACCATACTCTGTTAGAGAGAGCACGGTGCATATTGTCCAACGCAGGTTTGGGCAGAGAATGGTGGGCTGAAGCAGTAAACACAGCGTGCTATCTTATTAACCGCTCTCCTTCATCAGCTATTGAGTTTCAGATTCCTATGGAGGTATGGTCAGGTGTTCCTTCAGATTATTCTAATGTGAAAGTTTTTGGATGCCCAGCTTACTTTCATGTTAGGGAAGACAATATTGGAGCAAGGGCCAAGAAAGCAATATTTCTTGGTTATCCAGAAAATGTGAAAGGGTATAGATTATGGTGCCCAGATTTGCAGAAGTTTGTGATTAGTCGAGATGTAAGGTTCCATGAGGAGGCTTTGTTGCAGGCAAAGTGTGAGAGATGCAAAGATGGCTCTCCCATTTGGAGAGGTGATAGCTATGATGAAGATAAGGATGAAATAGATTCTCTACAGTTGGAGCTTGGAGCTCCTAGATCTCATACAGATACAGTTTCTGATCAAATGGTTAATGAGACAGTTGCAGATGATGAGGTCTCTACTGTTGGGAATGCAGTTCTTACACCACAACAGGTTCAACAAATACAAACACAGTCTTTGGCAGCAGGTAGAGAACCCAGAGTCAGACGTGCACCACAGAGATTTGGTTATGAGGTGGGTACAGCCTGTGTGTTCTCAGTTCTAAATGGTTATGATGATGCACCTACCACATAGAAGCAGGCTTTGTGTAGTGTTCACAGAGATGAGTGGAAGGAAGCCATGGATGAAGAAATGTTATCTCTTCATAAGAATCATACCTGGGAGCTTGTCTCACTTCCTAAAGGGAAGAAACCAATAAGGTGCAAGTGGGTTTACTCATTGAAAGACAGGAATCCAGTTTCCAAAGGTAATTGTACAGGTATATGGTACAAAGCAAGATTGGTGGCTAAAGGATATGCACAACAAGAATGTGTAGACTACAATGAAGTTTTCTCTCCGGTAGTAAAGCACACTTCAATCCGAGTACTTTTAGCACTTGCTGCGCAATTTGACTTGGTGCTCGAGCAACTAGATGTCAAGACCGCATTCTTGCATGTAGATTAGGATGAGGACATATATATGTCGCAGTCCGATGGATATACTGCGGTTGGTAAGGAAGAGAAAGTATGTAAACTGAAGAAATCATTGTATGGGTTGAAGTAAGCTTCGAGACAATGGTACAAGAGATTTGATACTTTCATGATTGAGCAGGGGTATGCAGCGAGTGAGTATGATCCTTGTGTATTTATCAAGAGGCTCAAAGACGGGTCTTTCATGTTCCTTTTACTCTATGTTGATGGCATGCTCATTGCTGCGAAGAGCATGGTGGAAATTGATAAACTAAAATCAAAACTTAGCATACAGTTTGAGATGAAAAATCTTGGACCAGCAAGGAAGATACTTGGAATGGAGATAGTGAGAGATAGGAAGAGGGGCAGATTGACTTTGTCACAGAGACAATACTTAGAGAAGGTTGTGAGTCGGTTTGACATGGACAGATCCAAACCGGTTGCCACTCCTCTAGCTACACACTTCAGGCTCTCGGGTATGTTATCTCAAAGTACAAAGGATGAGAGGGAGCAAATGTCACAGGTTCCTTATGCAAGCACTGTTGGCAGCCTATTGTATGCCATGGTTTGCACACGTCCAGATATCGCTAATGCAGTCAGTATTGTTAGTAGATTTATGGCAAACCCAGGAAAACAATATTGGCAAGCAGTAAAGTGGATATTGAGATATCTTCATGGTACATTGGATGTTGTTTTGGTTTATGAGAAGTCATCATTTTCAATTGTGATAGGGTATGTTGACTCCGATTATGCAGAAGATTTGGACAGGCGTCGGTCTACTACAGGCTATTGTTTCTCATTAGCAGGGGGTCCTATTTCTTGGAGGTCTATGTTACAGTCAGTGGTTGCATTGTCTACGACAGAGGCAGAATATATGGCAGTGACAGAAGCGGTGAAGGAGGCCATTTGGCTTCGCGGATTGGTTCATGATTTGGGTGTTTCTCAAAAGTATGTCACAGTTTTTTGTAATAGTCAGAGTGCCATCCATTTGGCAAAGAATCAAGTTCACTATGCTAGGACCAAGCATATCGATGTCAAGTATCATTTTATACGAGATTCCATAGAGGATGGTGATGTTTCTCTCATGAAGGTGCATACAAATGAAAATCCAACAGACATATTAACCAAGGTGGTGACAGGTAGCAAGTTTCAGCATTGCTTGAACTTGCTTCATATCAGCTCATGTTGATTGCCCATGGGGTATGGCCCTTCGGGGCGGTGCTGGGGTGAGGTGGAGTCTTCACCCGGTCTTAAGAACTACGGTGAATTGATCGAGGTTATGGACACATAGGCAACCATTGTCAGAATAGTGCTGCAGTTTTGTGTCTACAAATCAGTTATGTTGAGGTACAGTTCTGGGTGTTTTACAGCTTCTTCTGGTGTTCATCCAAAATTTGAGGTCTATCAAATGATGTACGAGGTGGAGAATTGTAGAAAAATGGATTCAGGACTGCTCTTGAATTGGTAGATTCTTGTGTTGACTGGTCTGTCAATAGTTCTGTGTTTATGTAGCAGTGCATAAGTGTGCACAGAATGGTGGACTAGTTGGGTGACTGGTCCATCACTAACTTTGGGCGCATGTAACCATGTGTGTAGTCAAGCATATATATATGTGAGATAGAGCATATGGGGAGGTATGTGAAGTTAGAGAGTGGGAGAACTCTAGAGAGAGAAAATAGATCTGAAGATCTCTGGTGAGAGTTAGTGGATCTAAGAAGAAGAAAAGAGATAATAGAGAGCTTGTAGAGTTTGTACAAGGAGAGGATGTTCTCTTTGTGATAGGCAATCAATAGCTTTCATTCTTTGGGACGAGCTTGCGGGCTGTGCAAGTCGTCGGCGTTCTTCGTAGTGGATTCTCCCTTTACCCCGTGGATGTAGGCATAGCCGAACCACGCAATCTTGTGTGTATGTGTTCTTTTGTTTCTCTGCACCTTACTTGTCCATTGTTGATTCATATATTTTTTTTTTTTGAGGGCATCTGCACACACCAAATAGGTTCATACACACCAACTAGGTTCTTGGACTTGTAGAAGGGGATATCAAGGATATCAGTGTTTATTAGAGATTGAATTACATTGGTTCATCTCTACGGATCTGATTGATAGATCCATTTGTTACGACAAAGGTTTCACAGGTATGTAGCTGCTTCTCCTGGTGAATTTGTATGCAGATTGAGGAAATCCTTATATGGTCTCAAGCAGTCTCCATATACTTAGTTTGGAAGGTTCTCCCGGTTCATGCACCAGATTGGTTACAGACCCGGTTCATGCACCAGATTGGTTACAGACAGAGCAACACATATCATACCTTATTTCTCTAGCACCAACAAGGAAAGGTAACAACTCTAATCATCTATGTAGATGATATGGTAATCACTCTAAATAATTATATTGAGATAGATAGATTGGAGAAACAACTAGCCTCTGAGTTTGAGATGAAGGACTTAGGGGAACTCAAGTATTTCCTAGGAATTGAGGTGGCCAAGGGGAGAGAAGGGATCTACCTGTGCCAAGGAAAGTATGTTCTTGACTTGCTAACAGAGACAGGTATGTTGGATTGCAAACCTATTGATACTCCTATTAAGTAGAACCATTGTTTGGTTAAGTATCTAGACCAAGTACCTGCTGACAGAGCTCTCTATCAACGGTTAGTTGGGCGCTTGATTTATTTGG
This sequence comes from Dioscorea zingiberensis, assembly GCA_026586065.1. Taxonomy (NCBI): domain Eukaryota; kingdom Viridiplantae; phylum Streptophyta; class Magnoliopsida; order Dioscoreales; family Dioscoreaceae; genus Dioscorea; species Dioscorea zingiberensis. The sequence continues at coordinate 3,575,022 of CM048826.1, forward strand.
CCCATACTAGACCAGATGTTGCATATGCAGTAAGTGTAGTAAGTCAGTTCATGCACAACCCAAGTGTGAGTCACATGGATGTTGTTGTACGAATTTTAAGATATTTGAAGTCAGCTCCAGGAAGGGGAATCTTGTGTTCCAAACATAACAAGATTCATGATTCTGGAAGTTTAATTGTGGCTTCACAAATGCAAATTGGGCTGGAAGTATTACCGATAGGAGGTCGACGTCAGGTTACTTCACTTTTGTAGGAGGTAACTTGGTTACATGGAAGAGCAAGAAACAGAAGGTTGTAGCCCGCTATTGATATATCGCGCAATCCAGTACAACTTGACCGTACCAAGCACGTAGAGGTTTATCGTCACTTTATAAAAGAGAAGTTAGACACCAATATTATCAGCTTTCCCTTTGTTCCCATTGAAGATTAACTTGCAGATATACTTACAAAGGGAGTCTCCAAGAAGGCATTTTATGACTCACTAAGCAAGTTGGACATGATTGATATGTATGCTCCAACTTGAGGGGGAGTGTCAGTGTGAGTCATATTAAATCCAGGTTCAAGTTCATCAACGGATCTGGGTTAACGGATCCGGTTTATAAGGGTTGTATATATATACATGTTTTTAGGGTTTTGTAATTATTAAGCTTGATAATACAATAGAGGAGTAGCAGCCGCCCCTCTTCTCATTGTTTCCATCTCCGTTCATCTCCGGACATCTCTAATCATCTCCTTTACTTGACTTATAATCTTTATTTTCTTGCGTGTGTGTTGATGTTTTGATGTTGGTGTTCGAATGAGAGGGGGAGTTGTGCATGAAAAAGGACTCTTGCCACAATACTGTGAGTGGAAAAGATTGATTCTAACTCTTTCATGTTTCAAAATCCCTTCTTTAATAGAATCTACTGAATATGGTTCAGTTTTTCTTTTTATTTGTTGTTGCTCCTAAGTTTTTGCATCAAATATACTTGGTTTTAGTTAGATCAAGGAGGTGAAATTCGACATGACATGTTGGTTTCTTAGTCTTTCCTATCTTGGCTATTATGGCCTTCAACTATTTGTGGAATTGCCTAGCTTTGTGGATTTTATGATAGAATGCAAATTATTCTCTTGTTCATCCTTTTACGTTTTCTTTTATTCATATATGGCATTAAAATTTAGGAGGTTCAGCCTGAAATTTGTTACAAATGAATTGAAGGTGGTGCTCCTCTAAGGTTCCTGATCATAGATGATGGTTGGCAACAAATATGCAGTGAGGTGAAGGATCAAAAGGATGTTATTGTTCAAAGAGTTCAATATGTAGATTGTAAACATTCTTTATTACATCAAACAATGTAATGACATTGTAAGAACTTGATGGAATCTTATGTAACCTTGAAAATTGAATGGCTCAATATGAATTCATTTGTTGTATTAATTGTTTTTTTCTCTCTATATTCTTCTGTTGAATATTTAAGTTTAAATTTTATTCCATTCCCTTATATATGATGGTAGCTAAATTTGTACTATACGGGATCAATAAATAAAAATTTATATTGGTGGCAAAATTAATATCAGCAATGGAATAGCTAGGCAATAGCAAGAGAATGAATTAAAAAATAAACGAGAGCAGAGAAGTTCTCGCTAAATAGCTTCAAAAATCCCTAGCAAAGTCCTCGCCAAAGTAAAATTTAGTGTGGGAATATACCTTAGGAATAGCAACGGAATATGTTTTCTTGCTAAATAGCTACAAACATTCCTCGCTAAGTCCTTGCAAAGTATCAAAGGGTCTTGATATTGGGCGAGAGTATAGCGAGGACTAGCGAGGAAATAAATTGCCCTTGCTAAATAGCGAGGGAAAAATTCCTCGCTAATCCGTTGCTAAAGTTCAGCGAGGGACAGCAAAATATTTGCTAGAATCAAATTAACGACGGAAAATAGTCCCTCGCCATTCCCTTGCTAAATTAATTTAGCTACGGAAAACCAGGATTTAGCGAGGGAATTTTCCCTTGCTAATTTCTTGTTTTCTTGTAGTATATACGTTCTACATTTGCGATCATCATATATATAAAAAAGAAAAGGAAAATAGTGACCAACTCATAAAATTACTCAAACCTAATTCTTCCATTTCTTATTTTTATTATAATAATGAAATATTAAAATTACTAAAAATTTCTTTTCATACCATCATCAACCTATTAAAAACATAATAAATAATAGGGTTAAAGCCATTTTTGGTTCCTGAAAATAGGGTCAATGTTTATTTCTATCCCAAAATTCAAAATTTGTTCAATATGGTTCTTATGTATTGCATATTTTGACATTTTGGGTCCCTATATATTCCTTATTTTGGCATTTTTGGTCCATATTGCTGATGTGTCGGTCATGTGGAATACCAATGAAATGTATATAATCATTTTATTATTATGTTTAGGTCGTTATTTTGCTAATGTGGAGTGATAAGTGGCAGTATATGCGGATGTGGACCATATTGAACAAATTTTAAATTTTTGGGATAGAAATGAACATTGACCCTATTTTCAGGAACCAAAAATGACTTTAACCCTAAATAATAAGTTCAACAACCTTGACTCCCTCCAGGACCACCATATAAGAACATGGTCCCTTGGTCACTTCCTGTCTCAGTAATGTCTCCCAGATTATAACATTGACTGGGATACCATGGAAAAAGATCTTCAAATAACTAATACATCCCTTGATTTAACATTTGAGTCTATAAATTTGAGTAATTTAAAAAACCCGGTTTTGCTGGAACATTCATTTGGAAAATAACCATTTCCCGTGGGTGGCATATCTAAACCACCGACATTTCCATCAATGCCATTAAATCAACCAAATTAGCATGATCAGCTAAATTGGTGAAAAGTTTAGTAGGCCAGTAACCAACGAGTTCTTTGTCAGCTCCATAAATTAACCACCAATTTAGAGTGATCGGTCATGTTGTAAAAAAAAAATTAATTAATTAATTAATAAAAAAATCAAATGTAAAACTTCATTTACAATTAATAGATTTTTATATATGAGATTATTGAAATAATAACATTACTTCTAAAATAACAATGACAAAGCCATATTGAGGACCATTGTAAGTGGAGAGAGGGCTAAAGGTCATTCCAAGAGCTAGCCGGTTGCTAACATGAACAAAACCAAGGCATCTCGCATCTTCACATCCGGTATTCATAAAAGAATCAGCCTTAAAAAAGTATTAAAAAAATATATTAAATCTAAAAAAAATTATATGTGGTTTAAGAAATAAAATATTTATAATTAGAGAACTTACCGTCCATGTTGTCTAGAACCTGGTCTGAGTATCTCCATAGAGTGACGAATCTACCTATGTACGTAGCAAATATGTAAATATATAAGCATAAGATAATTATCAAAATATTGTTAATGAAACAGTATGAAGCTGAGTTCGACCAGCTGGCAAGATTTGTACCAGCGTTAGTACCCAATGATGTAATCAAGGGGGGAGATTCGAGTATAGTCTTCGGCCGGCTCGCAAGGAAATAATGATTGGATTTATGTGCACCAACTACTGGGAGGTGGTGGCCAAGGCAAAGTACATTGATGTCGGCCACCAGAAGGATACTCAGGGGTCACTTCAGACGGAGGAGAAGAAGAAGAAGAAGGACAAGGGGTGCAAGATCCGCCGCAGTGATTCTTCCGGTAATAGTTCCGGGCAGGGAAAGTCTAAGCACAGATCTTGGCCGTACAGCAAATCCTCAGGCTCAGCAGGATTTGAAAGCAGGGGATCCTCTGGTAGTGTGAATCAGCCCCTACAGTAGTGCTTTGAGTGTGGGGGACTACATAAGAAGATAAAGTACTCGAGGTTAAGAGGGGCATGTTTTGAGTGTGGCAGCTTGGAGCACCGTAAGGCATAGTGTCCCTAGAGACAGACTGGGTAGATGACCAACCAAGCAGCACAAGGAGGGTCGTCCCAGGCACAGAGGTCCTCTGGTGGAAAAGTGCATAGTGTCCCTAGAGACAGACTGGGTAGACAGACTGGGTAGATGTCCACACAATCATATTTATCTCCATGTTCATCCCACGAGAAATATATAAATCATAACTTTGGGTAATATTAATATTGCAGTAATTAGTATGATGAGATAAAATGGTTAATAGGTGTTTGCTTACTTACCACTATGGTTTTGATGGTTGGCTTGTTAAGAAGCTTCACTTGACTCTCAATCCCCATGTCTTCATCAATGGTGAGGTTACTCCTACCACTCAATCCAAAGCTTGGGAGAAGGCAAACAAATGCAAAACCTAGTATCATCACCAATACCTATATATGTGTGCCTTCTCTCTTTTGGTATTTGTTTTCTCCAAACCTTCATGCTTATATATATGGAACTCGACTAATCAAATTGAGCAGGTTGTTATCCTTTTTATTACAGTAATTCAATGCATTTAATACTGCTTTTATGACTTGATAATTTTGCAATAACATGAAATAAATGCAAAATTAATGCATTATGGTTTCATTTATTCGCTTGCCAAATCATTATGTTTGCATTCTCAGTCATTTTGAATAATTTCGTGTTGGGAGTGCGATCTCACATCGGATAATTGAAGAAGAGTGAAGGGGCATATATAAGTTGAATCATTTTTTAGCAACAAGGCCTTTTGGGTTAGGCTCAAAAACAAAATCATGCGAGATCGAACCCAAAGCAGACAGAGGGGAGGATTGTTGGGAGTGAAGTCATTCCATAGCAAGTTTATTAATGTTGCTACTATGGAATTTGGGTTGCCCGGAGAGGAAGTAATGATCCCATGGGACCGGTCCCATGGTGGAACCAAGACGTGGCAACATCACAACAAACTTTGTATCTTCTATTTTCTTTCTCACAATGCAATGTAATGAGGCCTAATTATCATAATAAATAAAATGTGGTTTATCCACTTATTTCAAAAAGAAAAAAAATAAATAATATGTTTGCATGAAACTATTAATACTTATTTTAAAATAATAAAATATTAAAATAACTAAAAATTTATTTTCATACCATTATCAACCTATTAAAAACATAATAAATGATAAGTTCAACATCCTTGACTACCTCCAGGACCACCATAAAGGAACCTGCTCCCTCGGCCACCTTCTATCTGACTAATGTTTCCCAGATCATAACATTTAGTAGGATACATTAATGGAACTAAATCTTTGTCCAATGCATCCCTTGATGTAACATTTGAGTCTATAAATCTGAGTACCTCAAAAAACCCACTTTTGCCATAACCTTCACTTGGAAAATGACCATTTCCCATGGGTGGCATATCAGATCCAGCGGCATTTCCAGCAGAGCCACCAAAATCAACCCGATTAGCATGGTCAGCTAAATTGGTGACAAGTTTAGCAGGCCAGTAACCAACTGGTTCTTTCTCAGCTCCATAAACTAACCACCAATTTAGAGTGATAGGGTCCTGTTGTAAAAAAATAAAAATAATAATAAAAAAAAAAAAATCATATGTAAAACTTTGTTTACAATTAATAGATTTTTTTTTTTTTTACATGAGATTATTGAAGGAATAACCTTACCCTGTAAATAACAATGACAATGAAATATTGAGGACCATTGTAAGTGGAGAGAGGGCTAAAGGTAATTCCAAGAGCTATCCGGTTGCTAACATGAACAAAACCAGGACATCTCACATCTTGACATCCAGTATTCGTAAAAGAATCAATCTTAAAAAATATATAAAAAAAAAATTAAATCTGAAAAATTTTATATGACTTATAAATTAAATATTTATAATTAGAGAACTTACCGTCCATGCCGTCGATAACCTAGTCTGACTATCTCCATAGATTGTCGGATTTACCTATGTATATAGCAAATTAATATGTAAATATATAAGCATTAGATAATAATCAAAATATAGTTAATGAGAATCAAAGCCATGTTTTAATCAAGAGAAACCAAAGTTGGTCCGATGGAGTCCTTAGTTAAGAGAAACCTAGCCTTCATCCGGGAGAATCCTCCACAATGGTTGCCAGATGATGACTTCGATATACCATGTTGCCCATATGCTACTATGTTATATGTACCTCTTATTACTATTTGAATGAATATACATATTTTGATTCTAAATGCGGAACAAAACGAGTGAAAACGATCAAAAATCAAAGAACCCAACAAGACCAATGAATATTGGTCATCGAAGGGATAAATATTATGGTTAGTGGCCAAACAATGGTCAATTATAACTTTAGATTTCAAATTTCAATTTATATCAAAACGGTTAGTAAACTTTAATTTGGTTTCAACGGGAGGTCACCCAAGAGAATATCTGGTGATGAATTAGTGACGTGGACTCCGGAGTAACCACGTGAATGTCATCTTTACACTTCACTTGCATCAGTGGTGTCACCACATCGCATAAGTTGATATATAACCGCCACGTAATCCGTTAAGTCGCCACATCAACCTTTTTTTTCATGTGACTACGTCACTGATGCAAGCGACTTGTTAAGATGGTGTCCATGTGGTCACTCCAGCATCCACGTCAGCAATTCCTCACCGAATTCCCTTAAGTGACCTCCCATTGAAACCAAAAGTCGGCATATGAATAATTTATAGAAGACCAAAGGTTTGCACCAACTTTTGTAACATAATTGTTACATTATATCTTTCTATCCAAAAATATAAAATAAAAATAAATAAAAATAAAAAAATAACATGAAAATTTAAGTCGAACTTACTGTCCATCCAGCTGCAATTTGATTGACTTGATTACTTTTGAGTTCATTTACAAGCCAAATCAAGCCAGATGAGAACTGAGTGCTTTGAAAACGAGGCAAAGAATAGATACTGAGTGCTGCTAAAGCACCATAATACTTCAACAATTCAGGATCATTTGGGTTATGGTGTGGAGTGCGGTAAACTGCCCACTAATTAATAACATTAAATTATTATAACATCATTAATGGAATAAATGGAAATAAATAAAATCATGAAATGAAATTTTAATTACCTTATGATGTGCAAGATCAGATTGAGGGTTGGTAGGAGAGTGCATCATCATCTTCTTATGCTTCAAAGATGATCTCATTCTTATAAGATCTTCTTTACTAACTCTTCTTATGGGCACTGTTCCTGAAGGACAACCCCCATCTTTCAATCCAATTTCTATTGAAGTGCTATTTGTTAACGACGAAATCTCATCAAATAGTCCTTCTGGAAAAGAACTTGGCCTTAACTGCATATATATAAGCAAATATTATCGACGAGAATGAGAAAATATATATATATATATGTGTGTGTATACCTGAATTTTATGATCCATAAGTGATGGATGATCAAAGGCGAGTTGTTTGTTTATATCCACACAATCAAAAATATCTCCATTTTCTTCCTGTGAGAAATATATAAACAAAACTTGGATCAGTATTTACAATATTAATTAGTATTTCCACTTTTTTGAATGAATGAAATCAGTTTATCTATTTTTATCAAAATAATTATAATAATAATAATATAGTAATGAGAATGATGAGATAAAATGGTTGATAAGTATTTAATTACCACTATGGTTTTGATGGCTGGCTTGTTGAGAAGCTTGAGTTGTCTCTCAATCTCCATGTCTTCGATATCAATGGTGAGGTTAGTCCTACCACTCAATCCAAAGCTTGGGAGAAGAAGGCAAACAAATGCAAACCCTAGCATCATCTCCAACACTTATGTGTGCTTTTCTATGTTTGGTGTTTGTCTTCTCTAAACCTTCATACTTATATGTATATGGAACTCAACTAATCAAAATGAGCAAGTTATTATTTTTTTATTGCAGTAATTCAATGCATTTAATCTTACTTTTATGACTTGATAATTTTGCATTATTTGAAATAAATGCAAAATAAATGCATTACGGTTTCATTGATTCGCTTGCCAATAACAAGAGGCATGGAAGGTCTCCGGTTGCAAAAAATAAAATAAAATAAAATAAAAATAATAAATAAATAAAATAAAAAAAATAAAAATCTGTGGTAAACAAGTGAAACTAACAATTATTAATTTAATTTATAAATTTCTTTTGAATAAAAAAGGGAAAATTAAAAAAAAAACCTTGTGGTTTCATAGATTTACAAAACAAAAACTGTGGTATTTTTTCGGTTTCTTAGATTAACAAAAACATGAAAAATCGTCAACACCATTTGATTCATTTTATGAGGCATGACGTGGCATGGGTAATTTCGTCAAATAAAAAAAACCATGTTCATCTTCGTCCTCTCCTCATCTTCGAGTACCACCCAACGAAGCTCCAAATCACCGCCGTGATCTCCGGGAAACCTCTCTGCGTCGGCCTGGAGAAGATCACTTGGAGGAGCATGTAAAGATGAATACAAAATTAAAGTTGAATACACAAATAAAACATAATTTAAGAGAGAAGTTCAATTGATAAATGGAGATCTATGAATATATTATTTCAATTGATTGAAACCACAGTGTGAAAACAGAGAAGATGAGAATCCATTTATAGTTTTATACAATCAAAGCCTTGTTAGGGGGAGAGAGAGGAAGAGGGGCGGAGGGAGGGGGCAGCAGGAGGGAGAGAGAGAAGAAGAGGAGTGGAGGGAGAGGAGGGAGAGAGAGAGGAAGAAGGGCGGACAGAGATGACGAGGAGGGTTGTCATGGGGGCGGCGGCAGTGGTGGGAGAGAGATAGGATATGATTAGGGTTTAGTTAATTAGGATTTGGGTTTGATTAATTTGTTAATTAGATTTAGGTTATGGTTAATTAAGTTAGGATTAGGGCTTAATCAATTATAATTTATGTGATTTAACAAACATACCCATGCCAACTCAGCATGAGTTAACACCGTTGACAGCTTTTCTTTTTTTTGTTAATCGGAGAAACCACAGGTTTTTTCAAGAAAAAAGAAAACCACATTCTCTATTTTGTAAATCTATGAAACCAGGTTTTTTTTTAAATTTTCCCAATAAACAACTAAGGGGTTTTTGCCTACATGCCATTGATGGAATTGCTTAAATGTCCTTTGTCCTAATCCCCATAGAAGGGAAATGTAGCAAGCCTGAGGGACCGGACAGAGAGAAGGGATCAACAAAGGTGAGTAGAGACGAGGTTGAAGGTAAAGAGAGAGGGAATAGAAGAGATCAGAGGAGGAATTAGAGGGGAGTTGAGGCAAAGAAAGGAGATTGAAGCAGGGGAGAAGGGGGCCAGAGGAGCCAGAAGAAAGACTTAGAAGCTTAAGAAGAAGATAGAGGGTTTTTGGAATGATTCTTACTTGCAAGTCACCTGGCTTTCATTGTATTAAATAGAGGTTCTTGCAACAACCCTCTGAACATGCATGCGATAGCAGAGACAAAACGATAAGCAACTTGTAGGCATTCTTAGACCACTACATTGAGAGATGCTCTGCTAATACTTGCTTAATTAACTGTAATTACATACTAATAACATCCATAAGTACATTCATTGCTAAACATCTACATAATCACTCACATAACCACTAATGCTATCACTGAGACAATCCAAGCTTCAGTAATGGAAAGAGAGCCTGCAAGAGGAGATCCCCATCCGTGAAATCTGAAGATTTTAGGGTATTAATTTTTCTAATTATTTTTTTTCTAATTATTTTCTTAAAATCTTTGTTTAATAAAAAAAAGTCCCCAAGGTTTGATCTAATTAAATTTTGTTGGAATAAATATTTCCTAATTTTTTAATTAATTAGAAAAATTAGAGAAATCCTTGCATTTGGGGTGATTTGATTTTATTTGAAAAGAAGGATTAAAGTGATTAAACTCTTAATTAGGGTTGTTAGGGACCTTATTGTACTTTCAGAAAACTTTGGGGATTAGGTCATAAAATTTCACTCTCACAAGTTCTAATGAATGGAGGACTTATATGTGAAATAAAAAGGTAGGTTGCTTTTGCAAAAAGTAGATATCTCTCACAAATCATGCATGATTTTATCAAACGTTATATATAGTATAATATATTATATAATATATTGATAATAGGCTACAAAAGAGGATATTATATATTATATCATATAGTATATTATATATTGTATAATATATAAGAGCAACTTTAGTGGTTGAGCTATCCAATAGCTCAATGGTCATGTCACCTCATCAACCTATTAACCTCATCTCCATTAACCTTTCTCCTATAGTGGTTGAGCTATCCATTATACTATGATATGGTACCCACTATCATATTATCCACCATTTCAATTTTTTATAATAAACATTTCATTATAAATGTAATTCTCACAAAATAATTTATTATTTAATAAAAGTAATTAGTTAATATATTAAAAATATCATATTTTTAAAATAAATTATTAAAATATTTTATAAATAGTAAATAGTATTAATTAAAAATCACATAAACAATCAAATTACATAATAAAAATACATTAAAAATATATTAATTTCATTTTTAAGCAACTGTTATTTTTTTAAAAATAACCAATCAAATTTCAAAAGATTACATAAACCGTTTTCAAAAACAAAAAATTACATAAACAATCCAATTACAAAAAAAATTAAAAAAGTATAAAATTAGAATGCATTTAAAAACATGTTACTTAAATAATTAAAATTATATTAATTTTATTTTTAAGCAATAGTTATTTAAAAGAAAACGTTTTGAAAAACAAAAAAATGTTTTGAAAAAAAAAACAGTTTTAAAAAATTAAAAAATAAAAAGAGGGGCCCACTATGAGCGCTCAATCACCACCGAGCGCTCATAGTGGGAGCTCAATTGGTTGAGCGTTCATTGAGCGCTCATCCATCTCCTATTAAAGTTGCTCTAATATATTATATTAAATTTAATATAATATAAGAGGGTATGAAGATATGGTTTTGTATATTATATTAAATAGTATATTATATATTATTATATTACATGAATGTAAATCAGAGCTTTGAATTCAAAAACAAGGTACGGATT